>CM040185.1:83506122-83933622 GCA_022606455.1 Callitettix versicolor | reverse complement strand
CCGACAGTTAAATATGGAGGAGGAAAATTAGAGACAACTGAAAGGAAAATTATTAGAAACTGTATAGGGAAATGGAACATTCAAGAGGAAAGGTACCGGAACATCTCCAACGAACCATACCAGAAGATAGAACCATTAACGGACGTCATCAGAAAGAGGAGGATATCTTTCTTACTGCATATCCTAAGAATGAAAGAGACAAGACTTCTGAAAAAACTAACGGAATTTTACTGGGAGAGGAAAACCCAACCCAAGTGGCTAAAACTGGCTATAGAGGACATGAAGAAACTGGGTATTGAAAGAAGAGGGTTGGAGGAGGAATCCGGAAATTTCAGGCTAATGAAAGAGCATAAAACGAGATTCAGAACAGATATCAACAGAACAAAGATGGTGATGTCCGAAGCCAAAAGGAAAAATAGATCTGACCGCATGAAGAACTACCACGCGGAATTAAGAGCAAAAAGAACAGCCAATAAGAGAACTTAAAGTGGTCCGCTCAGGCCGGAAAAGAAGGAAGAAGAAGAATACGTAACAATCAGCTCATTTCATTGAACAGCTGATAGGCTATAATAAGTTCCAGGTTATGTTGTTAAAAACTAGCGATATCAGCAATAATTATTACAAACGTTTATATTAATTTCGAATGTATTATAAATGGTTACAATGTGTGCGTGTTCTTCAACACAGTTACCGACAGAAGCAAAGTTTTTGTAATGATATCTTTGCTTAATACGAGTAGATAATAAATTTTGAAAATATGTTTACAAATATCTTGTTTTGTTTAAATAAATAAATACGCGAACCTAGCTTAGATATTATTTACTGTAGTTGTAGTAAAAGATCAGTTGTTTTATATTAATACGTAACGATCAGCTGATTACATTGAACAGCTGATTGGCTACACTAATTTTCAGGTTATGTTGTTATACACTAGCAATATTAACAACAATTATTATAAACGTTTCTATTAATTTCTACAACGTGCACGTGTTCTTCAGCTATGGAAAAATACTGAAACCAAAGCGACATAACGTTATTCACGTAATACGCGTGTACTGTTATCGAAAAGGAGAGGGAAACTAGTCAGAAATAAAGAGACGAAATTCCTTCGCTCGTTTCCGTTTCATTAAAAAAGGTTCGAGACATTTTTTATTCACTTCTCTCGTCAAAGCTAACATTAAATCGCGTCAGTAAATAAGAAAAATAATTATTTTAAAGGCAACATAAACAGTATTAGCGAGGACAAGGAAGTTTAAAGTGTGGAATTTGTTAATTCCAAATAGTGGATTGATTTTTTTTTTTGTGTTTAACGTCCGACTATTGTGCACACTTGGGTTAATGCAGACGATATGGGATGATTTATAGCGTATGAGAATTCCAAGCCCTGGCCGGGAATCGAACCATGGTCCTCGGGGTGAAAGCCCAGTACGCTATCAACTAGGCCACCGAGGCGGCTAGTTGATTTCCGCTGATCACTCGGAAACCACTCGACATATTTCAATAAAAACGTTTATATTTGTTAAAACACAACAGTTAGTAGGTTCTAGGCTACAAACTTTCTTTCGTCTATTTAAAGCAATACGGCGGGCAAAATGGCCGATTTATTTTAAAAAAACATATTTCCACGAGCTCTACTACGCTATCCACTAGACCACCGAGGCGGCAATAGTGGATTGAAGGGAGCGAATATTGCACGATACATAATTTCATCATTTTCGTGTGTAAACCAAAAATAGAGTGTAATTTTTTTACCACTGACGTCCTGAAATCGCCTCCGTAGGAGCCAGTTACGGTTAAGACATTTATTATAATTGCGCGAGAAGTTTTCAAATTAGTTCGGTAGATGTCGCAGCGGCCGCTCGTAGAACCTGAGGAAGTGGTTACCATAAAACCAAACAATAAAACTTAGTGAGTCGGTGAAAGGTTTTTGCGCTGTAAAATCCTGCAATCAGCAACAGCGACCGCGGACCTTCCGGAATATTTTATGCTCCTTAGAATCCTTACTGGTTATGTAAACAATGGAATGTGGAATTAATTTTAATTATATTATTAGAGGTTGGAGTCTTGCAGACACAAAAACTCCAGAACAATGTATCTCGAAGTTGTAACAGATCAGTGGCAACGGTGGACTTATTTAAGGATCTGGTATTCTTGAAAATACGTATGCGATTTCCGAGCCGATGTGGTAGAGTACGGACATTTTTGTTAAGGAGATACCGACGAAAAACAGAAATAAGGCGAATGAAGAGACCAAAGATCTATTAGAACATCCAGATAATGTATATTATTTATAGAGTCAACATCACTTCTTCTCAGAACAAACTATTCGTACAGGCTATGTAAAAGGTACCTTTACAAAGACTTTTTAACCGGCTTCCGACATTGCAAAGCGATTTTGCGCTAAAACGTACTGTTTGTGGAAAATGTTAACATAAATGACACTTTTAACTGTCAAAGGCAAAACGGATCATGGACGCGCATGCGCGGCATCACAAGCACATTACAAATACCACATTTTTAGAACAATTTCAATATTTACTTAAAAGCAATTAAACTTACAGGTTATGTGGTCCTACTGATAGTCCCCTATCCCTGTCCGAGACCATTCCGAATAACAAACACATGTTTTGGACACTGTTTTTACACAAATATATTTGTGATTTCTCCTTCCATCGTGCATTTATCTATTGTTAATACGGACGTCACAAATACGAAGTACAATTAAAATATCAAAATACAGTTAGAGGTTATCAAGCATGCCTTTTCAATTGACTAGAAGACAGTTACCTATTAAAGTTGCGTTTGATGTCACTATAAACAAGACGCAGGGACAAATACTTCAAAGAGCAGGATTGTATTTACCAAATACCGTCCTTTACTCGCTGACAATTGTGTGTAGCCTCTTCAAGGATAACTAAATCAACTAACATGTTTGTATCCATTAGAGAAAATAAAATACAAAAAGTACATTCTTACATCAAATATCGTTTACAACGAAGTATTGTAATGGCCTGTAAAAATTGCTATTAAAAAAAACAATTATCTGTATTGAAATGTATATAATACAATGATTCATAAATATATGATTATTATTTCAAATCGATCGCTTTTCGATTTATTTTTTAAACATGTTTTCCCTTCCTTCCAACTACCGCCCTCACCCCAACGACTACTCTTATTCAAAAGGCTGTGTTTGCTTAAAACTTTCATAGTGCGAAATGTCGCGCGCGCACCCTGTACCAAAAACCGCACGAATAATACGGCTACAGTTTTTCGTATACGCGATAATCAGGTAGACTCCGCACTTCGTGACAGGGGGAGAGGCCGCAAGACGGTAATTAAATGCCGGGCGGGAGACGTGACTTCGGGTAAAATTAATATATTTAATTACTTTATGGGACGCGACCGGAGATCCAGTTCTGCTGCTGGAGATCTTTGAACTTTGGCAAATAAACTGCGCTCAAGGTCAACGGAACCAAAGACGCTGTGTATCTGCCCTAAATACAAACACTGACGAAATTACGCGCGCTAAACAATAAACGCAAGCGATGCGTGCAGAAATGCGGGGAAACAGGCGAACATTTAAAACACCCATTGTTCTGAAGACATTTTACACGACACAACTTGCGCATTAATATTTAAATATGTTGTAATTTGTAGGCGAGGCGTACATGCTAAGAGGCTGTCAGACCAGTTCACAGTGTCACCGAAAGCAATTTAAGTTGAGAAGTGACCAAAGCAACGGGCTGAACGGTTGTATCAATCCGTCACTTGTCAAAACCGTAACGGTTTGGGCCGACTACTTTCTCAAATTGTTCAATCTGTGATATTTGTTTTGGCTGTATATCTAAAACGTACACAGTGTATGTTAATTCAATAAGAAGGGGGCACGTAGGCTTTGGGATGAGGCGGTAGTTGGAAGGAAGGGAAAACATGTTTAAGAAATAAATCGAAAAGCGATCGGTTTGAAATAATAATCACAAATTTATGAGGCATTGTATTATATACATTTCAATACAGATCATTATTTTTTTAATAGCAATTTTTAAAGGACCTCGTTCTAAACGATATTTGATGTAAGAATGTAATCTTCTTGTACTTTTTGTATTTCATTTTCTTTAATGGATACAAACATGTTAGTTGATTTAGTTACCCTTGAAAAGGCTACATACAATTGTTGTGATGTTCGTATTAAAGTAGATAAATGCCCGATGGAAGGAGAAAACACACAAATATTTGTATAAAAACAGTGTCCAAAACGTGTGTTTGGTGTTTGAAATGCCAACCCCAGCTTGTACGACGGGGACTGTCAGCAGAGCCACATAACCTATAAGTTTAATGACTTTTAAGTAAATATTGAACTTGTTCTAAGCAAGTTATACAAAAAAGTGGCATTTGTTTTTTGTTTTTTTTTTTTTTTTTGGTTTAACGTCCGACTATTGTGCACACTTGGGCTAATGCAGACGATGGGATGATTTATAGCGTATAAAAATGCCAAGCCCTGGCCAGGAATCGAACCCGGGTCCTCGGGGTGAAAGTCTATTACGTGAAGCGGCTAATATTGGGATTGTTTATTTGTGACTAGTAAGTTAGCTCCGTAAAATATAAAAATATTGTCTATTTTGTGATGCTGCGCATGCGCATTCACGATGCCGTTTTGAATGTGACAGTTAAAAGTGTCATTTATGTTAACATTTTCCACAAACAGTAAGTTTTAGCGCAAAATCGTTTTGCAATGTTAGAAGCTGATTAAAAAAATCTTTCTAAAAATACCTCATTTATGCCTGTATGTGTTCAAAAAAGGGATGTTGACTCGTGAAATAATATATATATATATATATATATATATATAGATATTGACGTCCGACTATTGTGCACACTTAATGCAGACGATGGGATGATTTATAGCGTATGAAAATGCCAAGCTCTCGTCGGGAATCGAACCCGGGTCCTCGGAGTTAAAGCCCCGCTATCCACTAGGCCACCGAGGCGGCTATATATATATTTGTTCATAATAATAAATGATAGCGTGAAATCTTCTTTATACTATTTTCAGGTAACACAACGTACGCACACTATTTTATAACTGCATTAACTTTCTATCGAACATATAACCACGTGGGACAATCGATATATCGTTAAAAATCCTGCTCACGTTCTTTTTTCGTCGTTATTTTTCGATTTTGTTTTATTGTTAATCGTTATAAATCGATATGATTTCTTCGTGATTAAAATCTGCGCAAGTTCTAACAAGTCAATTTCGAGATATCGGTTTTTTAAAAATTACGTGCGGTAATTTTTTTAGCGAATTTTTACTTTAAAATGAGCTATTGGAATGGTTGTCACGATAAGATGATATTTAGGATTAAAAAGGAGCACTTAAACGTACAAACCGGTCTAGTCCCCGTCGTGGAACTCAGTCAATCAATTCTTCAGGACAAGAAACCATGCGCCTCAGTGCGTGTTTAAAAAGTAAGTCTTTGACCATTTCATTTTGCTTCAAAGCGGAAGCAATTTAAAAATTCACACAATATTCAGTTTCGATAATCTGATATTAGCCTAAAAGTATTATCACCGTTGCGATCTGCATTAATTAACATTCTAAACGTTCAAATATTTCACTGGAAACCGTCTGAGGTATCGTCGGATTCCATTAATGCGAAGCTAATTTATTCAGATTTCAAAATGCTGATTATATACGATAAAACATATCTTGGATTTCTCAGAGCCCTGTATGCATGGGTAAGATACACTGGGAGGTCATCCTTTAGGCCACTGTCATTCACTCCATCAGCACGGGACACTTAATACTTGAATTAACCAAGCTATGTAGAGTATTGAATGTGTGTGTGTGTGTGTGTGTGTGTGTGTGTGTGTGTGTGTGTGTGTGTGTGTGTGTGTGTGTGTGTGTGTGTGTGTGTGTGTGTGTGTGTGTGTGTGTGTGTGTGCATGCGCGCGCACGACCGCGTTTGCACGTTTTGGTCCGTTATGATCCAAACTAACCACAAAAATCTACTATATTAATAGCATGGATCAGTTCGTTTACCAGCAAAATTCGTTCAACAGTTTCAAAATGGCGGCAGTTTAAAATTTTAAAAAATCCTAACATTTTGCTTCAACTGTTTGCGAAAATACGACCTCGCCATCGTAATCGGCGTTAAAATTGCACAAATTATAATTAATTATGGATTTTCAAATTGCATTAAAATTAAGAAATTTAATTTGACGGCGGTCAGGGTTCGTTTTCGTATTTTGAATGCTGATGATGATAGAGAAATAAGAATTTCAAAAAAAAAAAGAATAAGATAAAGTCAAATAATTTTGCGGAATTCGCTTCTATCACGTCAGCAAGACAGCTGCGTGCGAGCTGTACTTCAGTTCAATTTACGTATTCATGGCGCGGCGACGTGATGTGACCCCGGGCGCTTTAGAAATGCAAAATATAGCGACCGCACTTCCATCTTCTCAAGCCGGATATTCGTATTATTATTCAAATGATATTTTGCAATAAATTCCCCCCATAAAACTATATTTTACATTTTATTAGAATGTCTTCATATAGGCGACGGTGAGATTTAAATGTTCATTGATTTATCTCTTGCAAATTACATACTGCCTTGAATTTATTTATGTAATCTACTTGTTATAAGTTGCAATTTATTTTTCAAATTTATTGAAAGACTAATTTATAATAAATAATTATAATTAATTAATTATTATAAATAATACATTTTTTAATAAATAATCGTGGTAATTTTCAATTGGGGTGGTAATTAGCGGTGATTTTCATAATTTTTTGTCCCGAAAGAAATTGGGACCAATTTTATTTTCGTCATAACTCGCTTAGTTTTGATGCTGGGAATTTTTGTAAAAAAACGAAAATAACGGTTTTTTCAAGCATCTCAAAAAAGGTTCTATGAGCATTCCCCGAAAAATGAATTATTTTTTGGATATTTCACGTTGAAACTTTCAATTTTGGCATTTGACAAATAAGAACCAACCTTCCAAGAAACTGTTGCTCGGATTGTATTGGGTCTACAAAAAACAGTCTGAAAACGTGGTTTTTTTTGATTGAAAAATTGAGACACTCGCGAATAAGTAAAAACGTATTGACTTTCAAAAAAAATTATAGAAAAAAAGTTGCTTAAAATTAGTTAATCTATTCATTTCCGGACATAATTTAATGACAAATTTTCACCCCCAAAAAGGGGTGGCAATCACCCCCAGAGTCAAAGCAAACCCCGGTTTTGGTTCAACTTTGAAGTAGAGGCTAAGTAGAACCTAAATTCATGAAATCGGTCCTGTTTGGCAACATTATACGGGAAAACGGTAATTGACTGGACTAATTACAATGGTCAGGTTTATGAAACTTCGCTATGAGTGAAAAATATATTTGGTGAAAGCGGGGTTGAACTTTTTTAGCGGTACCGACCAAAACCACAATAACGTATTTTACCTATTTGGCCTACAAGGAATAAGTATTTCAGTAAGTATTAATCGCAGCCCTCTAGCTGAGAAATGGACGATTGGGGTGTACAAAAAATCAATTATGGGGTTTTACCCATTTTTACCACCAAGCTGGGTTTAGACGTATATTTAAAACATAGTTTGGATTCGAGACACATAGTATATTTATAATGACAAAAGGCAAAGCCTTAATCATCGATAATTTTCGAACTTCCCTAAACACCTAACCTAACCTAAAAATTTGTAATTTAATAAATTTACTTCACTTAGGTCAAATAGGAAATAAGCTATTTTGGTTTTGACCGGTAATCCTGAAGAAGTGTGAAAAAAGTGTCTGCACCGTTTTTAACATTCTCTCCGAGTTGTAACCAAAGTATATATATATATATATATATACACACAAATCAGACACTACAACACAGTCCTAAAACCGGAGGTATTATATGCAAGCGAGACGCTAGCACTCCACACAAAAGCTACCATGGAGGGTATTTTGAAAGAATAACGCAAAATCTTGAGGAAGATCCTTGGTCCGAGATTAACAGAAGATGGATACAGGTTGCACTCCCGGAAGACCACAGAGAAGATATCGAACCTGGCAGCAGATATCAGAAGAAGGAGGCTTAGGTTCTATGGACACATCAGTAGACTCCCAACAACGAGACTTGCTAACAGAATCCTTAAGTATATACAAGGAGTCAAATCAACAACGTCGTGGATCGCACAAGTCAGAATAGGCCTACATGACGCAGGAATAGACTCAACAGACGTTGAAGACAGGCACGCATACAGGAGAATGGTGCTCGGTTGGAAGGTCTTAGAGAATGAAATTCCAAAGAGAGCAGGGGTAAAATGGACCATGGGGACAGGATGAGGGAGGTGTGGAGGATTAGAAGGAACAAGACATGAGTCAGAGTGCTTTGCGTGATCCAACAGGGTCTATACGCAAATAATAATAATAATGATAATTTATATATATATATATATATATATATATATATATATATATTATTATTTTAAGGCGTAAAGCACATTGAGGCAATTATCGCCTCTCTAAATGAAAGTGTGAGTGTAAAGTGTTAAAGTCGTAAGTGTAGTATTTTAAATGAAAGTGTGTATTAGACTCGGGTACCGTGAGGAAGTCTAAATCCTCTCAATAGGTGAAGCAAATTGTACCCCACTGTGGGGCTAACCAAAGTATAATGCATTAAAGTGGATGACCACTAAACGAACACATTTACTAGCGAATTTGTTTCAGGAAATAAGCTATAGGATCGGCTATCATAAAACGCAGATCCGGAACTTTGAAATGAGTGCCGATCCGGACCTTTAAATCACTTTTTCACGGGTAGTTAAAACCGGTATACATAATAGCACATAGCCTGTTGTTTATTAGCACGCTCACGTTCGCAATTTGTCTTGCACACGTTCGCTAACCATCAAAATTTGTTCAACAGTTTCAAAATGGCGGAAACCTCTTTTATCAATGTTTTTGAAGATCTGCCTTTACCGTCGTAATCAGCGTTAAAAACTGTATAAATTAGTACTTTTAATTTTCAAATTAAAAAGCTTAAATAGCCAGAGTGTGGAGATTTTAATGCCGGTCACGATGGAAAAATCGAAACTTCGAAAACATATTGCGATAAAAATATCACTTTTGGAAATTCGCTTCTATCACGTAAGCGTTACAGCTGCGTGCGGCGATTATCGATTTATCGTTTACATTTCGTCAGCACTGAGCAACGTGATGGGCCAGCAAGACGTTTATAACAGAACATAAAACAACAATCAAAGCAGTGAAATAAAACAGTACTTTGTTAAGGAAAGAATGTACGATCTGCTGCGGGCCAGCTGTAGGTTGATAATACACCCGATACGATATAAAGCCGAGTATAGTGTTTGTCAGCGCTCCAGGAATGCACACAAATCAAAGTATTTTATTACGTATATTTTCTTTAAAAACAATTACAAAATCGTTTTCACAGTTTTACGGGGGTCACAAATTTGGGCGCGATTTTCGGCCAGCGGCGTCGGTTTATATTTTTGTTTTCCAGAAATTCCGTTCATCGAGGGCATAAAAATAATTGACTGAGTTAAAATTCCGATCCCCATTCCCACAGTGTTAAGTTCCCGTATAAAACCATTACTTGACGGTGGTCGTTATCAATGGAAGGATTTTTAAAAGTATATCGTCGTTCGGGTTTGTTTATGACAGTCCGTTTTGCTTCGAACAGGTGGAAAAACAAAGCGTGGGAATTCTTATTATCGATTCACTACGTGTGTATTTGAAACAAACTATATTTATTAATACGCTAAGACAGTTGTACAAGAACATAAGGGTCGTTGTGAATGCTTATATCTACGTTCCGTATTTTTACATTCTTATTTGCGTATTTTCATTGGAATATAAGCTGTCGACGCTGCCATCTATCGGATTTTTTATTACATACCCTTGACTTTGGTTCTTTGTTACAAGCAAACGAAAAATAACCCAATAAATATAATTACACTAATTGTTTTATCCTGAACAATCGCATATATACAATTTTTTAAAAAAGAATTATAGAGGATCTTATTGAAATTAATATGTAAAAAAAACAGTTTTCGGAGTCATTTTGCTGTTGTTGAACTTACAGATTTCAACAAGTGTTTTAGCAATAAAACTTTCTTTTGCAGCTGTTGAACACTGTACTGTTGTGAACAATATATTGGTTTTTTTGTGTTTAACGTCCGACTATTATGCACACTTGGGCTAATGAAGACGATGGAATGATTTATAGCGTATGAAAATGCCAAGCCCTGGCCGGGAATCGAACCCGGGTCCTCGGGGTGAAAGCCCAGTACGCTATCAACTAGGCCACCGAGGCGGTACAGTATATTGGAAATTAGGATAGTTAAGTCTACTATTTACCCGGTAATTAAGACTTTTCTGAATAATGCTTAATTTCATAACTTCATTGACTTTCTTGACATGTTTTTGCACGGAAATAACCATTGGAATTTCGTTAGTCTGTACGTGTTAGTGGTAAGTTATTTGCAAAAACTGAATTGTTATAAAAAAGTCAAAAACGACTGCGCCAGGCCGTGCTCAGTGGTGGAGGTACAGTCTGGGTTTTACTGGACATTTTGTGGCCGACATATAAATATCTTTTTGTAAATATTATTACAAACGGAATGAGCAATTTAAAATCAAAATAAAGATTAGAAAAATTCCAGTTATATTCAGTACATTACGAGTAACAACAGCAAAACCTCGCTACCTGTTAAAATCTTAAAGTTCAAGAACATCAAAAAGGCTAGAAAATACTGTGTTTTCTGAAACATATTATTCTCACAAAAATTGTGTGTAATTCTTAAATTGTGTATGCGTGATTGTTAATGGATAAAATACCAATTTTTTCTTTAAAATGGACGTCTTTTAAACAGCAATTGCGTAATTTTATTCCTATATCCTTCTTTCAAATATATTATTAAAAAATTTAGTAAAATCTGATTAACCGATTTTGCAAAATCAGGCCAGTTATCGACCTTTTTTGTTATTTCTTGCCCCTTCTTAACTGGACTTTTGTAATTTTTTAACTATCTTTTTAACTGGACTTTTGTAGTTTCTTAACTAGACTTCTTGTAACTCTTTAATAAAATATTTTGCAGTTTCTGAAATAGACTTTTTGTAACTTCGTAATTTAACTTTTCACCTTTTTAACTAGACATTTTGTAACTTTTTAATTATACTTTTTGTAGCTTCTCAATTAGACTTTTTGTTCTTAACTAGACTTTTGTAGCTTCATAACTAGACTTTTTGTATCTTTTTAAATGTTCTTCTGTAGCTTTGTAATTAGACTTTTTGTAGGTTCTTAGTTACACTTTTTGAGCTTCGTAACTAGACTTTTTGTAACTTCGTAACTAGACATTTGTATCTTCTTAGCTAGACTTTTGTAGCATCCTAACTAGACTTTATGTAACTTCTTAAATAGATTTTGTGTAACTTCTTAACAAGACTTTTTGTAGCTTCTTAATTATACTTTTTATAGTTTCTAAATTAATCTTTTGTAGATTCTTAATGATACTTTTGATTTTTAATTAGACCTTTTGTAGCTTCATAACTAGACTTTTTGAAGCTCTTTAATTAGACTTTTTGTAACTTCTTAAATAGACTTTTATAGCATCTTAACTAAACTTTTGTGATTCTTAATTATACTTTTGAGCTTTAATTAGACTTTTAGTAGCTTCTTAATTACACTCTTTTAGCTTCATAATTAGGTTTTATGTAGTTCCCTAATAAAACGTTTTGTAATTTCATAGACTTCTTAGCTAGACTTTTTGTAGCTTTGTAACTAGACGTTTTATAGTTTCTTAACTAGACGATTTGTAGCTTCTTAACTATACTTTTTGCAGTTTTGTAATTAGGATTTCTGTAGCTTCTTAACTATACTTTTTGCAGTTTTGTAAATGGGATTTCTGTAGTTTCTTAACTAAACTTTTTGTAACTTCTTAACTATACTTTTTGTAGCTTCTTAACTATACATTTTGTAGATTTGCAATTAGGATTTCTGTAGTTTCTTAACTAGACTTTTTGTAACCTTTTAACTAGACGTTTGTAGCTACGTAACTAGACTTTTTGTAGCTTCTTAACTACACTTACGAAAGAAAGTCCTTGTTTTATGTTATTATGTTAACCATTTTAATATTAAAGTGTATTGAGGACGTACTGTAATTACGGAACTGTGAGACTGTATCTGGTATTTTGTCTCATGTGTCATGGGATATTCATTAAGAGGCCTAATGAGATAAATAGCCAAAGGTGTGAACACGGTCCACACTAAACGTTATCAATATAATTTTCTTAGACGCTCCAAAATTAATATGCAAATACGCGTCTGAAGCTCAACAGACCACGCTCTACAGGGAGGACATTATTTGGAGACTTTATTGTTACCCGCACCGCGTGTCCAAGTGTCGCTGCGTATAAAGCCCGTTTATGGAAATTGAAGTTTTTTCACACTTTGCATTCAAACTAGGCACATAAAGTCTCGTATTTCTCGAGTCAGTTTGCCGCCATATTGGAATAAAAAAAATCGCACGCCAACATAGCGAAATCAAAGAATGTACACAGGGAAAAGTCCAGCGAATACAACAAAAAAGTCTATTTTTTTAAAAATATAATTCAAACGGGTGAAATGAAAAAAAGGAAACTCTTTCATTGTAATAACTTTTAACGATAACTACAAGAAAAATAAAGAAAGTATAATGATAATCTTAGGTACCTGCATAATTAGGCCTGTGGGAATTCCTGGTTTTACAAAGAACAGAGGTTAAAAACGTATTCAAAAGATAAATTCAATCTAAAAAAATGTTGCCAACAATGATTACGAGAAATGATTAGTGCCCTGATTAAACACATCGTTTTAAGGAGAGTTTTAAATATAAGAACTCCATACTTCATGCCTAATGAGAACATGGGATCAGTGTTAACGGTAAGGGAAAAGCAACGGGAGCAACTGCGGCTCGAACTAAGAAACTGTAGTTGCGCAGTTGAGTAAACTGACCGATGCTTTAGTCACTTCGACCACCGAGCCCCTGTAAATATAATAGCTAACAAAATTTAGAAACAGCCGCCACGGTGGCCTAGTTGATAGCGTACTTGGCTTTCACCCCGAGGACCCGAGTTCGATTCCCGGCCAGGGCTTGGCATTTTCATACGCTATAAATCATCCCATCGTCTGCATTAGTCCAAGTGTGCACAATAGTCGGACGTTAAATAATAATAATAATAAATAAAAAAAAAAAAAAAAAATAGAAACAGCTGATCACTTAATTTATTAACATCAGCTGACTACTTAAATGTTGCCAACTAAACTAGTGTTTCATAATTTCCATATGGTGTAAACGTAACAACTAAATTTCATCTCTTTCCTATACCTTACCATAAAAACTTCATTCAAACCTTTGAAACGAATCTCTAGCTAGGTTATAGAATTCATAGTTCACAACTTTTTAAACAGAATTAATACATTTTTCTTAATCTAAAAATCACGATTAAAGAATAAGATGAATCATACGTTAAAACAATTTGAGATAACTATAAAAAAAAGAAAAGGAGAAATAAAGGAACCCGATTCTACTTTATTACACCTTTATGCCGTTTAGGATCAATGGACGTTCTTAAGTTTAAAAAAAAAACCAAGCAACAATTTGCAGAAAACTTTGTTATTTGCAAAGCAGTTTTTGCGTTACGATAAAACAAAATTTGCTCTTTTTACAAAAATATTTTCGTGCTGACACAACTGCGCCAACGTTATCTCTGCAGTTCTGTGCACGAGAGCTGATCCTTGACTGACACCAGCTTCCCCCAGTAGACGCAGGCTCCTACCTACCTGTTAGACCGGTTCCCCGGTACTTATATTATAATCCAATTTGCCGGCTCTGGAGGGGGGACCGGGGGGGCACACGGTGTTTGCGCGCGAGTATCACACCTCAGTTTGAATGGCTAAACCGTCCCGCATCGGTCATTAGAGACCTTAACGCTTATTTACAATGATAACACAAGTGTTCAACTACCAGTGAGCTTATGTAGTGACAATATAGTGAATTTAATGTTAGTGCATTTTTTTGTAAACTAAAAAAATATTGTAATATGTATTTGTGATTTTGTGCCGTTATTTGGGTGATAACACGTAAGTACAGTATAATTGTGTTCATTAATATTATTCAAAATATAAGTAATATTTTTCCGAAGTTAAAATTATAAAAAAAAACATTTATGTTAGTAAATTTACTATAAATTAAAAAAATAATAAAAAATACTGTATCGGATAAAATGTGACAAATTTCAGTATTTTTAACTTCTAAAATTAAATCTGCGATTTCAAAAAAACAACAACAAATTTTAACCTAATTTATAAAAAAAACTAACACGTTTCATGCCTTAAAGAAGCGAATAAAAATATTAAAATTAAATCCCAAACGATTGTTTTTAATATAATAAATATAAATGAAAAAAATGCCTATTATATTTTTAGGTAATTTAGTTTTAATTGAAAAAAAATCTCGACGTCTTTAGGTCTACTAAAAAAATGTTTTTCAGCGCTTATCAAAACTGTTTATAATAATTACAGTAAGCTTTACACTTTTATTATGAAAATATATCGTAGCATTACAGTTGATGATGACTCATAAGGCTAGAAACGTGCTCTAGGCACTCGATATGGTCTACACGCAGACCTTGCGTGTTCAACCTTGCAAATACTCTATCTAGGCTTAAACGTTTTAATTGTTTTTATTGTGTGGGCGTTACGAATGAGTTTTTGTAAAAATAAAACAATAAAAGCGGTCGCAACTGTCACGCTGACAAGATACATTAACATTGCAAATTTTAAAATCGCAGTGAAAATACGATAATGAACCCTGACCGCAGCATAATTAAAATTTTTAATTTCAACGGTTTCTGAATTTTCAAAATGCTGATATACGCAGTTTTATTTAAAAAAAAAATTTTTTAACAGTTTTTTAAAAGATTTGAAATGGCCGCACATTTTGAAAATGTCGATAGAATTTCGCTTGTAAACGAACTGGTACAAGCTATTTACTAAAATCGATTTTCGCACAAAGTTTGAATCAAATCGATCGCGCTTCATTTTCTTATATTCAATGTGTACACAACGTAAAAGTTTAAAATGCTAGTATAAGCGGATTTTAATACGGATTATGATGGGAGCTCATAATTCCGTAAAAAAGTTGAAGATAAAAACATTATTTTTTAAATTTTGCTCTCATCTCGTTGACGAGACAGCTGTGTGCCTCGGTTGTTAAAGTAAACATGTCTCTTAATCACTAATTACACAACACACAACACACACACACACACACACACACACACACACACACATATATATATATATATATATATATATATATATATATATATATATATATATATATATATATATATTTAATTTAAGGCGAAAAATACATTAAGGCTATTTTCGCCTCCCTAAATATAAGTGTGAGTGTAAAGTGTTAAAGTCGTAAGTGTATGTTAGACTCGGGTACTGGGAAGGATTCTTAATCCTCTCAATAGGTGCAGCTAGTCAGCAACCCCTGCGGGAAATATATATATATATATATATATATATATATATATATATATATATATATATATATATATATATATAGTCGTTGCACACACACACACACACACACACACACATTTTATTAATTTCTCAAAACCGCTCTAATACCTTTTTTTCGAATGGGAAATTGTAATGGTGAACGCTATTTTCCTCCTGGCGTGTATTGCCATGTCATAGATATATTCCGGAGATTAAAAATCGGCATTTAATAATCGGATCAAAGGTTTCCGTGTTCAAAAACTCAACACTTGAAAAAATAATTATTTAAAAATTTAAAAATACAACTGTTAAACATAAAATACAAAAATAAATTATACACAAAGGTTATATATTTTTTAATGAAACGAAATGAAATTTTGAAATATATATGATTTTAAAAGTGGAAACGAGGTATTAGAATAAATGCTGAAGAATATTTTACGAATATTTAGTTAATAAATTATTAATTTACATATCAAGTACATACAATAGTGCAACTCTGATTATCCTATAAGTGAAACATGTCCCTTGCAAATTTGCGAGGTAATTTGAACATTGCACGATGTATTTCGTATCTTCGATTAACAACTTAAATGCAGTCAGGAGCTGTATAGTGCAAATATATTGAGGTGCAGCTCTCCCGAATGCATTACAATTTTTAAATGAAAATATATACATACTTACCAAAGCGCGAAAAACATTATTCTGTTTTTGGCAGACGTGCAATATCATCGTTGTTACCCGACATAGCATACAATGTTTGGCAGACGTGCAATATCATCGTTGTTACCCGACATAGCATACAATGTTTGGCAGACGTGCAATATCATCGTTGTTATCCGACATAGCATACAATGTTTAGCAGACGTGCAATACCATCGTTGTTACCCGACATAGCATACAATGTTTGGCAGACGTGCAATATCATCGTTGTTACCCGACATAGCATACAATGTTTGGCAGACGTGCAATATCATCGTTGTTACCCGACATAGCATACAATGTTTGGCAGACGTGCAATACCATCGTTGTTACCCGACATAGCATACAATGTTTGGTAGACGTGCAATATCATCGTTGTTACCCGACATAGCATACAATGTTTGGCAGACGTGCAATATCATCGTTGTTATCCGACATAGCATACAATGTTTGGCAGACGTGCAATACCATCGTTGTTACCCGACATAGCATACAATGTTTGGCAGACGTGCAATATCATCGTTGTTACCCGACATAGCATACAATGTTTGGCAGACGTGCAATATCATCGTTGTTACCCGACATAGCATACAATGTTTGGCAGACGTGCAATACCATCGTTGTTACCCGACATAGCATACAATGTTTGGTAGACGTGCAATATCATCGTTGTTACCCGACATAGCATACAATGTTTGGCAGACGTGCAATATCATCGTTGTTATCCGACATAGCATACAATGTTTGGCAGACGTGCAATATCATCGTTGTTACCCGACACAGCATACAATGTTTGGCAGACGTGCAATACCATCGTTGTTACCCGACATAGCATACAAAGTTTGGCAGACGTGCAATATCATCGTCGTTACCCGACATAGCATACAATGTTTGGCAGACGTGCAATATCATCGTTGTTACCCGACATAGCATACAATGTTTGGCAGACGTGCAATACCATCGTTGTTACCCGACATAGCATACAATGTTTGGTAGACGTGCAATATCATCGTTGTTACCCGACATAGCATACAATGTTTGGCAGACGTGCAATATCATCGTTGTTATCCGACATAGCATACAATGTTTGGCAGACGTGCAATATCATCGTTGTTACCGACACCAGCATACAATGTTTGGCAGACGTGCAATATCATCGTTGTTACCCGACAATGTTTGGCAGACGTGCAATACCATCGTTGTTACCCGACATAGCATACAAAGTTTGGCAGACGTGCAATATCATCGTTGTTATCCGACATAGCATACAATGTTTAGCAGACGTGCAATACCATCGTTGTTACCCGACATAGCATACAATGTTTGGCAGACGTGCAATATCATCGTTGTTACCCGACATAGCATACAATGTTTGGCAGACGTGCAATACCATCGTTGTTACCCGACATAGCATACAATGTTTGGCAGACGTGCAATATCATCGTTGTTATCCGACATAGCATACAATGTTTAGCAGACGTGCAATACCATCGTTGTTACCCGACATAGCATACAATGTTTGGCAGACGTGCAATATCATCGTTGTTACCCGACATAGCATACAATGTTTGGCAGACGTGCAATATCATCGTTGTTACCCGACATAGCATACAATGTTTGGCAGACGTGCAATATCATCGTTGTTATCCGACATAGCATACAATGTTTAGCAGACGTGCAATACCATCGTTGTTACCCGACATAGCATACAATGTTTGGCAGACGTGCAATATCATCGTTGTTACCCGACATAGCATACAATGTTTGGCAGACGTGCAATATCATCGTTGTTACCCGACATAGCATACAATGTTTGGCAGACGTGCAATACCATCGTTGTTACCCGACATAGCATACAATGTTTGGTAGACGTGCAATATCATCGTTGTTACCCGACATAGCATACAATGTTTGGCAGACGTGCAATATCATCGTTGTTATCCGACATAGCATACAATGTTTGGCAGACGTGCAATACCATCGTTGTTACCCGACATAGCATACAATGTTTGGCAGACGTGCAATATCATCGTTGTTACCCGACATAGCATACAATGTTTGGCAGACGTGCAATATCATCGTTGTTACCCGACATAGCATACAATGTTTGGCAGACGTGCAATACCATCGTTGTTACCCGACATAGCATACAATGTTTGGTAGACGTGCAATATCATCGTTGTTACCCGACATAGCATACAATGTTTGGCAGACGTGCAATATCATCGTTGTTATCCGACATAGCATACAATGTTTGGCAGACGTGCAATATCATCGTTGTTACCCGACACAGCATACAATGTTTGGCAGACGTGCAATACCATCGTTGTTACCCGACATAGCATACAAAGTTTGGCAGACGTGCAATATCATCGTCGTTACCCGACATAGCATACAATGTTTGGCAGACGTGCAATATCATCGTTGTTACCCGACATAGCATACAATGTTTGGCAGACGTGCAATATCATCGTTGTTACCCGACATAGCATACAATGTTTGGCAGACGTGCAATATCATCGTCGTTACCCGACATAGCATACAATGTTTGGCAGACGTGCAATATCATCGTTGTTACCCGACATAGCATACAATGTTTAGCAGACGTGCAATATCATCGTTGTTACCCGACATAGCATACAATGTTTAGCAGACGTGCAATATCATCGTTGTTACCCGACATAGCATACAATGACATTGTAATGAAACGCAGTTTTTTTTAATTTATGTAAACAGTTTTAGTATCAACAAGTCTTAAGAGGTCCTCAAACGTCCTCGTGAATCTCCACTTAACTGTCCTTGGTCCGCAACACTCGTGTTTCGCAGTTTCAATCAGGCTGGCTTAATTTTAAAACTTATTTCCAACTTGTATCGTTAAACATTAACTTGAGAAACCGATCTAAGCAAGCATTCGTCTCGCTGACATGATAGAAGCGAATTTCGAAAAGTATTTTTTTTAACTCTTAAAAATTCTGCTTTTCACCGTCGTAATCAGCACTAAAATGCGCGTACATTGAAAACACGAAAACGAACCCTGACCGCCGTCAAAAGATTCTATAATTTAAAAGGATTTTGAAAATAAAAATGCCACTTTATGCAATTTTTAAAGCTGATTACGAAGGTGAAATTGGATTTGCAAAAAGTATGAAAAATAAAGACGTTATGAATTTTTTAAGATTTAAAATGCCGCCATTTTGAAACTGTTGAACGAATATCGCTGGTTAACGAACTTGTCCCGAACTATTACCATAACCGATTTTTACCATAACCATAATCGTACCAAAATCGTTAACGTGAGCATGATAGGCCTATATATCAGGAACTTGTGCTTATTTGAAGGTCCCAAGTCTGCGTCTTACCGTGATGGAGCTCCTGCCGAAATTCGCCATTAAGTCGAACGAAAATTCCACAATATGTTTAACTTATATTATTTGTAAACGATTTAAATGATACATTTTAAGCACCACTAACGTAAAGTACGGGGTTGTTATTGTTGAAAAAATTCACTTCGATAGCTTCTTGCGACAAACCCGAAGACTGGGTTAATTTCTAATAACAGACCCATCATATTTCGCATATAGAAATGTTGTCTAAAGAGATGATGAAAATTTAATTAACATTACGTGAAAGAGGCATTGAACTCTCTTGTTAGTGAAACGCGATAGTGAAACTTACGTTCTAACTGTTTAAATCGTCCCTATAAAACAAAAATAAAAAATTGTTCAGTTGCGAAATTTTCAACCTAACGGCGGTCATATTCGTGTTTGATATTTTCAATAAAATTTTAAAAAATCGCTAAGTTGTGCAAAAACCGGTAAAATCGATTTTAAAAACACTGCCAATAAACAGTTACGATTATAATTTTTTCGCGCGAGTCCGTCCGTCTGTCTAACGGTAATGCATTTCTTATTCGTAAACCATGAAACCGGTCACTATGAAATTTGCGCGAAACGAGGGAAATTATAGATGACGACAGGAAAATTTACAGGTAGGTAAAATGTTAGGGTAAAAATATTCGTAATTTTTTTATTGGAGAAATTTCAAAGCAATCGGTGAAGAATTTTCGGATACTTAAGATACATTTTTGTTTACAAAGATCACACCACTTCATCTTCTTACCACGATGTTAAAATTTAAATTTATAATTTAGAAAATGTTTCGTGTTTTAGGGCTGATTACGATGATTTTGAGCGATTCGTGCTATTGTATATATATTGTGTTTACTTCTGAACAGCTGATTTCGCACAACAGCTGTTGCTTCAGTGTCATTCAGTTGAGGTTAGGTTAAGAATTTTATTTCTAAACAAAATGTACAGTAAAATTATTTACAAAATTTGTTTTAAATGAAGGACAACGATTGAAAAAAATGAACGAGAAAGACTAGGACGTTTAGAAAATAAATTCAACGAAAAAAAATGAAATTAACCATGAAATAGTTACAATAAAAGAGTTATGACTGAAGAGCAACATGAACTAATTAATAACAAAAACGAATCGAGAATACCACGATACACGATTTATATTTTTGATTCGTAAACAGAAATTTAAAACGATTGCAACATGTATTTTCCGCGGATTTGCGACAAAAAATAAAAATCTCCTAATAATCCCTACAATTTTCCTTGCGTTCCCACCTTTCATCCCAACACCATTATCGCCAAAAGGTCATCGACCTCCAAGAACGTTTTAGACACACTTTTCGGAAGCAGTCAACATATGCAGGACCGAATGATTTATCTAGCTTAGATAGAGTAGGCCGTCTATTCGCCAGCGAAGAATCTTTTAATGAAAGCTCGCAGGGACCAGAGGCACGACTCGAGACTACGCCTTCGTAATTTGATTTTTAAAAGTTCTAACAAGGCCACGTTTAATAACAGCTATTTTCACGCATGCGCGTGAGACTATGAATAAATTAATGTTAAAACAGTTTAAGTAAATTGTTTCCTCCCGAAATAATAACGTTACGATCTCAAATTGTTTATACCAACAAGGTGGTACATTGTTCAACGTTACTGTAAACGCCATCCTACTTTGACCTCAACAATTACACAATGAACCAGTAAGACAACAAAACATTTCTGTTATTGAACCAAAAATAAAAATCATGTATCATGTTTTCTACTCCTTTTTATTTTAATTACGATAATTTTTTCGAAAACACGACATAATTATTATATTTATTCAATAACAGAATTTTGTTTTTTCTTCTTAAAAATTATAATTACATTTTGTATTTTATTAAATAATCTTGTATTTATTGTTATTTTAATTACGATTTTCCCCCGAAAACGCGACAAATTAACAACATAACCTGAAACTTATAGCCTATCAGCTGTTCATTGAAATCAGCTGATCGTTAAGAATTAAAAAAAAAACTGATATTCTACTATAACTTATTTATCAAAATTAAATTAACGATTCATTTCGTGCATTTACAACGGTTAAACGTCTTCGTATTTCCGTAGTGTAGTGGTTATCACGTGCGCCCCACACTCGCAAAGCCCCCGTTCGATCTCGGGCGGAAACATAGGAAACTTCAATTATAATTTTTTTTTAAATTTAAGGCGAAAAACACATTAAGGCCTCCCTAAATGTAAGTGAGTGTAAAGTGTTTAAAGTCGTAAGTTTAAGTGTTCGTTAGACTCGGTTACCCAGAGGGACGTCTAAATCCTCTCAATAGGTGCAGCTAGTCTGCACTCCCTGTGGGGAATTATAATTAATTTATTATGACACTTGCGAAGCGCAAAAAATATTATTACATATCAATATAAATTTGTGCACTCGTAACACGCAAAATCTAACATCACAACCAGCCCTAACACATGGTACATAATAAAATTAATTACTAAATAATTGAATATAGTTATAAATTAGGCTATATAAAGGCTGCGTAAAATAGAACATAGAAATTAATAACGAAATGAACCAAACCAGAACATCGTTCCTACGAGTAATGAAAGCATTGAAGTCTCCGTTAATTCTCCGCGGCGTAATAATTTGCACAGTTAATTGGTGTTTGTTTATATTTGTTTGAATGATTAGCAAAACTTTTTTGTTTATTTGAAACCGGCTCAGAAAAGATTAATTTGAATATATGGTTCGATACCTGTAAGCTGCTGTAAAAATTATCTTATAAATTTACAAGCTATTAATTATTTGCTTTCAAATATTTATTTTTTTTTTTTAATTTTAAGGCGAAAAGCACATTGAGGCTATTATCGCCTTCCTAAATTTAAGTGTGAGTGGAAAGTCGTAAGTGTAGTGTTGTAAGTGTAGTGTTGTAAGTGTAAGTGTGTGTAAGACTCGGGTACCGCGAGGGACGTCTAAATCCTCTCAATAGGTGCAGCTAGTCTGTACCCCCTGCGGGTAGTATAGCTTATAATGTACAACAAACAAGAGCGACAAGTAATTACTACCGAAACAAATAATAGGTCTACTTTAATATGTTTATTACGAAAAAATTCAACCAAAAATAATAATCATGTATCGTGTTCTCTCTTCTTTAACTACGATCATTTGCTAGAAAAAACAACTTAACACAGCTAGTTTTTAACAACATAACCGGAAAATTATTATAGCCTATCAGCTGTTCAATGAAATCAGCTGATCGTTACGAATTAATATAAAACAACTGATCTTTTACTACAACTATCAATATAAAAATAAGTTAACGATTCATTTCATATATTTTCATCGGTCAATCGTCTCGTAGTTTCTGTAGTGTAGTGGTTATCACGTGCGCCTTACATGCACAAGGTTCCCGGTTAGATACCGGACGGAAACACAGTGATTTTGAATTATAATTAATGTAATATGAAATTTGTGACGCTCAAAATCAATATGAAATTTGTGCACTCGCATCACGCAAAATCCAACATCACAACCAGCCATAAAACATGATACATGTTGAAACACGAAGTACTTGTTATTTGTTTCACCAGAATTATCACCTCTATTTTACCTAGATGTAGGCCGTGTGGCCACCAAATGCGGAGCAGACTACGCATTCAAAACCTAGCCTATTGTTTTTAATGTAACTGCGACCACTAAAAGCAAAACGGAGCTGAACGGAGTCAAGTGACGTTGACTTCAGTGGTCGCAATTTAAACATATTAAGTTCGGTTTTGAATACGCGGTCCGCTCCTCTCAGCGCAACTCATCTCAGCATTTGGTGGACACCCGGTCTTAGCCACTACAATGATTACAGAATCTATAGAATATAGATGAAACATTAAACACACCAAACAATAACATCGTTTCTACGATCATTGAAAGCATTAAAGTCTCCACGGCTTAATATTTTGCACTGTCAATTGCTGTTTGTTTATATATGTTTGAATGATTAGCAAGTGTATTAATAGTAAATACAGTGCTTTCAGAAAATAGATTCTGTATTCACTGGCTTATGCAAAGTTTTATATTTTTTATACTAAACGTTTAAGCGCGAAAGGTGCGTTACCGACAGACAGACAGACAGCAGGTATAATGCATACGAAACCTAATTAACTAAGAAATTCCCGCGATTTGTCACGCCGATTTTGTATCAATTTTACCATTTCTTCTGTAAAATAATAAAGACAGCCTCATTACCGTGGCTACGATTGGCACGTAAAATAACTTTGAAAGGGAATAAACTGGACATTCCTGATGCATTCTTCAAACAACTCACTAATGAGTAGCCTCATTAAAAATATTTCTCTTAGTTCAGTTGTTGTACCTTCTGTTTGTGGTCATGCCGGGTTCGTAAACTGAACGCTTTATTCATTTATTTAATGAACGTTTAAATACGGAAGACAATAAAAGAGGCCTATATATAGTGAATAAAAGATTGTTTTAAAGAAATATTTTCCGAAGGATGTATTGCGTCGTTAAAACTTAGAATTATTGCAGTGCGGTAGGTTTTATACTTTATCCAGTCAGGAATAAAAGAATAAATCTGAGGAGGTGGTCAACGTATAACTAACTAGAGGGCAATCCGACAGGCAATAGTGCCACGAAAAGACAAGGTAAACGTAAACTATTTTGAAAATATTTAATTTTGAATTAATTCAAATTGTATAAACCCGAAGATGTGACGTGGACCCGACAGCAAATACGTATTTAAACAATAGGTTATGAAATATTTCTGCATGGAAATATAAATTTATAAAGATTAAAATATATATTATAAATGTATAAGTATTGAAAAACTCACAAAAAACAATATTAGGCTTCGGTTTCCTTAACAGCGTCTTAATACAGGACCTAGAAAAAAATATTTTTTTAAAATAATAATAAAATATATTGAAAAAATTACACGTAGTACTTGGGGGTAGTGCTGACATAAGTGGCGTTAAAAAAATAATTGTTCAATGGAGAAAAATATTTCACGTTTTTACAAATTATTATGTAATGAAATTTTTTTCATTACATGAAATGTAATTAACATGATGCATGAAATATAAATTTATAAAGGTTAAAAATATATATTATAAACGTATAAATATTGAAAAACTCACCAAAAACAATATTAGCCTTTGTTTTCATTAACAAAGGTCTTAATACAGGACCTAGAAGGTCTTAATAAAGAACAAAGGTCTTAATACAGGATCTAGAAAAAAATATTTTTTTAAAATAATAATAAAATATATTTAAAAAATTACACGTAGTACTTGGGGGTAGTGTTGACATAAGTGGCGTTAAAAAAATAATTGTTCAATGGAGAAAAATATTTCACGTTTTTACAAATTAGGAAATTCAAGTAAAATGTATTGTTTTTATTTAATATCCGATCTTAATTACTAATAACGTATGCAAAAAAATGTAGATGCAATAAGGGTTTTAACAGTCTAAGTATAATAATATAATATTTGTGATTCTGGGATTCAAAAATTCGTATAAGTCGTATTTATAAATAATTTAACTACACAAATGTAGAAAATACACATATTTAAAATTAACAAAAACAATAAACATAACTTCAATTGAGCAACAGCTGTTATGCGAAATCAGCTGCTTAGAAATAGTCACTTTAAGTCTACATGTATACAAGAGCAATGTGTTTAGTTACGGAATCAAACGTGACGCGAAATCACCATATTCTTATAAATATTTATATCCATATTTTGTCAACTGCGAGCATAAAAGTTTTCACAAAATACAAAAGAAATTTGTTTTTATAATTAGGTTTGAATGTGCGTTATAATGTTTGTTTGCAATTATTGAAAATTCAAAAGAAGAAATAAGTGAAACTTCGATTAAAGGTCAGGGAACGGTTAATCGAATAGACGGATAAGAGAAAACCGTTAAAAACAACCTGAACCACTTTATATGAACAAAAGATAAAGTACAGTCACTCATATCGGATACTATATTTATATTGTTGTAATCGTATCTCCCAACTCACACGTACACGTTCTATTGTACGATTTTGTTCTGTGTGAACAATTGTTCCAATCGTATGCACTCGTTAAACAATAAATAACGCAAACACCAATCACTGCAGCTTATAAGCCACAACTACGTCTGAAGCTAGTAACATGAACGCAAGTTCATTGTAGGCGACTGACACATCAATGAAAAAAATGAGCCTCATTTCGTCGGCGTCTGCACCGCTGAGCAATAAAGCTAAACTTATTTTTCACTACAAACTGGTCACTGTACATATCGGTATGTATTGTACTACTACTGTTTAAATTCATTACAATAATATTTCTTTTAAGTTTAATTTTTAATAATGAACTGACGGTTAATCGAAGTTTTACTGTAAATAGGCTACACACTTTTTGTAATTAATAAAATATACACAAAAACCATATATTATTTAAGCTTCTATCACTAAACTATAAAAGATACAAGGTTATAAAAACCGAAGTTATTGTAGAAAATAGAAATTTAATCATGTAACACACCGAACAACGACTTCGTTTTGATCATGAAGGCATTAAAGTCTCCGCTTAAACGCTCCGCGGCGTAATATTTTGCACAGTTAATTGCTGTTAGTTTATATCCGTTTGAATGATTAGCAAGAGTATAAATAATAAAATAATTATAGTGCTTAACCCCAACTACCAGACGTTGACCGTATGCTGTAGTATTATGTTTTAAGTGATGAATTTATTAATGAATGTTGTTATATAATAGTTAGGAAGTGAAGTAAGTTGTAGTTAAATTTTCCTATAGGCAACCTTCTGTTGTCCAAGTCTTAAAGTATGAATATAGGGGCGAACGTTAAACCTCCACCCCGAAACGTTTTCCTAATATTTTAAATTATTATATATTAAAATAATTCCTAATTTACTATGTTGAGTATAATGATCTGCCTTCTCTAGCTTCGTCAATTCTACTTTTGTTGACGCGTTTCGGAGAACCTCCATCTTCAAAAACTATATTTATACTCCCTATAAGATTTTTTTTTAACGTCCGACTATTGTGCACACTTGGTCTAATGCAGACGATGGGATTATTTATAGCGTATGAAAATGCCAAGCCCTGACCGGGAATCGAACCCGGGTCCTCGGGGTGAAAGCCCAGAATGCTATCAACTAGGCCAGCGAGGCGGCTAACTCCCTATAAGAGTATATATATAGAGTATAGGGAGTATAGATATAGTTTTTGAATATGGAGGTTCTCCGAAACGCGTAAACAAAAGTAGAATTGACGTAGCTAGAGAAGGCAGATAATTATACTCTACATAGTGACAATAATCCTAGCAGAAAAGAAGAAGAATATAAAAAGAATAATTCCTAATATTTTAATATATTGTTTTTAAATCAACATTGAAAATAATTAATTTGTGTTATTCTCATTCGGCTCTTGTACCGAAAATACCCGAATGAGCATTTAACTTCCGGTTTTGACGGAAAAATACATTTTCAAGAAAAAAAACTGGTGCGTCTAAAGAAGCTTTCTTCTTAAAGTACAAACTTCTTGTATCATTTTGGTTGCTAGCTTATTTGTCGTGATTATAAATTAGCGATGCGTATTGTCTTTTTCAGTGTATTCCCATTGGAAAATTGGTTTCATCATGACCATCATGGTAAGACCCCGGGACTTTGTAAACGTTTCAAAATGACGACTATTCACGAACATACAAAACACGTACAATTTCCGTTACCTGGATTCACGATCGTAATTAGTTTTAAAATTAGCACTTTAAATTTTTAATTTCACTGAAAATAACAAGTGAACATAACTGTGTTGTTTTGTGGACACATCCACTTTGGATTCTCAAAAGACTACAGAAATTATCTTAATTAATTAATTAACAGACTTACATTATTTGTTTTAAAATTCTTTATTACAACTAAGTCTTGTAAGAGTTATCTCGCTCTTTTAATCTAGGTTAAATAAATATATTATTTCTAGTCCTATAACTAGTTCTAATTAATCTGCACACACACACACAAGGTTGATACTGTCAGATCCAGCGGGTTTGTCACTTTCAGCCTACACACATCTCCTCTGGCATGTAACAGCTCTTCGTTCTTGCGGCTGCTGATCCTTGTCAGATACTCCTCTGCTTCCTTCTTTCCTCATCATCTCTAAATCCCCTTTATGATATACCATGGAGTAATACTGTAGCAATATCTTGTTTTGATTGAATTGTTTTTGTTTTCGTCTTCTTGGTACAACCTCGGAGTCCATATAGATTTCGAAAGTCGACCCAACAACCACTGAATCTACCCCACACATGTATCGTGTTTTAGGGTTGGTGCGGGGCAACACGTTCATATTGATATATACGTTCTGCGCTTCTCAAGTCTAATTAAATTAATTATAATTAAAAATGTGTGTGTTTCCGCTGGGATCAAACCGGGGATGTTAAGCTCGTGAGGCGCACGCGATAACCACTACACTACGGAAACTACGAAGAAGTTCGACCGCTTTAAGTATATGAAATGAATCGTTAATTTAATGTTGATAGTTATATTAAAAAATCAGTTTTTTATATCAATTCGTAAAGATCAGCCGATTTCATTGAACAGCTGATAGGCTATAATTCCAGGTTATGTTGTTAAAAACTAGCTATGTTTTTGTCATGTTTTCGAAGAAAATATCGTAATTAAAATAAAAAAGTAAGAGAAAACATGATGCATGATTTTTACTTTTTTTAAATTTTTTCTTGACGTGCTTCGCTCATCTGTGCTTTGGCATCCACTTCCCCAAGAAATTTTGCACTATTCGCATGTGCTATTCGTAAATTTATAGTCACTAATAAATAGTTTTTTTTATTCGTAAAGTCAACTTAGTTTCATTTAATTTGATACGCCATTTTTTTCTCCACATTTTAATTAGATCTAAACATTTTCGCAGATTGAATTTCAGCATGTCACGTTCGTCCGCATAGTTTTAAGTCTTTTTGTGCTGTAAACATGTTTAAACGTTTAACAAAATATCAAAATCGGTTAAAACGATCGATTACAAGCAGGGAAATACCCGAAAACAAAACGTACGGGACGCCATCTTACAAAAACGTCAAATATTCAAATATTTTATAAGTGATTCTATCAACAAAACTGACCACCTAAATTACTGTAGCTACTCATTCAAAATATACGGATCTTGGCTTAATCAAAACTCCAGTACCGCTATACAATTTCTAATGATACTTAACTTTTTTATGCTTTAACGTCTATACATAGTACAGATTCACATAGTTTAAATGCCAAAAATAGTATTCAGAGTCGAACCTAAGAGCTAGTTCTACAAGTCCGCGTTGTCGTACACTACTCATACCAACGTAGTTACGCTGTCCGTATAACAATTTTTGCTAACACGAGACATTAAATATACATTTTTCACAGCTATATACATTTTCACAGCTATTTTAAAACAGGCACAGACTGTACACCATTATCCTTCGCCTACGTCACTTCTAAATAAATTCAAAGTCCTATAATTTTTAAGCAAATAACTTTAATCAAAATAAAACGCGTATCTGCGAGAACCATCTCCCCTCCCAGCAGTGCTGTCAAGGCCGTGCCTCGGGTAAGGTGTAATTATTTGGCAAGGACCTCACCTCCAGGACCTTACAGATCTGCGACGCTCTGTCACGCGTCTAAACATATGTTTTGGTTATTCAGGAGGCGGTGAATGGTTTACGTGATAGGTTAAGCATTGTTGCAGCACATAACAGATTAAGCCTGCGTAGAGGGACCGTACACATATTTATACAAACTATACAGTAAAATAAAAAGTTTTTGCTTCTATCTTTCGCACAAGATATATTTTACTGATTCGTGTGCATTTACTTTCTCATAAAACGTTGACGGAATGTAGTGAGTACGCTAATTTGTAGACAACATTTAGATTATTTTTTTGTCGAGAAATTCATACAAAAATAACAAAAATGTTGCTTAAATAAACTATTAGCATATATGACTAAACGTAATCCAATTTAGTCGTTATAAACACTACATAAAATTTTAATATTAGAATTTTTTTTACTTATAAACAAGTTCGCTTATTTAAAACAAAATCAAGAAGATTCGTTTAACGTCCCTAATTCGGTTTATCAGGAATGCTCAAATTTTAAAAATTTAATACAGTGACATACCTCTAGAAAATGTAAAAGTCTTCAATAAAACAAATTTACGTTTTGACAGTAAATAGGAAAAAACCAACAGAATATGACCCCGGTGGGTTAAGTATTCCTTTTATTTACATTTCTTGTGCAATGATTTCAGTTATGAATTTTTATAAGCCAACAAAATTTACGCAAAACTTTTAAAAGTTAGACAGATTTCCTGGTTTTTTTCGATAATTTCCGCAACGGATTTGCGGAGAAAGAGGGGCGCAAAATACGTCATCAATATTTTGGTGGAGGGGCAAAATGTATGTGTATCATAATTACTTTAAAATAGGATAAAATACTGTTATAAAAAATAAATCTTCTCAACTATTGAAAATATCGAGAAAAGACAATAACAATAACAGTTCACCTCCTTACTCAAGAGACGTCGAGATTAATACGTTTTAAAATAAAAAAAAATTAAAACCCACATTTAGGGCAGTTAAAACGCATCAATTATATAGAATTTAATGTTATTTGACGTTTGTAATTGTGTAAGCCGCCTCGGTAGTCTAGTTGATAGCGTACTGGGCTTTCACCCCGAGGACCCGGGTTCGATTCCCGGTCAGGGCTTGGCATTTTCATACGCTATAAATCATCCCATCGTCTGCATTAGCCCAAGTGTGCACAATAGCGGACGTTAAAAAAAAAAAGGAATTTATACCCTAGAGGTAGCAATATAGAGGGCTTTTAAAAGGCAAGTAATTTTCACTAATCTTTATTTTATTATTGTCTATATTCCGACTTTAAAACGGCAAAAATGAAATATAAAAATGCTCTTTTAAACTAATGAAGTGTAGTTAATATTTAACTATATTGAGTATAATGATCTGCCTTTCCTAGCTTCGTCAATTCTACTTTTGTTGACGCGTTTCGGAGAACCTCCATATTCAAAACTATATCTTTACTCTATATAGTATAGATATAGTTTTTGAAGATGGAGGTTCTCCGAAACGCGTCTTACAAAAGTAGAATTGACGAAGCTAGGGAAGGCAGATCATTATACTCAACATAGTGACAATAATCCCAGCAGAAAAGAAGAAGAATACAAAAAGAATTTTAATATTTTGTTATTTGTTATTTTGTTCATTTTAATTTTTGTTTCTCTTAAAAATATCGATCGAGCAAAAAAATAAAAGACAATAGTTAAAGATCTTTTTGCCACTGAAGGGTAGTATAGAAAGTTATGAAATTTTGAACGGAGGCATGCGCCATATCCCTTAGTGGGCGTTAGCACTTCCGCTCTGTTGAGCCTTCAAAAAAAATTTCGACAAGGAAAACCTGACGCCTAAAATCAATTTATTCATGATCACCTCACTTTATTTACGCTACTTTATATAAAACGTTTCTGTACACTTTTTAGCGCTCAAGGAAGCTCCTCATCCGATTTACCGTTTGGCCGCTAGAGGCGCGTTTCTTGCATACGTTTTTCCATGGTCGGCCCGCATTCCTCACTCGCAAGACAATAGGTCTAACACATTAGTGTCTAACTTCCCACACGTTATGTACAACAAAGCCGCCTACTTGTGTGTTTGTGTGTGTGTGTGGGGGGGAGAGGGAACGTGCGCTCTGTCCATTGCAGAAGTCGTTCCAACACTGTAATTACTTTGGTATAATTAAATAGAGCATTAATCAAACCGGCAACACTGCAGACATCAGAAACAATAATAAAGGTGAATATTTATAACTTTATTAATTTTAATGGACTGCACTTTGTTTAATCTAGTGTAGCTTACAAACACATCCACAACGTGCTGTTTGGACGCCATATTTGAGTAGAACAAAAGGAACATTTTTTGTAAATTTATTTAGCCTATTACGTCTCGTGTGATTAAAAAAATGGCCGAACTAATAAAACTGACAGTTAAGAGACTTACAAAATCCTGCCCGCTTATTGGTAAATTGAAAATACACGCGATATTAAGAAAAATTGACACATAATTACATCGCATACAATACCATATATTCAACTGTTAATTACTAAAAATTGTGATGGCTGGGTTGGGTAAGTAGTATAACGGAGTTCGCTAGTAATTTAAATCTGCAATGAACCTATTTATGTACAAAGTGCAAGGTTCACTGTAAAAGCTCTAAATTTTGCGCTAAATGGGCCAGGCATGTAGTATAATGGCGTTAATTATAACTGAAATATTTATAAATTATTAAATATAAAAACCGCTAAGTAATTGTGCAATCCATGTCTTCGTAATCACTCAGCTAGAATGCTTATAGAAACAATCAGCTCACTGGTACACTCAAATGCACTTCAAGAATACTAATTATAAGCACTAAAAATTTTGTCGCTAGATGGGTCAGGCATGTAATAGCGTTAATTATAACTGAAATATTTATAAATATTAAATATAAAATCCGTCGAGTAATTTTGGAATCACGTTGCTGTAGTTTTGTAAGCATAAATCATAGCACAGCAAGAACGCGGATAGAAACAATGAGCTCACTGGTAGACTTCAATTCACTTCAAGAATACTAATAATACGTATACGGCAAGCACGATGCTATAGACAGTTTCTATTGTTCTCGCATACAAAAATTACATAAAGAAGCGTACTTCAAAAATGCCTAACTTACAAATAAATATACTTATATTAATTTCCGAACCCAAAATGTTTTTACCTGGGAGTCACAAAATGTTTTTGCTAGATGGGTCAGGTATAATGGCGTTAATTATAACTGAAATATTTATAAATATTAAATATAAAGACAGTTAAGTAATTTTCGAATCACGTTTCTTAGCTTCGTAAGCATAAATCACAGCACTGAGCTAGAACGCGTGTAGGGATCTAATGAGCTCACTGGTAGACTTAAATTAACGTCAAGAATACTAATTATACGTATACTGCAAGCACGACTATATAGACAGGTTCTATTGTTCTCACGTATATAAATTACATTTAAAAAATTCAAAAATGCCGAACTACAAATAAACACATTTATAAGTACTTTCCGAACCGAATTTTCATACGTGAAAGGCACAAAACGTTCAGCTGTCGTAAAATAGAAAGTTTTTATTTTACAAAATAATTATTACACTATAGTTACCGCGGTTTTGAGAAATTTGCACACTTTATTGCCGACATATTTTTCACGGAATACAAGAGGGTATGTAAAAAGTACGTATGGGCACATTCGAGGATTACGTTTGAGCGAATTTTTGTATATTGAAGCTAAATAACTAATTTGTTTACAAAAATCTCGGATCTCGAAAATAAGCTGTTTCTAATGCTGGAATCAAACTGACAAATAACACATTACGAATAAAAAACACATGCAGTCTGGCATTAACGTTTTTCATTTTTACTTAACGTTCACGAAACCTGTAGGTCTTCCTGACAACTACAAAATGTAAGCTCGGCTCATTTTAAGCTCCGGTCTGGGTTGTACCACGATTGCAGCTCGTTATCTCACCGTAATTCGCTAAAAAGTGGAAATAATTCAAAGTTATACAAGAGAATATCGAATATATTTTCCCCGAATATAATAAAATAGAAGTCAGGCTGCGATTCGCGTCATTATTATCGAGAGGCGCGCCTGACCACGATTAGATCGAGCGAAGCGAAAGATAAAATACCTGTTTTATATGAAATCCAGGACGTAGTGTCTCGACGCCTGAACTTGTATCGGGAATTAATTGTTCTTTATTGTTATTGCTTTGCCCGACTGTGCTTTTGGCGAAACGTTACAAGAGGCCGTTGGACCTTTCAAATGTATCCTTGGATTTATATCCTTATGCAAAGTGTTCTTACATCCTTGGCCGTGATAGCTAAAATTACTGCAGTCTTAAAATTACATCACCTTCTTCCATACAGGCTAAAACAAACATGTCTACTTTTGTTCAATGGATAACATTTTTCATTTTTAATAACCGATTACACAGATTTCTGGGCCTTCCGCTTGTAACTGTTTAGGGAAGGGGGTACATGATTAGAGCATTGTAGTTCCGGGCCACAGTTCTTAAATTTACAAACAGAATTTCTAACTATCTTACAGAATCTTCGCAGTGCTGCGTGAACACCGGTATACATCCCAGGACTTTTACTTATTAGACGAGGTGCTAAGGTTCACTATTTTCCCTTAAAGGCATTTTATCTTAATGTTAAAAACTATTTAAGGCAGACATCTTATTTTTTGTTTATGTTTCATGGTAATTCTTTATGAGATCCCACACAGCATTATATATATATATATATATATATATATATATATATATATATATATATATTTATTATTATTTTTGCGTATAGACCCTTTTGAATCACGCAAAGCTCTCCGACTCATGTCTTGTTCCTCCTAATCCTCCACACCTTCCTCATCCTGTCTCCATAGATCCTCCTCCGCTCCCCCGTCCATTTTACCCCTGCTCTCTTTGGGATTTCATTCTCTGGGATTTTCCACCCGAGCATCTTTCTCTTGTATGCGTTCCTGTCTTCAATGTCTGTTGAGCCTATTTCTGCATCATGTAAGTCTATTCTGATTTGTGTGATCCAAGACGTTGTTGATTTGACACCTTGTATATACTTAAGGATTCTGTTGGCAAGTCTCGTCGTTGGGAGTTTACTGATTTGTCCATAGAATTGAAGCCTCCTTCTTCTGATATCTGCTGCCAGGTTCGTTATCGTCTCTGTGGTCTCCCGGGAGTGCAACCTGTATCCGTCTTCTGTTAATCTTGGGCCAAGTATCTTCCTCAAGATTCTGCGTTCTTCCTTTAAAATGTCTTCCATGGTACCTTTTGCGTCTCGCTTGCGTATAATGCCTCCGGTTTTGACTGTTGTATTGTCTGATTTTTGTATATATATATATATATATATATATATATATATATATGTGTGTGTGTGTGTGTGTGTGTGTGTGTGTGTGTGTGTGTTTTTGTTAAGAACAATTTAACATAGCTAGTTCTTAACAACATAACCTAAAACTGTCAGCATAGCATAGCCTGTCAGCTGTTCAATCACCTGATCGTTACCAATTAATATAAAACAAGTGATCTTTTAATATAGCTATCAAAATTAAAGTAACGATTCATTTTTTATACTTAAATCGGTCAAACTCTTCGTAGTTGCGGTAGTGAAGAGATTATAAGGCGTACTTCACGTACAAGGTTCCCTGTTCGATCCCGGGCGGGAACAGTGATTTTTAATTATAATTAATTTCATATGAGACTTGCGACACGCAAAATATACAGTTATATATCAATATAAACTTGACCCTCGCACCACGCGTCCCGCAAAATCCAACATCACAACCAGCCCTAAGACATGATAGGCCTACACGTGTTAATTATGTTCTACCGCTCAAAGCATAAGAATTTGGTGTCAAAATAATAAGAACGATAAAAATAATTACGATAAAAACGATGATAAAAAAAATTATAAAAATCTAAAAATTGAAGTTTTCCCCCAAAATAATTATCTCAGTTCCCTAAAAGACAAAAATGATTTTTTGCACACGAAAGTCAGCTTCAGGACGTTAAATCCTATTGAAAGGATTTAGACGTCTATAGCGGTACCCGAGTCTAAGACTCACTTACACTTACAACTTTAACACTTTACACTCGCACTTACATTTAGGGAGGCGATATAACCTCAATGTGATTTTCGCCTAAAAAAGCACACTTTTTGCCCGAAAACCGCTTTGACTGTTATAAAACTTTCTATAAACCTAAACACAGCAGAGATAAAAATCTGTCGAGAAGGTTTACTGAAATGTTTTCACAATAAGTAATACAGTTATCGTCTTACCAACTTTGACCTTGAGGACACTTTTATACGCGGCAATCTTATCACTCTATAACTGGGTCAGGCATGTAATAGCGTTAATTAAAACTGAAATATTTATAAATATTAAATATAAAATCCGTTGAGTAATTTTGGAATCACGTTGCTGTAGTTTTGTAAGCAGAAATCATAGCATAGCAAGAACGCGGATAGAAACAATGAGCTCACTGGTAGACTTCAATTCACTTCAAGAATACTAATAATAAGTATACGGCAAGCACGTTGCTATAGACAGTGTCGTATACGTTGGCACGATAATCGAACGGTTACCACACGCACCCAACCGCTAATCCAACCGTGGAAGTAAAAGTCTATTTCAATTAGTTTAAAGACATCAGTAAGTCAGAATGCACCTCACATTAATCAAGTTAATGGCGGCCCTGACAGAACCCAAGGCAGGTAATATCAGCCCGGGTACGGGTGGTCCTCGTCTCAAGAGCCGGTGTTTACATTACCGCGAACTTACTGGAGCGTGACGCGTTGGGGACACCACAATCAGCTGTTTTGTAAAGTCAGTCATTCTGAAGATAAATGCGTTAAAACAACAGGGTCTTACATGTTATGGAAATGATATGACGTTTCGCTGTGGTCTGTACAGGCTGTTTACCATAATATATTGGAGACGTTAACGCAGGGTAAGAACGAAGTTGTAAATATATTTGATGGAGATTTTAACAATACCAGCATTGCTTAAGAACGAAGACGCGCATACTGTAGGCTTACTGCCAATGAACTACAATAAGAAACATGCTAAGTAGATATGACTAACTTATTCAAATCCAAATATAATATAAACAAGATTATTAATAAAAAATAAACTTGAATGAATGAATGTAGAGCAAAGATATTTATTGCACTGCCACCTTTGTAAATCAATTGTGGCCCCTTTCTATATACCTGAAATGCTCAGTTTGGCCTACAGCTCCTTCCCAGCCCCTGGAGAATTTATAACATCAAATGTGGAGATGATTCAAGAATGAGAACTCCTTCCACAACTAAATGGCGAAATTCCTTGCTAAGTGGTCCTTGTTAAAAGCCCCTCCCTTACCAATTTCCCTATTTTCTAATTCCTTTACAATTTTTCCATGTCTCGACCCTTATCACGGAGGTTGTGTTCCATTTGGTCAACGTTTTGTTGTGCGGTGAGATACCCCTCGTTCTATTATACATTCTCACTCATGATATTACCTAAGTAGCTAGGGATATCAAGTCCGTCCCTATGGAGCCCCCCCATGCATGGGTGACACCATATCTCAGGTCTCCGTTTGATACACCACCAGGCGGTATAATTCACTCAATCAGCTTTGCACTTTGAGTTAGCCAAACTATGTAGAGTATTGAATGTGAGTTTATATGAGTATATGAGTGAGAGTACACCTATTATGAGCTATATGTCGGGCGGTACGCTGGGAAAAAACAAATTTACCGAACCGTATAAGTTAATATTACCTGCTGAACAATGATGAACTCCGGGTCGCGACAAATTCACGTTCACATTCTCGGACCTCAATACCACGAATTTTCACAGAAGAATTCGCCAAAAAAATACCACACACAAAGCGAAACAATTTCGAAGACGTTCCCATCGGCATTTAGCGATGTAAGTCCTTAATGGTACTCGAAATAAATCTCGATGAAGATGTATGTAAAACACGCTAATTTTTATCGTCACAATAAAACAAAATATGCCGCGGATTGTAAAACTTTTTAAGAAGAGATGCAAAACAATACGAATTTAGTAAAAAAAAGGCTGGCCAGCGAAGAATGTAGCGTAGGCATGCTAATAGAAGTACATTACTCAACGTCGAGCTCGGATGTTTAACTTGTTCCTAAACAATGGCATGTATTAATCGTGAAGTGAGAATGCATCAGATCTGTGGGACCAGATCGAACGTTTATTAACGAAGTGGGTAAAAGGTCACTTGCAGCTTGTCCTTCTCCATCCTTCAACATTCACATCGAGGAATCCAGTGACATTACGAAATCGCGTGAAGCGTAAAGATGTTTACTTTCCGGTTTCGAGTAACAAGTGACGTAGTTTCTTATTTGAAACTGTCTGTTTTCTGACGAATCGTGCATTTCTTGTAAAATTCCCATCGCTTGTATGCAGTCCGTCGTTCTTGTGCGGCATTAAAGTCTCCGAAATGTTTGCCGTTTTAAGAGACCGAAATTCGTTTTGGATGAGTACATACAGGACATGAGGTAATCAAACAGAGGATGTTATTTTAACATGCATCATGTTTTAAGGTTGGTTGTGATGTTGGATTTTGCGTGATGCGAGTGCGCAAATTTATATTGATTTATAATAGTATATTTTGCGCATCGCAAGTCTCGTATTAAATTAATTATAATTAAAATTTCCTGCTTTTCCGCCCGAGATCGAACCGGACACCTTGCGTATGAGAGGCGCACGTGATAACCACTACACTACGGAAACTACGAAGAAGTTCGACAGATGTGAAATAAAAATGAATTGTTAATTTAATTTTAATAAATACGTAGTAGTAAATGATCAGTTGTTTTATATTAGGGCCTAATTCGTAACGATCAGCTGATTTCATTTAACAGCTGATAGGCTATAATAAGTTCTAAGTTATGTTGTTAAGAACTACCTATTTGTTGTTTTTTCTGGAACAAATTATCGTAATTGAAATGAAAAAGAGAAAAAATGATTTTTGATTTTGGTTCAATAACATAAATTGGTTTTTTAAGGTAAAAAGTATTCAGGTTATTTTTCGATGAAGTGTTTCTAAAAGATCGTTTTGCACGTAAACTAACATCAGGAACTCGAAGGAGGAACTAGTTATAAACTACATTATGTTTTATATTTTTATTTCAAATTCTACAATCATTTTGTTCAAATGTATTAAAAACTTGCTACTTAAAAACGATTTAGATTAGTCTATTACAGAGGGGTTTCGTCAACCATCATTCGAAAACGAATCACTGTTTACGAATAATAGGTAAATTATATTTTTTAAAGAACTATAGTTACAGTATTGAATTTGGTCTAATACTACATACCTTATCATAACGAGATTTCTCAAAATTTTCAATCAATCAAAAATACATTAATCCATCATTACAGTGCCTCCGCTTATTTTGTAGAAGCTAATATTAACTAATAATTGATATCAAATCATAACTTCTCCATTACACGATAAATCTCATCAAATAAGCTGATTCCAATAGATACTTCTACAGAACAAACATTTCATTTCAATATCTACGCGAGCAACTATTACAGGTCGTGACTAGATCTGCAAATAGGCTTGTTTGAAATACAATAACTAGTTGGGATTGCAACTATCTGGTTTGAAGGAAATACAGCTTGAGATCATGCTATACGGAAAATTACACGAAGTATTCCTACCGCTTGAAAAAACGTAATTAACTAAAAAAATATTAATTTTAGTAATCAGAACTTCATTCCTATTCGGCGTTTACATCACCGTACTTGTGAATGACGTTAGCTTCTACTAAATTATAGGGTTATTACTATGCTGCAGTGTTTTATATAACGGTATCAAAGTTTTTTCTAAGAATTAACACTGACTAAACCAATTTCTTATAAATTCCGCTAACAAACTTGGATATGTTATTGGAACTGGAACACGATCTACAGCTTTCCCTGCGATTCAAGAAATATAAATTTCCTGTGATCAATTCTGTCGTAAAATAAATGCTAAACGAAGTAACTTTTCCTATTTTATTTTTTCATAGAAGTGATTGTAATTAATGAACGAGTAAAACTCGTGGATTTGTGTAGGCGTATGACTACTATATCAAACAGGAGAATATGAGTTTATGAATTACCATAGTAATTTGATAATTTTTAGCCCGTTTACAAATTTATCTTTCATTGATTGAAATAAAATAAAAAATATGGACGAACAATGAATTACTGTACTAAAACTCAATATTCTAACTACAAGTGAAGTGGTAAATTAATATCTCCTCATTGTGCAGGATAAATGAGTGAGCTATTCGGTTGTATACATAAACTAACCTATACTGTAGCAACAAGTAATTTAACTAAAAGTTAATATGAAAAACTAGTTAATAAATTCCGACTGAGAATAAATTATTTCGAGACTTCAACGAGCGAACAACAACGACGTCCACAATAAAACCAGAATAGAATTTATTTGATGGTACTTTTACCGCCTTACCGTAGCAAACGTTCCATTTGTTACCTAACCCGTAATGAGGTACGCTGAAGGTAGTAAATGACGAACCCGTAAACATACCTATATAAAGAAAGAGGTCATGCTAGAAATGGAAATAATGGAATTCAATTCAGATCGGAAGGGCATAAAAGTCAAGTTCGGGTCATACAAGACGGCATTGCTTCGTGTAATCCATTCCGCCTGCGTTTCGGTCCGTCCTGAGACACTACGCACTTGTAAATATTTAACTCGGCGCTGAGAATTATTGAGCCGCGGCGAGCTTCGGCATTTTAAAATAATTCTTCGACTGGTCGGGTTGATCGAATCAAAGGGTATTCCGGTTTCACGATTTTCCTTTGATGACTTTTAATTTAACTGAGATTCTCCGAACTGGTTGATAAAGGATTCGTTTGTTTAACGATGACTGATTTCTGACGCTAACGTTTTATGCGTTGTTAGTAATGACGGTGTATTGTTTGATACGAAAAGACTTTAACGCTAACGGAAAGGATAAGAATGATGTAATGTAACTTCTCTTACCTGTGAGTTGTCCACTTACACTTTTTTGTGAACTATAGCTATGACCATTACACTAATTAGAGGAATGTATACTGAGGTACGTACATACAGCGATTAAAAAGTAAACGAAATAGACACACTTGTATAAATACAAGATTCATGAGATTTTTAAATAATATTTATTTCGAAAAACGCGCAAAAAGCATATTATTTTAATACTAATTTATTTTTATTTTTTGCTTTAAAAATATAGTCTGTTAAAATACGCGTTTCTAGACTTGAATAATTTTATACAATTTTGTCAGTAAATGATATTAAGCCCAAAACTGACCAAAGGAAGACAAAAAGAGACTACAGTTTTAGTCGTAGATATATTTAAAGATATAATTTCATATTTACTCAAAGTAGGATTTAAAAATTTCTGTTACTGAACTGAAAATAAAAATCATGTACTATGTTTTCTACGCAAGTAATAAACCACAGAAAGATGGAGACTTTAATGCCTGTGATAAAACGAAGTTCTCTTTCATTTTAATTACGATAATTTGTCCGAAAACACGACAAATTAACATAGGCAGTTTTTAACAACAAAAGTTGAAACTTAATTATCAGCTGTTCAATGTAATCAGCAGATCTTTCCAAATTAACATAAAACAACTGATCTTTTAATATAACTACCAAAATTAAAAGAACGAATCAATCGGTCAATTTTCTACCTTAGTGTAGTGGTTATCACGAGTGCAGATATTTTTAATTATAAATAATATGTTTTATGAGACTTGCAAAACACAAAATATAATGTTATACGTCAGTATAAACACGATTATCACGAGTCCGCAAAATCCAACATCAAAACCCGCTCTAAAACGTGTACACGTTAAAAAACTAACCTAAAAACGAAATAATGATCAGTGAATTAATAAAGAGATTCGTTAAAAAAACAATACAGTTTGTTTGGACGATTTGGAAACGGCAGAATTAGATATTTAAGACCAAAAGACGAGAACAACTAGTAGCACAGACAAAGAAGAAAGGAGGTGATAGATGTAAATTAGGACTATAACTGTAGCAGTGAACGTTTAAGTGATCAATTTAAACATAAATCTAATCACAGGACAAATTAAACAACACGCCCGATAACAAGAATAAAACAGCGAAACCCACTCAATAATCATCAATAAACAAACTCTTAATATTAGCGAAATAAAAAAAAAGTGTAAAATAATGTATAACTCGAGTTTTGATGAACGGTGTGCATAACTCGTCGATGCGCGCAATCTGTTCGCTCTAAATCATGCGCGGCTAAGCGAGCGCGCAGAGGAGCCGTAAATCCACCGGGTTACAACTAATTGAATGAGGAACGAATGCAAGCCCGCATTTGATATGTTGTGTCGGGCAATATCTGTCGTTCGAATTACTGCGCATGGTTGTTACGTACAAATAATAACCGCATCGACAAGCGAGGTGGCTTCTTATATCAATAGGCCGGTCGTGGACGTTTCAGGAAGGTCTAGTTCGAGAATCGTTATTATTTCAATCCGAGCTTCTTTACGTGATGGACGTTTTTCTTATCAAAAATGTTTCCGCTATTCATGGAGCAATAGTTAAAGGCTACTTTAAAAAATAGTACTTCCAAAATGATGAAGTTTAAGAAACTAACAATTACATTTGAAAACCTATCATTAAGAAAACAAATAGTTTATGGTCAAATAGTTTATCACATTTTATAAATTCTGATAAATATCTCATACGTTCTACTGCTTATTGGCAGTGGATACTTTAACTGGTAAAGAATGAAGTTCTAATTAGAAGTACGCAAGTAATAAATCACAAATTTATCTTAAACTGGAGACTTTAATGCCTGTGATAAAACGAAGTTCTATTTTAAAAGTATTATTATTCACTTCTCATGGACATCAGAATTTTTTGACTATTCAGGGGAGTTAAAAGCTATTAAAAACGGTACATTAAATTGATGAAGTCTACTTCCAAAATTATGAAGTTTAATTAATTAACAATTACATTTGAAAACCTATCATTAAGAAAACAAACAGTTTATCACATTTTATAAATTCTGATAAATATCCCATACGTTCTACTGCTTATTGGCAGTAATGGATACTTTAACCGGTGAAGAACGAAGTTCTAATTGCAAATACGCAAGCAATAAATCACACAAAGATGGAGACTTTAATGCCTGTGATAAAACGAAGTTCTATTTTAAAGTATTATTATTCATTTCTTTACGTGATAGACATCAGAATTTTTCGACTATTCAGGGGGAAATGGTTAAAAGCTATTTAAAAATGTTACTTTAAATTTATGATGAAATACGCCCAAAATGATGAAGTTTAATTAACTAACAATTATTTAAAAGCCTATAATTAAGAAAACAAACAGTTTATCACTACATTTTATAAATTCTGATAAATATAACATACGTTCTATTGATTATTGGTAATCAGGGAGGTTCATATTCATATTCATACAGATAGTCAGGCAGCAATAAAAGCACTTGCAGGTTCTATAAATCAATCCAAGCTGTTCTGCGAGTATCGGGAGAACCTCAACGCACTGTCTCTGGATAACCAAGTTACTCCTCACTGTGTTCCGGGGCATAAGGGAATTAAGAGTGGCTGAACAGGGATCTGCATCTGAGTTTATAGGAACCAGAGCCGGCTTTAGGGATTTCTCTGTCGTTGGCTGTTAATAGGTGGATGAACAAGCAACACCAGGTAAGTTGGGATAACCTTCATGGGCATTCCCATAGCAAGCGCCTCTTAAGCAAATTCCTTATGGAGGGCTTGAGGGGAGGCAGAAGCACAACTCATGAAGATCATAGGGCTCTTTACAGGACACTGTGGTCTGAAGTGCACATAAACAAGATATGTATGTATCAAGGGGAACCGTTTGTTGGTTGTATGGGAAAGAGTAGGAAACTGCAGGACATATAATTCATGATTGTGAGGCTCTTGCTAGCAAAAGACTAAGGGTTTTTTATTTTCCATTACCCTAGGGATTTTCAGCATGATGAGCTATTCAATAGATTGTTAGAACTTATTAAGACCATCATTTTATGAACTAGTATTAAAGAGGTTTAGTTACGCAATAGTTGATCGCAGTGCCTGGGGTTGTATTACCCCTTCTTCTAGTTTGAGTCTAATCTACTGCTTATACAACACTGTATACATGACTTCACCGACTTGCATAATACTCATTCCACATTAAATTATAATCACTTCTTGTTTACCTCATTGTTTGGCATTTTATGTGTAATTAAATTGCAGTAAACCATACTGAATTATCAGAAACGTAATTTAACTGGTAAAGAACGAAGTTCTAATTGCAAGTACGCAAGTAATAAATCATACAAAGATAGAGACTTTAATGACTGTGATAAAACGAAGTTCTATTTTAAAAGTATTATTATTATTTCCTTACGTGATAGACGTTTTTATTATCAGAATTTTTCGACTATTTAGGGGGGAAATAGTTAAAAGCTATTTTAAAAAAATGGTACTTTAAATTGATTAACCATTGCATTAAAAAATCTAACATTAAGAAAGCAAATAGTTTATCACTATATTTCATAAACTTTCTGATGAATATCTCAAACATTCTAATGCATAGCCTATATAATATATATAAGTGACTTGATCGACTTGCAAAATACTCATTCCACATCTAAATTAAAATCACTTCTTTTACGGTATTTTATATGCGTAATTAAATTATAGTAAATAATATTGAATTACTTAAAACTTAATGGATATTTTAACTGGAGAAGAAAGAAGTTCTAATTGCAAGCACGCAAGTAATCTATCATACAAACGTGGAGACTTTAATGACTGGGATAAAACGAAGTACTATTTTAAAATTATTATTCACTGCGGACATTAATAAGTGTACGTTTTAATCATGAACATGTAAAAACCCAAACATTAGTTATGCAAGATTGACTCTTCAAGATGGGAGCAAAAACATCACGACGCGCTTAGTTAATGTTCGCTCCTGCGCAATACAGTCCGGGCAGCTCGAGTCAGGTGGTCCATTGTGCAATTAGGCCCCGGCTTCTGTCATATATTGATTGTTACATTAGCCGGTTGCGGTCGTGGTGGGCTGGCCGCCTAATTTCAATTACGACTCGTTGTGTTATTCGAAATGATTTATTTTTGTCTTTTGTAATAGCCATACACGACTCGGAAACCGATAGCATCTGCAACCGCGGTCATGAGAAAGTTATGGAAGGACCCAAGGCAGTGCTGTTAATGTCGCATATAAATTTGGCGAAAAGTCGGGAACATTAACGCCCACGGTAGAATATGTCGATATTTATGGGTTATTTTCATTACGTGGCGAACCTGATCGGGCGGAATTGAAAATTATTGTGGGTGTATACAGGGTGATACGAAAATAATGGGTTAAAATTACAAGCTTTGTACCGACGTACTGAATTTGGCGATCAGCTATAATAGCTAACGCTAGGTTATCGAACAGTTAAGGACAAAATATGTCTTGGTTTTTGAACACAAATATATTATCGTATCAACAACTACATACCTATATGTACTGGTTTAATAATATTTAAAAATATGTACTGTATTTAACATATATTAATATGTACATATATTTAATAACATGTATGTTTAATAAATATTTAATATTATGTACTGATAGGAATAATACTTTGTAATATGCTCAATAAGTAATTCTGGGTTTTTTATCTACATATTGCCAACAACGATTAATGAATTTTTAAATAATCGCCGCACTCAGCTGTCTCGCAGGCGTAACGGAAGCGAATTTTCAAAACTGTTATCGTATGTTATTTGTTACACTACGATTTTAACAACATAAAAATCAAATTCTGCATTATTTAGCATTTTAAACTTTAAAATTGCACACGTAAATGACCGCTGTCAAATTAAATATCTTATTTTCAACGGGTTTTGAAAATTCAAAATGTAAGCTTGCAATAATGCTGTTTTTAACGCTGATTACAACAGTGAAATAAGTGTTACAAAAATATTTAACAAACAAAAAGTTTTGTATTTTTAAAGATTTGAAATAGCCGACATTTTTTGAATTAAATGTGGCTAATTGCAAACGTGAGCAACACACGCACACACATATATATATATATATATATATATATATATATATATATATATATATATATATATATAATTTATAATTTATATTTATAAATTTATAATTTTATATATTTATAATATATATATATATATATTTAAGGCGAAAAGTACATTGAGGTTATTATCGCCTCCTTAAATATAAGTGTAAGTGTAAAGTGTTAAAGTCGTAAGTGTAGTGTTGTAACTGTAAGTGTGTGTTAGACTCGGGTACCGGGAGGGACGTCTTAATCCTCTCAATAGGTGCAGCTAGTCTGCACCCTCCGCATCATCGTTGCACGCACACACACACACACAAATTTTATTAATCCACCAAAACCGTTCTAATACCTTTTTTCAAATGGGAAATTCGCTATTACTGTATCCTAGCAAAATTAACAATATTTTTTACGTTATTGAAATCCAAACTTTCAACCAATAACAAAATATTACTACATAAGACAATGGACGTATTGGATACAACTATGAAGTTCTGCTTGCAAATCAAATATTGCAATTTTACAACGATTCCAATCTAAGATATTACGTTTAATCTTAACAGCCCCAAAAATAATCACAAATGAAATGATCCACAAGCAACTCAATATTCCGACCATCACAGAAGGAACTGAAACTTATAGCAATGGTTACCGACATCGAATATTAGCCCATCCAGTGTTTTGACTGAGAATTTAATGATGAGATCGACAACACGAAGACTCAAGAGGAGAATACCTAGCTACCTGCCTGACAATTAACAGCTGACCTAACAGATACAACATTATGTAGCAATATTTTATTATTATTATTTATATAATACTCATTATTTGTATGAATCAACAGGTACATGCTTTTCTGTCATTATTTTAGCCATACAATTTACTTAGTGGCCTGTAGACAGATTGTAAATACTAATAAAAAAATACAGTGTGTATTTATTTTCACGGAGATTTTAATACTTTCGTTCAACACAGCAGCTAATTTGTTACTACAGGTACGCTAACGTTTTCTTACCGACCATTACTCGACCGTGAATCATCTAAACTGTCAGAAAGTAAATGCAGAGACAGGCAGACGGTCAAATGTCACGTGTACACGAGTACATCGCGATCAGTCGTGCAAACAAACGGCGCAATCTGATTGGACGGGATTTATTTTCATCCAATTAAAGAGTAAAGTCTCTAACGTGAGTTGTCGGAGGATGAGTTGTTTTCAAAGCGTGTAAATGCAAAAGCGTTCAGCGAAGCGTGGCTGACCGCTAACCCAAGGAAACTGTTGTTAACCGTCAACCAAGTCTCCAAACTAACATTTTTATCAATTTTAATATTGATACGATTTCTAATGATACGATTTCATAAAACACAAACTTTGATTTAAAAATCACTTCTACTGAACTTTATGTACTAGTAAATGCTTTCAACAGCCTCCTTTCAACATATCTCCTTTGAACCATTCCAAAACAACCATTGAAACATATAAAATCTTATATATTTAACAAGTATCATTGTTTTAGGGTTAGTTGTAATGGATTTTGCTTGTTGCGAGTGTACATATTTATATTGATAGTTATAGTTCTTTTGATAGTTATATTTATTCTCTTTTTGAAATCAGTTCTTTTACATTACTTCGTAACGATCAGCTGATTTCATTGAACAGCTGATAGGCTATAAGTTTATGTTACGTTGTTAAAAACTAGCTATGTTATAGCAAAAGATTAGTTGTTTTATATTAATTCGTAACGATCAGCTGTTTTCATTGAACAGCTGATAGGCTATAAGTTTTAGGTTATGTTATGAAAAATTAGCTGCGTTATAGTAAAAGATCATTTGTTTTACATTAATTCTTCACGATCAGCTGATTTCATTGAACAGCTGACACGCTATAAGTTTATGTTATGTTGTTAAAAACTAGCTATGTTATAGCAAAAGATCAGTTGTTTTACATTAATTCTTAACGATTAGCTGATTTCATTGAACAGCTGACAGGCTAAAATACGTTTTAGGTTATGTTGTTAAAAACTATCTATGTTATAGCAAAAGATCAGTTGTTTTATATTAATTCGTAACGATCAGCTGACTTTGTTGAACAGCTGACAGGCTATACGTTTATGTTAATTGTTAAAAACTATTTATGTTATAGCAAAAGATCAGTTGTTTTAAATTAATTCGTAACGATCAACTGTTTTCATTGAACAGCTGATAGGCTATAAGTTTTAGATTATGTTATGAAAAATTAGCTATGTTATAGCAAAAGATCAGTTGTTTTATATTAATTCGTAACGATCAGCTGATTTCATTAAACAGCTGACAGGCTGTAATTTAGGTTATGTTGTTAAAAACTATGTTAATTTGTCGCGTTTTCGAAAAAATTGTCGTAAAATTAAAATTAAAGTAAAACATGATACATGATTTTTACTTTTTTTTGATAACAGAAATTAGTTTTTTTAATTTGTCTATTAAATATTACGTTTTATTTTGCCACTCATTGTTCAGGAAAATGTACCTTTATGCATCCTTTATCGCTTGAATGGCTTCTAGTCCTGCACGCATCGTTTGCGCCAGCTCCTTCGTCATCCATGTCTTCCACACATTGCTTAGCTGGTCCTACTACTAAAATCTAACATAGCCGACAACGTATTCATTTCTTTGTTTAGCCTTATACGCTAATTTTTTCTTCTTAAAGTTTCAAATTTTCCTTCCCAAAACGGGGACCGCCTTATTAGCTCAGTCGGTGAGGTAACGGTCAGTTTGCTACAATTCGAATCTGTAAAAAAATTCAAGTCTAGTTCCCACACTTGATTTTTTCATGAGTTACTTCAAAATTCCATCTTCCATAGCCTAATAGGCGTAAACAATAAATCCAAAAGAAAATCCACAAACCGACAATACAGCTGACAAAAGTTTATTACATATTACTAATTACAACTATCGTATAATGTATCAGAGTGCCGAAGTCCTCCAAAAGTAGGACGTACAGTTTAGTCCTGCGAATTAACTCTTCAGTTATTCGCGTCAGACTCTAGGGTTCGCTCACTCGCCGGACTTGCTGATGAATGACTGAACCAATCTGTCTGGGGCCTGCAGCGGAATGCACTTACAGGAAATTAGTTGCAAGTGTGAAGAGCTGAAGATAATCTTCCATTGATGACGCTGGTGCATGTAGCAGCCGCACGAGGTTAATAGAGTTCGGGCAAAGGATTTGTAGCCTACGTCCCCGGAGGTGTTTGGTACGCTCATTCCACTGTGTGGTTAATGGAATACCGCCTGCCGGAATGCGATATTGTGCTCTGATATAATTATTACAAACGCGGTGTTTGTTTTTGTATTTCCACTTTTAAATTCGTAATTTCAACTACAGTTGATGACGTCAATTTTTTCAATTTTCCCTGTTGAAATTAACGTTACGTTTTGTGTTTTTTAATGTTTCTTTTATTATTTTTTCCCAGAGCAAATTATTTATGTTGTTTTTCAAACTGTATTTATCAATGCTATTTAACGTTCGTTTTGGACAGGTGAAATTATTTTCAATCAACCGCGTATTCTATATTATTTTTTTAGTTATATACAGCCTCGTACACAAGACTTCGTTTCTGTACCAGTGATTTTTCATTCTATCACTTCTTTCTCCTCTTTCGTCTTTAGTCGTCAATCTCTTCTTCGTCAATACGATCCGTTTTACTTTCTTTACCCGCGAGACTTGCGCCCTTTAATGGCTTTGATAACAAAAGATCTGTTTATCAATCTCACCCTATTCTTTTTTTTAGGTGAATATTTTTTGTGGCATGTTTTTATTCTTTCTGTACAAATGAAATTACAAATAATAATGTAAACTATTAACGTATTATTTTTAAAAGTGTTATAAGTTTTATTAACTGTATAAACAAATATTTTCTTCAGACTGACCGCTAATAGTCGAGTAACACAAAGTAATCCAGCGATGCCAGACAATTAGGGTGTAAATTCTCTAAAAATATTCATACGTTTCTTACACATAACGGTTTCATTTGAAGTAAGTCATTTCGTCCCGACACACCCAAAATAAAAATTCTCATTCAACAGCAGCTATCCGACATTCACCAGATCTTCAAACGTGATCATTAAGCACGGTTCAAGGTCAACGAACAATGCGTGTAATCAATTCGCTGATCAAACAATCGATTAATTTAAACCATATTTTAAATTAAGAGCGCAGATAGGCTGTAACGGTTTCTTCGTGGCCAAATTGATGGCGGCGCTTAATCAATTACATTGATCGCGAGTCGACCTGAAGGGCGATGAAGATATTGTATTGAGGCGTGGCTGGTAATCAACTCGCGCGATTCTTCCTACTGATCCTTTACACCGTATCAAACTAGACGCTTTTAAATTAAATGAAATGATATTCAAACCGCAACTGCCTGTCTGCACTAAACTGCATGCATTTTTACTTCGCTGTCAATCAGGCTTTACTTTATATGTACACTCTAATTAAAATCATTTAATAGTTGTTACATTTAAGACTTCGTTTCTAACCACTTGTTCATATCACTAACTTAATAAATGACGTTTAGTGCTAATTACATTTCAAACTGTGAAATCTAAGTATTTATCGTATATTTTATTTCTCGAGACAACATCCTTTTTTCTCAGCACATACTTCGTAAAGGCGTAAATGAAGTATCTTTAGAAAGATTTTTTTAACCGGCTTCTGACGTTGTCTTATTGTTTATGGAAAATGTCAACATAAAAGACACTTTTAACCGTCATCGGTAAAACATCATGGCTGCGCATGCGCGGAATCACAAATCAGACAATATTTTGTATATTTTACGGAGCTAACTTATTAATCACGAATAGAAAATATCGCTACAAATCCCTCTTTTCTGCATAACGTGCTTAGAACAATTTCAATATTTACTTAAAAGTCATTAAACTTACAGGTTATGTGGCCCTACTGACAGTCCCCTGACAGCCCGTCGTACAAGCCGCGACAAGCATTTCGAATACCAAACACATGTTTTGGACACTGTTTTTACACAAATATATTTGTTTTTCTCCTTCCATCGTGCATTTATCTATTGCTAATATGGACATCATAAAATAATAAAAATAATAAAAATGTAAAAATACAATTAGAGGTTATCAAGCATGTTTTTCAGTTGACTAGAATACGGTTACCTATTAAAATTGTGTTTGCTATCACAATAAAGAAGTTACAGAGACAAACACGTCAAAGAGCAGGATTGTATTTATTAAATGCCGTCTTTACTCACGGACAATTTTATGTAGCCTTTTCAATGGTTACTAAATCGTCTAATATGTTTGTATTCATTAAAGAAAATGAAATACTTATTCAAAAGGCTGTGTTTACTTAAAACTTTCATAGTGCGAAATTTCAGTCGGGCCCCTGGTTAAAGTTCTTATTTTATAAATAGACTAATTAGAAAACAAACTTTACTATAAATTTTGAGAACTATTTTTGATTTTAGTGCGTTTTTTTTAGTTACAACAGCTGTGTTAATTTAATCCATCATGATTCATACAGTTAAGCAGTGGTTCATTCAAATATTTTAGGCTACATTTAAAGAAACAAGGAAAATAAAATTTATTCTTTTTACCAGACAAAACTATGGCGGTATCAAGACAAACGATAATAACAAACAATTATTTAAGTAAATTTATTACAGTACATTACTCAAAATATATATCTAATTTCACACAATTATGTGGAATATTGTTCCGATCCAAAGCTGGGGCATTGTTTGGTTTACGCTCATCAAAGATCTTCCAGCAACGATGCGCCAGGCAGCAACAACAGGTCGGATTCCAGTTTGGGAATTTATCTATCCTTCCACCCGAAAGTCGTGCCTTTGTTTTCCGATTCGGCAAACTTATGTTGGTCCGGTGGATTTTTAATTGGTAAAAAGACTGGTCCCTAATTAAGGACCTATTTATTGCTCCCGCGATGCCATCTCTCGTCCTGCGAGGGCCTAACTCTTACTGTCGCGAAACCCGGCTCTCTAAACCTTTGAGCTGTCAATAGCGGAACCGCTGCCTGTTTTAATGCCCGCAACGGCTGTTCGTGAAGCTGATTGGTGTTAAGGAGCTCGTACGGCGTTAATTTACGGTAACGTGGTATAAAGCACGACGTGAATATATGTCTTGGGTGACACGTGAATATAACGACGGGAACTGCAAACATAAGCTTAATAAAAAGTAGTTTAGGGCCAACGCAATATTGGTAAATAACAATAATAAACTGGTTTTCATTTCTATAAAAATATGTTGCGTTTTTATACTTTCCTATTACCGGCAGAATATCAAGGAATGAGAAATTTCCGTCGTTAAATTCGTTAGATATTTACTTTTCACTGAACGTTACGTCATTGTATGTAAATCACGGGAAACCTTCAGAATTCCTTTATTCAGAGACTTCAACACATCTATTGACAGCAACAAAACAATTAGCTGCAAGTTAAGTTCACATAAGTTTCAAGATGGACCCGCATGAATTTCATATTTTCTTACGATAAAATAATGGATATTGTGGGTTACAAACCGACCTTCATAGATCTATTGTGCCCCAGTACTCCTGATACAATCAGTTATGATATTTTCTCCAGCCATAACCTATTTAAGAAGTTCAGGATTTAGAGACGATTGGTAGATTGGTCTAATTGGTAGCCTCTCAGTATTCCAGGAGATGATGAGAAATTCCTTCCTTCCTCACGCAGTGTCTGCAATTTGGATCTTCTCCTAATTCAAAATTCCTCAGATGTCTAAAGAACGCCGTGTACTGTGAGAAAGCCTACCAGTGATCTTACTGAAACTGATACTGATCTTTGATCTGCTCCTATCAAAGCTTCAGAGGAGCTCTTTGGCCTGTCTTAAGCTTTTCTTACCTCCCCAGAATTTAAACTTTTAAGCAACGTCTTGCTTTAACTATCAGCAAAATTGTTCCCCTACTTTGCCACCTTATTTGCTGTGTCACTTCTGTCTGCCTCAACGTGTTCTGGCCCAGCCTACATAGCTTTGCTAGACATTCACAAAAAACTGCTGAGCTAAGGGTTGCAGAAAGTGTTTTAATTATACCAAGTATTACTGTAGTCTCCGGGGAAAATACAAGAATTCCGGGCGTTTACCAAGTCGGCCAGGCACTCTTTCCGTTCGGAATTGTGAAATTAATTCAGTTCTCCTTTTTTGTTGGTCGGATCCCTCCTAATTCCTCCCGAGAAAGTTGTAATGTCTTGTAAAATTGGTCCGGGTGTCGGTAAGCTGCTGCGTTGTGGGTGGTCCTCCTCGATGTTCTGCCGAACAACGATTTTCGACCTGTATATATACTCAAAAATATGGCGGTATCCATAATTTCTCACAATTCCACTGTTAAAACTAGAGAAAGAACGAACCAGTCAGAATGAAGCTATTGTATACGGGAGATGCGAGGTGATGCACCAGTACCAGTAAATACCTGAGCAGAAATTTATTAATCTAGCGTAATACAGATCCGAGATACGCATTGCGAACCAATTGGAAGTGAGTATTTGTTGACGGGAATGAATTAGGTTTAGCAGGCTTCAGCTCTTTCCAAGCCGGGAGAAAAGTACGGGGATTTTTAGCGTGGTTGTTTCGGTGTCAGTAAGCGGAACTACATTGTGTAACTCAGTTCCTGTTGTTTAGGCAATGACAGTATTGTTCTTACGATACAAAGTACTGTATACAGAAAGTTCTTGAAAAAAATCATTGAGATAAATTCTATCATGTACTTGAAATCTTAAAACAAGATCTTTACTTGGACGTCTCTCTGCGTATGGAGTTGGAGATTTGAACGGTCGGTTTCGATAAAATTCAACTTGTAGTTCCGTAAAGTTTTGCCGATATTTTCAGGTGTTTTGGTTACTCAGATTTTACCTAAAAGAACTTTTCAAAGTTTTGGAAGCCCTTGGACTATCTTAAGCCTTTCTAATCTCCCAAGAATTTAGACTTTTAAGCAACGTCTTCCTTTTTAAGTTTCAACTGTCGTAACATCATCAAAATTGTTCCCCTACCTTATTTGTTGTGTCACTTCGTACTTTAAAAGAACGATTCTGAAAAAGATGGGAGGTGATGCACTAGTAATATCAGCAAAATTTATTCCCTATCGTAATACAGATACGCATTGTTGTGTCCAATTGGAAGTGAGTATTGGTTGACGGGAATGTCACTTTTGTTCTTTAAAATACAACGATTCTGAAAAAAACCTTAATACAGAGCCCCGAACAAAACAAATAAAAAAACCGAGAATCAGCCTATCAACTACTCAAAATTAAATTTTGCAACAAACTGTGTTCAAATTGACCGGGCTGAAGGGTTACAAATTTGGGCAGTGTACGAATTTTGAAACGTAGGCGAACGTTTAAAACATATAAATCTGTCATAGGTACATATTTATTGTGGCCAAATTTTCGAAACGGTCGAGTGTTCCCCGCTTAAGGGCATACATAACCTCATATTTTATTTATATTTTAACAGGTTCTTGGAACTGTAATGATTTACAAAGATAACTGAAATAAAGGTTAAACGTTAGCATTTCGCCGTGAAAGTTACTCTATAACCTGGATACAGTTAAAGAAATATATGCAGAAGGAATGTTAAGTGCCGCTCTGTAATGTTAACTGTGACTATTCTACCATTAAGTTGATTATTTTATAGATTTTTTTAAAAATTGTATAACGACATTCAGACAAGTTTTCAACGCAGCGCGGCAAGGTCATTTATTACTTACAACTTACGCGGATTTGAACCAGCGCTTTTGCAGTAAGTCGTGACAGAAATATGGTGCAAAAACATTGAACAAATTCTTACATTTATTAAATTATTAATCAAATGAAACGAATTCAACAAAAATCGACAAGCAGCTGAACTCGGTGATGAGTAAATTCTAATGTTTTACTAATTTCCTAAAATTTCATTTCAATCGTAACGGACAGATTTATTACTCAAGGCTTTGAATAGTAAAACTAAGTATACTAGCAGTTCAAAGAACATTAAACATCGCGGATTATAGTTAATTAATTACCTGCCACCGCCTCACGACAGCGCTCCGACACGCTCGCCGCCAAATTAACCGGTAACCGTAATATTTACGGAAAACGTTACAGGTCTTGTATGCTCTTTCTCAGTAAAGCGGTCAAATTATGATAGGTCTTGCCGTTCAACCAGTGTTACGGGAAATAGCCAACAACTACACTCGTCACTGTTAAATCAGAGGCTGCCATCTTGAAACGGAAGTGAATGGGAAAAATGTCGTACCTTAGGACCGAACTTTAAAACAAACTACATAACAAACCAAAAGTCGAACAGTCGAGTAAAAAACATTGCTCTGCTCCGTTTAATTAAAAGAAAAATGTCTGCTGATTTAGAGAAAATCTGGGTTTTCTGTTCCCAACTATATTTACCGGTTGTATATTTTTGGGTTAGGGAATGGATACATCAGAGATAAATTTATTGAACATCGTTACGGTTGACGTTATGAAACCAGGGTTTTATATTTGTATAAGGTTTTGCGTCACAAAAGCTTTAAAAAATCGAATAATATGTCGATATACTGTTGATCAAACATTGCATAGTCAAATTTACTTTGGGAATCGAAAAATACGTACGATTCCAAGACGAAATTCAGTGATTTTTTTCACGAATTTACACAAACTTTCACTAAGTGTATATTTCCTTTGTAAGTATCGATGATGTACAATCGTGAAAACCTAATTTCACCCCCGAATATTAACGCAAATTCTCATACGTGTCGTTCATGGCGTGCGATGTTTATGCAGCCTGGTTTACCATCCCTGAAAGAGCCATACTTGTAAACAAATTGCCTTCCAACGATAACGCGCGACATGAACAGACATTGTGGGCGGACTAGCAGCGTATTGTTCCAGCCGCTGGATGACGGATCGACTCCGCTGAACCCGTTCTACTGGATTCACGGTATTTGCAGAAAACGCACGTCCGCCAGGAGAAACCCGGCCGACAACCAATTAAAAATAAAATGTCAATTGAAATCTACAGATACGTTTTGTGTCAATTAAATTTATAAATTTAATTGATTGTAATAAAGTATTTTCTGATCCAGTTTATATGAGCATGTAGGAACTTGTTTCTTAGCCGTTTGCAGAAAATTAAATGTCAACTGGGGTTGACTGCGTTCTTATTTACGCAAAATAAGTTTAGATGTTGGTCTAACAAATGTCGCAAAATCTAAAATTTACGACAACCTCCAAAATATTGACCTCTTTGGTAAATAAATATTGATTTTTCTGACATTGTTATAATTAGAAATAAATGACACAATAGTAGCTGCTTGATGTGTACAAAAAGACATTTAAACTACCTTTTAATGTACCTTTAATAAATTATACTTCTGTATTTATAGTTTCCGGATACAGTACTTGAATATTGTTGCTAGATTAATCTCAGCCGTCACCAGAGACTGGTTTACGGAAGCTTTATCACAAATCATAAATGAAGATTTGATGATTTTAGAAACAGTAGTTGCCTGATGTGTACAAAATGGCGTCCAAACGTCTTTATATACCTTTAATAAATTTACCACGGGATTTATAGTTTCCGGATACAGTACTCGAATATTGATGCTAAATTGATTTCAACCGTCACCAGAGACTGGTTTACGGAACCTTTATCACAAATGATAAATGAAGAGTTGAAGATTTTAGAAACAGTAGTAGTTGCATGATGCATACAAAATGACGTCCAATCTTAGTATTTAAATTTATGTACCTTTAATAGATTCTACCTCTGGATTTATTTCTTATAGTTTCCGGATACAGTACTTGAATACTGTTGCTAGATTAATTTCAGCCGTCACCAGAGACTGGTTTACGGGAAGCTTTAGGCTATAACAAATCATAAATGAAGATTTGATGCTTTTAGAAACAGTAGTTGCATGATGCATACAAAATGGCGTCCAATCTTATTACTTAAACTTATGTACCTTTAGTAGATTCTACCTCTGGATTTATTTCTTATAGTTTCTGGATACAATACTCGAATGTTGTTGCTAGACTAATTTCAGCCGTCACCAGAGAATGGTTTACGAAACATTTATAGCAAATGTTGCCTGATGTATACAAAATGGCGCCCAAACGTCTTTTTATACCTTTAATAAATTCTATCTCGGAATTTATAGTTTCCGGATACCCCCAATATCATTACTAAATTACTTTCAGCCGTCACCAGAGGGTTTTTGAATGTTAATCACGAATCATAAATTTGATGATTTTAGAAACAGTACATGATACATACAAAATGACGTCCAATTTTAGTATTTAAATTTATGTACTTTTAATAAATTCTACCTCTGAATTTATAGTTTCCTGATACAGTACTCCAGCATCGTAGATTAATTTAGCAGCCAACAAAGACTACAATTATTACAATTCTTTCGGTAATTTTATTGTACAGTATGAAAAGAAGGACAGCTTGTTCACCGAGGAATTGGTTAAATCACCGATCAGTCTATGGATTTCTTCGATCTTGAGCGTTTTAAAGTTACAGGTTCGGTACTGAAGTTACTGTAAGCATTTCCCATGCCATTATCTCTCGTCTCCATTAGTTTAACTGGCATAATTACGAGCGTTAAAGAAATGTAATAAGAAAACGGAGCCGTTCAACAATGTTTTACTATGTTGTCATCGTTTCGTAGATTTTTTGGTGATCCTTAATAATTTTTATTTGCTGTTCCGAATTCACTCCCTCTACAGGACACACTCCTCTTCAATCTTCCACTTACATGAGTTTATCTAGAATATATTGACACCGGGCTAGACACTATTTCACCAATGATCGCTTTCTTTAGATCTTATCACATGACAAAGCCGTATATTTCAGGTAACACGTTTCTATCCTATCCGACGATGAAGCCAGAAACCACTCCGCCACTTGTGACGAGGACGACCTTGACATTTGTGAAACACTTCCGTTTGTATAAGTAACATTGATACTTCGCATTCATCCTGAGTGAATGTCGTGACGCATTCGTTCTTTATCTACTTTACAAGTTTCTTCTCGCCAACAACAGTTTAACGAGGCGGAATTGATTTTTAAATAGGCAAATTAAATATGCACTACTTAAAAGTGAATCACTTCGTCCTATTCTCCCCACGTTAACATAGTTTTAAAATTATAGTTCAAAAAAAACATGGTTTTCTGCAAACTTTGAAATTAAAAAAAAATGTTACTTAAGTAAAAATTATACTTTTACCGATGTTTTTGATAAACTAAAGAATTGTTATTATTATTGTTTTAAATTTCAGGGAAAATATACCTATTTGCTGAAAAACACAACTTCCGGAAAATCAACAAAAAATATGCAATAAAATGACAACTATTTTCTTTTAGTAGAAAACAGGTTAGCCAACACATAAAAGTGAAATATTAAAACAATCTATTTTCGTTCATAAAAAGTAATACTTATAACCTACTCCCTCTGCATTAATGCAAGCAATTATTGAAATATTCTCTCCCCTTTCGACGCATGTCAGAGAGTTAACAATCTTTGCGCTACCACTATTCCTGGATCATAGTTGAGATGGCATCCAGTCTCGTCCATGTTAAACACTGCCCCGGTTTGCTATAAAAGTCGTTCTCATCGTAGATTTCCGTTAATTCAACAAAATAATTATTAACGTCTTCCTTGGTCATTCCTACTACTCTACCAAGCGATGCAATGATAGTTCGGGATTTCTTTCCACGAAACCATTGAACCAATCATAGCCAGCCATCTTGGAATTCTTATTAAATGAATGTTTCTGAAAACCCATAAGCTAAACGTCGAACGGCGCAGTCCTTTCAGGTGCGAATCCTGCGCTCTAGATGCTGAATATGCGCTACCAATCGTTTTCATTTCCCTTGCCTACAGTTGTAGGCATGCCCAATGGATATTTTTCAAGAATACCTGTATCCCTCCTTCGTCGAAGTGTTCTTGAAGGTATACTGTAATATCGGGCTGCCTCATTGATTCCGATTTCTCCAGCCACTACGCGTGTGATAGCTTCCTTAAGTGTTTCCTCACTCCATGATCCCCTAGAGCCAGGTTTACGTTTGTATTTAGTTGGCATTCTGTAAAAACGAAATCAGCAAACAAATGCACAGATTTCAGCTTCCTTTTTTATTTTTTACAAAAACTTTGTAATTTAAAAAAAAATTATGATTAAACATTCCATTTGGACTGAAATATTTATGCTTAGGCCTAATCATTGTTTATATTCTTAAGACAAGCCTCCAAGCGCAGTCACATACCTTAATGCATCGCTGCTTTACAGATTTTAATATGTTAATTTCCGTTCTCGCTGCTTTTCATTAGTACAAAAAACATTTTGTTATATTCGGAATAAATCGACAGTCCGGAAATTTCAAACACAAAAAGTCTCAAAAAATTACTGTTCAAGTTTCTATTCAAAGTTTCGCAATTGTTCGATTCAAAATGAACAAAACCCGTAGTTTTTTCGTTGAAAATCATTAAAATATTGTCCTGTACTTCTTGTTCCATTTCAGTACTCTTCATGTGCATATCTTTTCCAATAACACATAACTCCTTACCTACTCCTGATGAAATCACTTAGTGACAATACACAAATATTTTATAACCCCTCCTTATTCAGGGTTTATGAAATAATATTCAGGTTGATCATTTAATATTAAATTGAAATTTTAACATTGAAGTTTATTAAGTATATTTTAGTGCATAACCAGGCACTGCCAAAAACATCTATTTAAATCCCGTTACAAGCGCGGCGCTTCAATATTTACACCACTGGTCCAAAGTCTTGGCCAGGAATATTTAGACACTCTGGATTAGACGAGCTTGCGTTAACTTTGCGGTCGTCGGTAGAATTAAACCTCCGCCATCTTGAGCCGACGTGATCCTATCAGTGTTTTAATACTCGTTGTGAAAACGAACTAGAAGAGCGACCTCGCCTGTCCAGCTGAAAATGTGGTTTGGGCATCGATTTCAATTTAGAAAGCTGTTAATTTAATACATTCAAAGTGGTAAACAATTTGTAGGAATAGCAAACAAAAAGTAAATTTATTATGCGTCGTTCTGTACAACGTTAACGCTTCTCTAGCGCCTTAACGGTAAGTCAAAACAATACAAAACCCGGTATTGTAGTTGAAAAACATTTCATCCTTGGTGGGCCATAAAAATAAACGTTTTGAAGAGCGCGTTCTTGTACAAAATGGCATAAAGCATTAGGTTTTTTTAAACTCTCTTAATTCTTGACAGAACTGACAGATTGTGAGCGCGCAAACCTAAGATCTTGGAAAGTATCAGGAGCTGATAAGTAAAAACAAGAATCAATGAGTTAGTATTCCTTCCTAGCTGGCTGCTTAGAAACAGGCTATCGAGTAATGGTTTCAGTTTTTTGTTTGCACTTAATGACTTAGTTGGCGAACCCGTTGTCACTCTTTGGCTTGCTTCGGAATAAATAAAACAAAAAAGCACTTGTTACGGACGTGACTGTTTGGTTTTAATTAAAATCTCAACGTGAAACAAGACGTGACAGATTTGTTTAGCTTCGCTCGTCAGCGGCAGCGTGTTAATAACAGATTATCTGTTAGAGAATTTTCTGTGATCGTTGACGCTCTACGGACGTGCTTTTAGTGACACTTGGTTTAGTGTTTAGTAGTTGGTATCCCAAGTTTATATCGCGTTTAGAAAAAAAAACTGTCTAATATTCTCGCCAAAAATGAAAGCGATCTTTTCTAGGCATTAAAATCATTTGTTTTTCTTTTGTTTCAAGCAGGTCTTTCGAGTCTTAAAAAAGTTACATCGTTACCATATGTATATACAGAGTCTATACTAAAAGTAGTAGGACTGATATTCTGTAGCGCGAGTAAAGATGTGAAGAGGGGTTTGGCTGGCTGGGCGAGATGAAGGTAACACTTGGCAACAGAGAAACGCCAGCCGCAGTTGTCTACGGACTTTGGTTGAGTACAGACAAGGGATATTGTGAAGCGTATTTTTTTTATCGTTGTCGATGCACAAAATGAGTCGAAATCTCGAGCAGCGATATTCGATAAATTTTTGTGTCAAACTCGGGATATCAGAAATGGTTGTCGGCTTACGGGGATACTGCAATGAGCTGCTGCAATGTTTTTGAATGGCACAAACTGTTTAAAGAAGGTAGGGAACTCGTTGAAGGAGACCACAGCAACGGACGGCACGAACAATGTGGCCAAAGTGAGAGAACTGCTGGGTGCAAGTGCTAAACCGCCTGCGAAATCGAGTGAATCGCGTCCGACCAGCCATCTTCTACAACTGAACGCTGCAGCACGACAATTCGCCGTGCCATGGCATTGCAACGTTGCCGCACCCTGCCTGCAGTCCTGATCCGTATCCACCTGACTTTTTGTATTCGCACGGATGAAAAGACAGCTGAAGGACATCTGTTTGACTCCATTTAGGACGTTCAAGCAGCATCGACGAGGGCTCTCAACAGCATCCCCGAAGCTGACTTCCAGAAGGCGTACTGTGAATAGCAGCAGCGTTATTCTAAGAGTGTAGCTGCCCAAGGGTGATATTTCAAACAATATTAAGGAATTGTAAACATATCTTCAATAATTAAAAAAATATGTCCTACTACTTTTGGTATAGACTCTGCATAACTGATTTCCTCTAGTTTTTGATTTCGATAACAACAATGTCCTTTTCTAATCCTACAACTTGTCCAGACGCTTCAACGGAACAAAAAAGGTCCTGAACACTGACAAATCACCGCAGGAGGCTAATAATATGCAAATTAGTAGCCTCGTTAAGTCAGTTTTATCAACTTTTTATTTTGGCCTTTTCTTAACCCAAAAATGTCATTTCACTTTTGATTATAGCGCCTACGTTATTGGGAACCAGATTTGTTTCGAATTAAGATTTCAGATTATCTGTGTTACTGTATTAGTGATGCTTTCTAGAAATACTGGAATTTTGTATAAATATTCAAACATTAGCAGCAAATATTCATATAGGCATGGTTGTTTCGTTGATCTACAAACAGCGTGCACATAACATCTAAATAGGTTTTACTGAAAAACCGATGCAAAGCGTTGTATTTTTGGTTTTGTATGAAGAAAATGCTTAAAACCACGTGCAGAAATAGGGGAATCAACGACAGAAGCTTTTGTTAATGATATCTTTGCTTGAACAAATATGTGAACCTAGCTTAGATACTACTTACTGTAGTTGTAGTAAAAGATCAGCTGTTTTATATTAATTCGTAACGATCAGCTGATTTCATTGAACAGCTGATATGCTATAATAAGTTTCAGGTTATGTTGTTAAAAACTAGCAATATTAACAACAATTATTATAAACATTTATATTAATTTCTACAACGTGCACGTGTTCTTCAACTAAGGAAAATACCGAAACCAAAGCAACACAACGTTTTCATATAATACACGCGTACTGTTATCGAAAAGAAGGAAGAAAAAGAGGATATAAATAGACGAAATTCGTTTGCTCCTTCGTTCCATATTTCCGTTACATTATTCCGTTCTGTACACGTTTTTCTATTCACTCTTCTCGCCAAAGCTAACATTAAAAGCATCGCTTTAAAAACAGAATAGATTGGTTATTAGCGAAATGCAATTGGAAAATTAGCTGTGGAGGCGACATTGTGGTATGACTGAAACACATGAAATGACAACAGATTCTGATGTTTTGGAGTATTTTCTAAGTCATATATGTACTCACCCGCACTCGCGCGTGCGCCTACTGACTTTAGGTTACGAGTGATTTATTTATATTAAGATTTAGTGGCCCCTAGCACCGCGATCAAACCGCGGAATATTTTGCAAATCTTGAAATTGAGTAAAATAGTGCCCTAAATGAGATTAACAGCCTACTGACTGACTCATTCAGCTGGAGGTCCTGAAAGCCAAACCACTTTGCCTCCACCGAAAATGAGGGAGAAATAGAAAGACGAAATTTGTTTCGTTCGCTCCATATTTCCGTTACATCCTTACGTCCGGCAGACGTTTTTCCATTCACTCCTCTCGCCAAAGCTAACATTAAACGTTTTGCTTCAAAAACAATTGAGAAGTAATTTTTTATTCAAACAAAGAGAATTTTATGGACGACAAAACGAAAGTTTTTTCAGACATAAATAACTTACGTTATTTTTAACTAACATAAGTATTTTTAACATTGTACATAATAGGTCAGAAGATTTCGGAAGAAAACAGTCAGCCACGTCCTACCTTCTTGTATGTCCTCACAATTTGTTTTTGGTAAAATATTTCGGCAATGTTGCTCACATCTAAGTAACTTATTACCGAAGGTCAAAGCAGTGATCAACAAAGCCTGTACAACATTAGTGTCTCCACGTAGAACGGTTAATGTAAAGATTACGTCAGTAACTGTAGTCTCGAAACTACGACCTTGAGGTGCGCATATTCAGAGACGCAACAAACTGACTTTTGCCTTAACCACCTCGAAAACATTTTTTTAAACGTTAATTTACCAACCCGGTTAATGTACAACCTACATATCACTAAAACGCTTCTGTTAAATCCTTAATACCAACTTTCTCTGCCAATTAGTCCCTATTCCACGGTTTAACCAAATTTCGATCCGCCGTCCCGAGCTCGTCGACTACCTGTCCGCCTTTAAGCCACCGGTTTCTCAATTTCTCTCCGGTAACGACGGTCTCCATGGTATTGCCTATCCTCGGATAACACGTGATTAAGCGCTGTCCAAATAAAGAAAAAAGAGATCGAGTGTCTCGACAAGTAGTTAGTCATCTTCAGGTTGTCGAGCGGATTCTTAGTGAAAACTACAGGATTTACAACTGAGTTAGGTTTGGTATAATAATAGTGACATGCGTATTGATCCTGTCGCTGGAGTAATTTAGTGTTTTCCTTTCCACATCATGTGTAATATACTGGCTATATAATTTTCTTTCGGTTGTATTAATTACATGAAGTGAATCTACTGACGTGTGAAATGTGGGCATATTTTTGGAGATGCATCTGGCAATTTTAAATACTTTAAAATAACTATCAAACGGTTATGTATATCTTAATTTGAAAGAATGATCTACATTAATTTGAATTAATAATAAAATAAACAAAAACATCGATTTTAAAAATATTAACAACGCCATTAACTCCAGCAACAGGATCGGTGTACATTCCACTATTCACAAACTTAACGCAACAATTGTAATGCCTATTTAAAAATTCAACGAACAACCTGAAAATGACTAACAAGTCGTCGAGACACTCCATCATTCTCTCTTTTCTTTTACATTTATATTAACTAAAAATATAAAATTACAACAGAAATTTTACAGCGAAATTACTGAAAAACGACAAATTTCTACGAAACGAGTGTTGGTTACAAACTTTAAAAGAATTGTCCTTACAAGCCGTGTTCATAATTTTAAGTAAACGATAAATTTTCAAAAAAAAGAAACAACTTTCGAGATTAACTCTTGGAAACAATTTGTTTACAGATTAGGTTACGAATTTATTATTTCACTTTTGCCGGAATTAAGATGATTTACCGTCCCATTTGCGGACGAAAACACATTAATTTCGACTCGGAGAAGACCCGGGCAATATATTTAATGCATCCGTAATTTATTTCTTATACCAGCGCCTCGGAACCTGTTTCTATAATTTGATGTAATTAATTTACATCAAGAGAGAGAAAAAAACTTTGTAAAAATTCTTATAAGCCCTTCTCTATACTTACAGGTTGATTTAATGTCCAAACCGGTTCGTTGTGTGAATGGGGCGCATTAGGAAGGTTGCAACATTTTTAAAAGCGTCCATTTATTTCGTTTCTCAACTTGGGTCAAATTTAAATAGACCGAAATAACGGTTCTTTTGGTCGCAGCTCGTAAATGTGTAACCGTTAATTTAAATACAATTTCTATATTGTGACTCTTTATTTACTCGTGTTATTGTAATAAAACTTGTAACGACTACAATAGTTACTCGAAGTTACGTAGTAACTGGTTCCGTTCGGGTAACGTATTCCTACAAATTATACGTGAATTGATATCATTAACGGAATGTTATAATGTGATTCTAAACAGTTAATTCCAAAATAAAATAACACATTGAGTCGTTTATATTTTAATTTAAAAAAAAGTCTTAAAAATAATTCACTGTTACATTTCAAAAATAAAGTAAAAATAACATATTCACTAATGGAAAGTTTTTTAACATAACCAACATATCTGTGACTATTTACTCGTGTTGTGGTAATACAACTTGTAACGGATACTTGTAACTCGAGGTTCGTAGTAACTGGTTCCGTTCGGGTAACGTATTCCTATACATTATACGTGAATTGATATCATTAACGTAAAGTTAAAATCACAAATGTGATTCTAAACAGTTAATTCCAAAATAAAATAACACATTGAGTCGTTTATATTTTAATTTAAAATAGGCTTAAAAAAATAATTCACTGTTAATTTTCAAAAATAAAGCAGAAATAACATATTTATTAAAGGATTTTTTTTACTTAACGAACATACCTGTGACTCTTTATTTACTCGTGTTGTGGTAATACAACTTGTAACTGATACAATAGTTACTCGAGGTTACGTAGTAACTGGTTCCGTTCGGGTAACGTATTCCTACAAGTTATACGTGAATTAATATCATTAACGTAACGTTAAAATCAAAAATGTAGTTCTAAACAGTTAATTTCCTTATTGCAACAAAGACACCGGACTACATATTTAAGTAATTGGGATTATGACCTATTCTTCCCGTCAGTGGTCAATCTACTCACCTTGTAAAGGTGATACAAAGTATTAAATCCCTCTGTCGAGGTCGTCACAGAGTCAAACAAAACATTAACAACAAACACTGAGCACAATTATACGAATAAAATACATACGATTAAATTTGGTTTGAAATAACGTAAACCAACAGACGCACCGTAACTGATAACACTGACAGGCGCGCTACTACTGATGAAGACTCAGCAGTCCTGAATGTAACGACATACGAGTTGCACGTATCGTTTGGCCAAACCGAATTTCATCGTACCTATTTTAATCGCGTAATTGTGTATAGTGTTTGTGACGTATGTTTTAAATATTTTGTTTGACATTGTGACGACCTCGACAGAGGGATTTAACATTTTGTATCACGGCCTGAAGATGAAACAATAGAATTTCGAAACCGCAGTAGCCTTTACGAGGTGAGTGGGTAGACCACTAACGGGAAGAATAGGTCATAATCCTAATTAGTTAATTTCCAAACAAAATAATACATTGAGTCGTTTATATTTTAATTTAAAATAGGCGTTAAAAAATAATTCACTGTTACTTTTCAAAAATAAAGTAAAAATAACATATTTACAAAAGCAACTTTTTGTAATATAAATAACAGGGGAAACAGTTGACTGAATGAATTTGTAGGATTACTATTGCACTGACACCTTTGCACATCTATTATGACACATTTTTTATATTCCTGAAATTTTAATTTACAGCTGCCCTAGACACTTAATAAAGTCTACGATTCTGAGAGGATTCAAGGTGGGTAACTTCCCACTTCTAAGTGGTGACTTCCCAGTTCGTTATTGCCGATGCTTGCTCGGTTAATTCCCTTTCAGGTATTCTTCTCTTCACCCAAATCACGGAGGTTTTGTTCCGTTTTTCACTGTTATCGCAATCCAGCGATAACAGATAGGTAAACAAAGTCCGCCCATACAGAGCCCTGTATGCGTGGTTAAGGTACACTGGGAGGACGCCAGGTCTACCAGTGCTCCGATACACCACTAGGCCGGTGTCATTCACTCCAGAAGCACGAGTCACTTTATATTTGAGTTAGCCAAGTTATGTAGAGTAGTGTGTGGGGGCGCGCGCGCGCGCGCGCGTGTGAGTTTGTGAAATTTCGATTTCACCATTAAACATTAAAATGTACGTATATTGCCAAAGAAAATTTTTCAAAAAACCTGAAACCTGATTGAAAAATTTCTTCTTAATTTTAACGGATTTTGAAAATTCAAAATTGTCGTTTATACAGGTGAAATTGGATTTTAGAAAAAGATATAAACAAAAATAGTTTTGAATTTGTAAAGATTTGAAATGGTCATTATTTTGAAACTGATAAACGGACATAACTGGTTAACAATAACGTCTGAAACATCGGCAGATTCGATGTACGAGTAAGGTACACCGAGAGGTCGCCTCGTCGCCCAAGGCTCCGTTTGATACACCATTAGACCAGAGTAATTCACTTCATCAGCATGGGTCGCTTTACACTTTAAAAGTAGCCAAACTATGTAGAGTAGTAAGTGTGTGTGTGTGTGTGTGTGTGTGTGTGTGTGTGTGTGTGTGTGTGTGTGTGTGTGTGTTGATTAGGTGAGTACTACTATTGTGAGCTAGAGGTACGGTGGGAATGCTAAGCCCATCAGCTGCTCACCTCAGCTGCCTCCGCCGAAATGGTAAAGTGTTTACAGGTACATGCAAGTTAGATAAGAACAGGATTTTTAAATTATTTTTATACAACTGGTGAGCAATCCGGCCATGCTGGAAAACCATTAAATATCAAAAAAGAGGCGTTACTTCGAATCGTCCAGTGTACGTTCATCTACAACCATTAAATTAAAATTTAAAGTAATTATACTTTAATTTTATTTTTAACCTTTATACTTCAAGCCAGATAGACTAACGAGGACAAGGGATCAGTGTTAGAGTTAAGGAAAAGCAACTGCGGCTCTAAGAACCTAAGACTAACTGATGCTTTTGCCACTTCGACCACCGAGCGCCAATTACACTTTGAATAACAACCTTCAGCACACGAGGTCCATTTAAACAGTCCAATATAAATCCATTCCATTCAGACGGCAGATTAATGACAAATATATCAAACAAACAACGATCTCATTAAATCAACTGCACTCGGTTAAATTCACTCCGAATAAAGCCTTATTAACGAGCTTAATGAGGCATACAAAACTGTTCAGCATACAAACGAGCGAATGAACTCGTTCCGTCTTCACCCGGACCGAAACGACGCGCTTAATTGAAACGCAACATAAATTTTTCGAAAAGAATTCTCCCTCGGACGCGGGTAATTCACTTTTATGCCCCGTGTTTACAACCCCGGACGGATGTTTCAGTTCGTACTTTGACCTTGAGGTGCGCGGGCACGTCTATATTTTCTCACGCGTTTACTTTCGGCTTCACACAAATCTGTTTTATTTGGCGTTTTATAGCGGTGGCGGAATGTACCGTCGCGGTGTTGCCAGACCGTACATACCCTCGGAGACATGCGCGATAATTTATGCAATAAAAATCGTGTACATATTTCAACTCGTGTCGCCGCGCGTAAGGGTTAAAAGTTCATTTGTTCTGTGGGAATTTCCGTGACTTTATAGGCTGGGCGACGAAATATAAAATTTGGATGTTCGTCAAGTGTTTACAATTTATATACTGTATTTTATGGTTTACGTTTGTTTATTATTATATAAAAAAAAGCACTCAGCTTAATGGCAGTGCTTAAGTTCATAAACAGAAGAGAATATTTATTTTATTATTTTTATTACAACGAAATTACCAAAAATTTTATTACAAAAAACAACATTTTGTAATAAATAACCGCTGCACTCAGCTGTTTCGCTAACGAACTTTCAAAACTATTTTTTCCCGTCTTAATCGGTTTTTGAACTTCTTACTTCACCGTTATAGTCGGCATTAAAATCTCCACGTACTAGCGTTTTAAACGTTCAAATTACATTGAAAATAAGAACATTAATCCTCACCAACTTGAATTTCTTGATTTCAACGGATTATGGTAATTCAAAATGCTAATGTATATGATTTTTAACGCTGATTGCGATAGTGAAATCGGATTTTCCGAAAAAGTTATTTTCAAAAAAATGTTTCGAATCATACGGCACACCAATAAAACCTGATTTCCACGGTATTAACTTTCGTACAGTCGTACAAATTAAAAAAAATAATAATAAATGCAATTTGTGAAGATTTTAACGCTGATTATAATGTTGAAATTATTTTGAAAAAAACCTGTCAAATTTTATGAAATCGAATAACATATTGAACATTATAGTGTTAACAAACACGCTTTAGAATATTGTTAGCAAAAATTGTTACAGTTTCAAAATGTCGTTCGTTTCAAGTATTTAAAAATCCTTAACGTTATATTCTTTTACATTCTGAAAATTCGATTTCACCATCGTAATACGCTTTCAAAACTGCGTACGTTAGTATTTTGAATTTTTAATTAATTGGGATTAAAATATTGTGTGACGGCGGTCAGGGTTCGTTTTTCATATTTTCAATGTGATTTTGAAATTTAAAGTGTTGCGCAAATTTTAATGGTGATTATTCATTTCAACCAGTATAAGATAAAGGAAATGCACTTTTGAAAATTCTCTTCTGTCAAGTTATGCGAGACTGCCGCGTGCCGCCATTATCATTAAGTCACCGAGCGATGACTACTGGCGCAAATCGTGTCTGTCTGTGTGGTCGAGGGAGATATAATTGCGATTTTTTGCTTCAATATTGCCGTGGTCGGTTTAATGCCCCCATTTCAGGAGCGAGCCATTTCAATTGTACAGTAGTAACGCGCCAGTGATAACCAAAACCTATTTGCATACTCACATCAGAGTGCACTGAAAGGGTACTACGAGATAAAGAAAAAAAAGACTTTTTTTAACGACTATTGTGCACACTTGGGCTAATGCAGACGATGGGATGATTTATAGTATGAAAATGCCAAGCTCAGGCCGGGAATCGAACCCGGATCCTCGGGGTGAAAGCCTAGTACGCTATCAACTAGGCCACCGAGGCGGCAAGGTGATAAAGAGAGATATAAGACTGAAATTATAACAAATATAAATAATCACGTAATGCAGCTGTCTCGCAAGCGTGATAAAAGTGAATTTCCAAAAGTATTTTCATCATCGTAATGAGCATTAACATCTTTACATATTACGATTTTAAAGTACCAAATTAAAATGAAAATTAAAATAATGAACCCCGACCGCCGTAAAAACATTTCTTAATTTTTAACGAATTCCGCTCACTAATGTATGGCGGTTTCGACGATGGAATTTTTTCAGAAATATGTAACACCCAACAGTTATAAATTTTCAACTCTGAAATGGCCGCCATTTTGAAACGGTTGGACGAATTTCGCTGATTAACTAACTCGTCCAAGCTACTATAAAAATCGATTTTTTACTGAAAAAGCATTTACGCGATTTGTCGACATTTTTACTTTTTACATAACGTTGACATAAATTTACCACAATGCAAGTTATATTTATATTTTCCACATAAATACATATCGTGTTTTATTTCCACTGATATTTTCTACTTTGTGTACACATGTTTTATTGGCAACCCGTATGAATACAATTAGCACTGTATAGATTACGCAATCGTGAACACACACCACACACCGGTAAACAAGTTGAACGTAGAAACTATTACCCCAAGCATAGACGCAATTAAACAATCAAATAATTAAGTAATAAAGTCCAGACCGATGCCTGCCCACGACGAAAGGTCACGGTAAACAAGATGGTAATCAGATGGTAATAAATACACGCAGAAGTGTCGCGTCCAGCGGGCACTGTTTTATGTGAAGTGCGCCAGCTACTTGTTTCTGGTTAGGCTGGCTTTGTCGTCCCACGCATTCGTACAAGAAATAGTTACACACAGGAAACGTACTTCACACAACCTATCTTTATCCAGTTCTATTCACTTTGGTAAGAAAATTGATTTTAGATTTATAAACCAAACTAACAAAGGACGAAAACTACCTTCAGCTGAAGGTACACAATGATTAAAATACGCGTATTACCTTGAAAATCAATTAATATAGGGAATAAATAGTGACGCAAACAGTAATAAATAATTGGTCTAAAAATATTTAAATAATATCTAATACCGTCATAATGTGAAATATATTATATATCTGTTAATAAATCAGCCGAATTTGAACAAATTCTTTTCAAACAGCTGATTTTGCTTGACAGTCGTTTCTTCGTTACGGGCTTTTTAACAGTATGCGTGTATTATCGTTGGTTTCAGGATTGCACAGGCTGTGTGACTCAAAATGTGCATTTATAATTCACGATGGTTCTAGCATAACTTGGCAAGTTTCGAATTGAGAAAACTTTAAAATTTTCGTCATTTATGGAATTTTCAAATATAAGTAGTTTCCATGAAAAACCTTCTACAAATATTCTGACATTTGTAAGCAGGACAAATACAGGTAGTTATATGAAATAAGCCCAAAAATATCTCTGTGTGTCAATATTCATCAATCTCGCAGGGGGTGCAGACTAGCTGCAACTATTGAGAGGATTTAGACGTCCCTCGTGGTACCTGAGTCTAACACACTCACATTTACATTTAGGGAGGCGATAATAGCCTCGTGCTTTTCGCCTTAAAAGTTAAAAAAATCATCAATTAATTGATAATTTCCCAAAAGTTTTGTTCATTTAAGAAAGTCATAACATTTACCGTACGTTAACACACCACAGCCCATTTTGGGATTTCCATTTATAATTCGTATTTAGCAAAAATACTCTGGCCTGCAATGTTTTATACTTTTCTAATTAAGGATTTCCAATAGAAAAAAGTAACTATTAGAGCAGCCATCATGGTAAAACCCAAACCCGCGACCTTGAAACCAGTACCGATCCTGACCTTGATCACTCTTTGAGGGCACGCTAAAATTTGTACATAGTCTACAACTTGGACAAGTTAACAACGAAAATTCGTTCAGCAGTTTCAAAATGGCGGAAAATTCAAAATATTTAAAAATTAAAACTTTTTTGTCTGAGATGTTTTGAAAATCTGTTTTCACCGCCATAATCTAAAAAAATACATCGAATTTTTTCATAATCCGTTGAATTACGAAATTCAATTTGACGGCGGTCAGGGTTCGTTTACGTACTTCCGACGCAATTTAAACGTTTAAAATACTAATATACGCATACTTTAAAGCTGATTGTGATAGTGAAATAATCATTTCAAAAAAATGGTAAGATAAGGAAAAATACTTTTTTTGAAAATTCGCTTCTATCACGTCAGCGAGACTGAGCATCGCGATTTGCCAGGCTGTAACAAACGGGACGGTGGTAAATGTTTGTAGAATCGGTATAAACGACACTTAAAAAATAAACTTATTTTTTATTTGTAAAAACAAAACTAAAATTACGGTTATTGTCAGAAAGCCCATTTAATAAAACGCAATCCTTAAGGAAGTGTTTTATTTACCGCGGCGAGTTTCTCATGCAGGACGTGTTTCTGTACGCGTTGAAAGCTCGCGGTGGGGCTACTTTTTAGCACAAAGGGCCGCGGTTTTTGATGAACCCAATAAAGAAGTCATTACGGCCCGTTCTCGGAGTGGGTACATACTTTATGCCTCGGCGGCGACAAAATATCTTATTTGCAGTGTGGGCACGTTCCTTCAAGCCGGCGCCGCGGTCAGCCTTCAGCCTCGTCCGCGAAATAACAAAATTTTTAATTTAATGTTTACATCTTAAACTAGATACTGATTACAAAGCATTATGATGTTTTACAAAAAAAGTACAGGCGTAAAATTAAACAGACATATATTTATTTAAAGAAAGCGTTGTTCTTACAAGACAAATAAAGAGTCGCCAATAAAATTAAAAACAGGATAAATTTTGTATTTTTTATTACAAAACGTTACGATTACATTATTGCAGCTATGTTGCTTTCCGGAACGAGGGTTGAGGCTCTTTCAAAGGCAAGAAAATAGAAAAACCTCGTTTATGTAGAAACAGGACGAACTTTAAACCGTGCACTCCTGATATTTTTTGTAAGAAGAGATGTTAAATTTAAAATTGCTGCGTGAAAACTTCTATCTTACCCCATCCTTTTAATCACCCTTACATCGGAAGAACGATAGCACCAATTTAAAGTAACACTGCTCGTACGTTTAGACTGAAGTTAGGTTAGGACGGTACTCGACGCTTCGATTGAAATACAGTACACAAAGTACTGTATAGAGAAAATATAACAATTTTGAAAATATTTCCCCCGAGTTAAAAAAATCTGCTACTGGACCAAAAATAAAAATCATTTTTTCTCTTCCTTTTCATTTTAATTACGATAATTCGTCCGAAAACACAACACAACCTAAAACTTATCAGCCTATCAGCTGTTCAATGAAATCAGCTGATCGTTACGAATTGGAATAAAACAACAGATCTTTTACTATTACATATTTATCGAAATTAAATTAACGATTAATTTCGTATATTTTACATCGGTCAAACTTCGTCTTAGTTTCCGTAGTGTAGTGGTTATCCCTTGCGCCTCACACGTCCCCTGTTCGATCACGGGCGGCAACGTAGGAAATTTTAATTACAATTAATTTGAGACTTGCGACGTGCAAAACGTACCATTATATAACAATATAACAATATATATTATATAACAATATAAAACGTACCATTATATAACAATAAATATAACTATGGAATAACAATTTGTGCGCTCCCATCACGCAAAATCCAAAATCACGACCACGGCCTTAAACAAAAATTCACAAATCATCGTATTTGGGCTACACCATTCCCGAATCGCAAGGAGAAATCGAACCTTGTGTTTCTGTAACAAACGTTTACATCGTGTGTTTTAGTACACGCAACGTTGTTTTCAGTTGTGTGGATCGCACAATGGAGCCCTCTTTCGACAGTTTTCGTAACTAACTCGTAGAATAAAGTAACTTTCTTTTTTTCCTCACAAGATGGAACAACAAAGAGGTTTAGCGCGTGAAATACGAAAATATCTGTTACCATCGGTCAAACAACTAAAAGCAACGAAGAAGGATGTTCCCCCCAGTGAATATGTTGTATTTAGTCTGAACATGTTTTAACATCACCAGCACAGCAGCCGTAACTTCCTTAGATCTCGACGGTATGCCACGTTACGTTAGCCAAGGTCATCTCCTGCACGAACCGCGGAATCGCGTTTAATCCTGCCTCTTTAATAAACACACCGAACAGAGCTCCGCTTCGTTTCACGTAACCTCGGCGTCCTGCATTGTGTGGTAATTAGTTTGCTCCGCGTCCTGTATGAAATGTAGGCCTAGGCTGTTTATAGTAAATGTTTACTACGGAGAGACTTCATTAGTTTCATTATTCATACACTCTCGAGACCTCATAAACCCTTTCATTACCAATTTGTTTATTTAGGCAGCAAAATCTCTTTATAACGAAAATCTCTCTATAACGAAAAAGCGTTGGTCCCTTCCAATTCATAGTAAAAATGTGTATTGCGACTTTCTCTACTGAGTCCAACAAATTCCTCGAATCTCTGTATAGCGGCGAAACATTTCCTACCCTTCTACCATATTCCTCAGTATGCCGACACGACATTCGAGTGTTAATGCGTCAACTGAATCGATTGTTTTGTGACTAGTACATTTTACTAGTGGATTATTTTTATATACTTTTACAATACAGTGTAGGTGTCTAAACGGAAAATTGTGTCGAGTTTTGCCTGAGTTAGGGAAAGCAGTAAAGCAAGTAAATGTTTGTCGAAATTGTAATATTGCTAGTCCTTCAGTTGGCGCAATATTAAAAATAAAAATAAAATATTGAAGGGAATAGCTTCAAGATAATATTCGAAAACTAGAATTTGTAGGAATTGATGGAAGCGGTTCTGCAGTTGTTTCGGCAAAATATTGCCTTTTTCTCACTGTATGTCAATATATATATATATTTGTTTATTTATTTATAACCTTTACTCAATACTTCAAATTTGGAATAGTTTATAACACGTTTTACAAATAAAAACACATTTTATACACTTTTTGGCTGTGCTCTCTCTATAGCGGAAATCTCTTTATAGCGGCAAAAACTAATTTTAAAACGAAAATATCAAAGAAACGATCGGAAACCTGTATGAAAGATAATACAGATATCAATGTTTACCTTACTAGTATTCAGACACCGTTTGAAGATTCCAGGCCCTCGGCCTGTAATTCCAAGGTGATTCCATCGGCCAGTCTACAGTTTCTGCCATAAGCTTTACACTCTCCGTTAAGCATATCCCCCGTTCTTGTCAGTCTAACTGGCATCAAAGAAAAAAATTAAAAAGACATAACAGAGTGTTAAGAAGAAAAATGAAACTGAAAAACGTTAAGACAAAAATAAGTGGTGCGTATACAAAGCACGGACTTTCACACGTGGAAATACAGCAAATATTTGGGAATGACTCGATGTCAGACTGAAGTGGAATGAGTATGTAAGAAAGAAGAAACAAAAGTTAAACATAAAATTTAGACAAATGTACTGGATTTTAGAGAGAGATCCCAGCTGTCGATTCATAATAAATTGCTGCTATACCGGCAAGTGCTGAAACCGGTTTGGACTTACGGGATTCAACTGTAGGGGTGTTCCAAGAAAACAAATACTGATATGATACAGGCATTTTGGAATAAAATGCTCCATGGTATGTGAGAAACGATCCATAGAGATCTCAAAGTGGAACTGGTCAATGAAGAAGTGAAAAAGCGCGCAGCGAAGAGTGTGCAGCGAATAACGTCCTGGGATACGCAGTCTCCTGGACCCAATGGAACTTAGTCGACTGCGCAGAGTGAAGCCACTGGATTTTATTAATTCATGTTAACTGGCAGTAACCAATGGGTTATATATCTTAAAGTGTTTATTTTACGAGTTAATAATCTTAGTTGTAATATTATGTTAAAAAATAAATAAAAATACATAAACATTTCTCCAAACATTTCGCTATAGAAGGTTAGGTTAGGTTAGGTTAGGTTAGGCATAACCGAGAAATCGAATTATTTTCTAAAAATCGGCTCAACAGTTCTTCATTTATGAAGATTCATAACTCCATTCATAATTCCAGTCAGCGTAACAAATTCGATAAAATAACAGCAATTCACTGTTTTACCAAGTAAATGGAGCAAATTGTATCGGTAATACTTTGTACTCGGTTGTTGTCGTCAGAGTTGTGCCAAGACAAACTTGCTAAACCCGGTTCAGTGAAGCGGAATCCCAATTCGTTCTGCATACGCTCACATTCGGTTTGCGGTGACCAGTAAAACCGGGCCGCAGCTTCGAGGACGAGCGGATGTGTCGGAATGGCGGACCCGAATATCGCGATCCCATTGGCGGCGACAGACCCGGGCTGGCCTCGAGCCTGTTTTGGTCCAGCTAAGTTTTTTGTTTTTATTCTTTGCGCTCGCCAATTACGTAAACCCAGTTCCCGCCCAGATTTCGAATATTCGGTGGACATCCTTTTAGGGACGGCTCACGTCGTTATCGAGTTACAACGGGACGTGGAAGAGTCAAATAAATAAAAACAAGACGTTTGGAATAAAGAATAGCCGGCGCGGATTCGCGTTGACGTTTTAATGACTTTTTATTGCGTTAATTAAAATAATATTCTCTGCGGACTGGTTATTTTTAACGAAATTTAATGCAAATTATTTTTCCGAACTGGCTTCACTTTTAATTTGCGCATGGACAAAACGATTAACAATAAATTTATTACCAGCGCAGCATCCAATAAAACCTAAGCTTAAACTTTAAAAATGGCGGTCGTTCGAAGTTGTTTTTAATCTCTCATTGCAATAAGTATAAAAGTAATAATGTCGCAAATTTTAAATACATCATTTCAAACGTTCTTATAAGTCGAAAACTGGGTGAATTTAAATTAAATAAACAAATTTCGCTAACATTTACTAAGCTTGTTTTGTTCATGTATTCGGTTAATAATTAAACTATTTGCTGAGTTACTATCTACCATAATCATAATTAATACGGTCGATGTTCTAACTTGATGTTAAATTACAAATAAAAATTCTCTCAGTTGATCTAGGAAAGCACTGAGTTTATTACCTCAGCGAATCCTACCTCCGCTTAACGGTCCAGTAGCTGCGTCGAGATTACACTGCTGCAATTACAGCTTCATCTGCACGTCTCGACTCGACTAAGCTTATAAACAATTTAACAATCACGTTTCATCTGTCCTGCAACTTTGTTTTTTTGGTGATTTTAACGATGGAGAAAAACGGTACGCTATGTGAACTTATGAAAATTTATTAAATAGGATAACATTCATTATTACTTGAAAAGAATGTCCTGAGAGTTAATTAGGACGAACAGTACAGCTGTGTCTGAAGAAACAAATTGTCAACGATTACACCATTGAAGACTGGGTCTTAGAATGAGCTAAGAGTATCGTAAAGTACTTTATAAACTAATAAAAACTAGCAATCAGCAAAAATTTGAGTAACAAATTTTGGTTTAAAAAATTATTTTCAATTATGTTTAGACGGGTATCGGAATCGATTGTAATGTTTTAACAAGTTTAAAAGGTGTAAACAAATTACACACGTACTATCTGCGGAAAGTACGTGACTATTGGTGTATGCAGCGGTCATAATTCACAACTTATTTAACAACTCTATTAAGCCATACAAAGTACCCACTCAGCTGTAACTAAGCCGCTACGTACCGCTCAGATACATCTTCACGTTCTAGCAAACAAGCGCCAAAGACGTTGACATATGCTTCTCCTGTATACATGGAAGAATGTCCTGCTCGCTACACATGTCGGGCCGTTCCTAGCGACGGAGCACATCTGTATCGCAGTGTTATTAATTTAACATCCTTTGGTCCTTATAAGGTACCCGTGGGCTGCTTTAATTGCTTCCCAGTCGTAGGCACGTGTTTTATACGTGTCATGCGCGAGGTAATTACGAGACGATTATGATACAGCGTCATCAGGCTGCTTACAGATCCTTAAGGAAACCATTTACTAGTTGCAGGCGAATAACCTTTCCGCAGTTTCTAATCATGTTCTTATCCGTGTTTTATCTCGGAGACTTCAATGCCGGTGCAGAATTAAAGTGGAGTGTTTGACAAAATTGTGTTGTAAACAATAATTGCTTGTTTAATGGCGTGTTTTCTTATTATATCAGGGAAATGAGCTATTGGAGCGATCATCGTGGTAAGATCCAGATGCGAAATTATGAATGTGCACCGAACCTGATCTCTAGAAATCATTTTGAAGTGGACGTGCTCGCGGTTGTTTGACGTGCTCTTGAATTCGCAAGTTTGATCCAATTTGATTTAAATTAGGCATAAAAATTGATTTTTGGAAAATTGTTTCCTTCACGTCAGCGAGATAGCGGGTCACGACTACTCTGTTTTATCCTAAATAGGCAGTAAATGCCTAAGTTTTACTTAGTTTAAGGAGATCTTAAAAAATCAGTAAGATCAAAATTCTTTTGGGATTAAAAGTACAAAATCGTAATCAGAGATGCGTTCCAATTGATACGGCACCAAACACTAAAATATTTATCTCCACCCATTTTTATTCTTCCAGTAAAAAACGATGTTTATAACCACTATATATTTACGTTTTAAATACAATAACTGTAATTCAAATTTCAATTTTTCACCTCTTTTACATTTTTTTTTTTTTTTTTTTTTTTTGAAAACTTGACAGTCTTACGCTTTTAATTAGGGAGTCAATCCGTATTAAAACGACAGACCCGACCAGCCATCAGCCCTCAGAGACAAGCACTTGCTATTCGTACACTGTGATCGGCGCAAGATCTACAAGTGAAGCCAGCACAGCTGAGCAATAGATATAGGTCGTTTGATTCATGCAAGCAGTGCTGAAGGTCATGCACAAGATGGAGGACAAGGTTAGCCAACACACCTAGGCTCTCAAACTTCTGCAACTATCACTTGACATCGAAAAAACTAGTTTCATTGTGACGGACGTTGAGTAGCCGGTAGATCGGGCGGATTGGAAACAGATTTCTTACCGCAATAGGGTTTAAATTAATTCTGTGGAATTTGAAATGTTTACTAAAGAAAACTTTTTTTTTGGTGTTTAACGTCCGACTATTGTGCACACTTGGGCTAACGCAGACGATGGGGTTATTTTATAGCGTATGAAAATGCCAAGCCCTCGCTGGGAATCGAACCCGGGTCCTCGGGGTGAAAGCCTAGTACGCTGTCCACTAGGCCACCGAGGCGGCTCTAAAGAAAACGTCTGAGACACAGTAGGACTACAGCAGATTGAGTCCATTAGATGTTCATGCATTATATCAAAATGTAAGCAAATGTGTGCTGGTGAAATTTAATAATCATTTAAATTTGTTTTTGTAGATATGGCTATCAATTTGTTTGGATTATTAATAGAAATTGACTTCAGTATAGTGGAGACTTTAACGAGGGGACAGAATTAGTATCGGATATTAGACGAAACCACGCTTGAACAAAATCGAATTAAAACAGTTTTACCAAAACATTTATACTATACTCGCGTATACTGTACAGAGATTAGATATTTCTGAATATATCAATTGTCTAAAATATACTTTAGAAAATTAAGATCAATCCATATAAAAATTCATTATCAGCTAAGTGTTTTGTTTTTTCTCTCTTGGTTAGTTATAATGAAGCTCGCAGAAAGTAAAGGAAAAATAATAAAAAAACAACCACAAACTGATTATAATTTGTAATTTACTAATTAATTAAAAAACAATACGAAAATTAGCACTTAAAATTTATGAGTTATTTAATTAAAAAATAACAATCTTTCGAAATTAATTTAGTTGTTAGAAAGGATTTCGCTAGTAGAAATTTATGAAATAAAAGTCTAATTTAAAACGTCTTTCAAGTATAACAGATTAATCTTGTTTGAGAATATACACAGGATAACTTGTTCAGTTCAATCCTGCACTCGTAAGCGTAAGAAAGGCGTACTTTATTTCAAAACATCTCGCGAAGAAGTTTAACGCCTCGCCTTAATGTTCTAGATTAATTTAAACAGCAAGATGGCCGCTAAAACGTTCCTACATTAAGCGAACACAGGTACTCCAGATACCGCGGCAGGTAATACGACGGCGAGAATATTAAGTCATAAAGAAAAACAGATCCGTACATTACTTAGCTTTATCTAATTTGCATCTGAGAAAATTAACCGTAGCAATTATCCCGGGTTGTATAAATTGTCAGCCTTAATTACATTTCTTACCCGCGTTTTATCTAGGAGAATGCGGAGACTTCAACGCCGGTGCAGAATTAAAGTCGAGTGTTGAACTCTCCGGAGCGGAAACTACTGAAAAACTTGCACTAACTGCGCTGGGGCGTGGCAGAAAGCGCGTGCAAATTGCTGAATCCATCATAAACCCGGAGGTGCGCTTGTAATGTCTCGCTTCCGCTTTGGAATTAGTTGTTCAGATTTGTTTTTGTTGCAGATAATGGCGGGTCAAGAGATGCAAGTACGTTGGAGGCACCACCAGGTCGGGTTGCTGACGTACCTGAGACAGATGCTGACGTCGGAAGTGTTCGTTGACGTTACGCTCTGCTGTCAGAACAAGAGGCTGAAAGCCCACCGAGTGTTGCTATCAGCAAGCAGCCCTTATTTACAGGTATTATTTTATTTCATTGTATAAAGGATTTAGTATACTACATTTAAATTTTAGTAATATTTCCCCCGATATTGTGTTCACCTAAGAAGTTGTGTGTACATTAAAATAGACTTCCATTCTAAATTTCAAATAAAAATTCATGAAAGGACCCAATATTCGGGACTGTAAGACCGATTTACAGTAGTTTTAAAGGGAAATTATTTGAGATAAGTTTGTCTGGAAAACATAATGTACTTACATTCAATAGTGCAGATGAATGTTTATATACGTGGTCCTTACTTCGATACCCCTGCTACTGTTGATGCATTCCAACCAATATCTTCACAACTTCAACGGCTATAGCGGAGACCTAGTAAAATAAAATAATTGAAAGTATCAATATTATAGTCTATATTTTGAAAGACAAAAATATAACATAAACTATAAAGTGTAATTGTTTTTAAAGTAAACGATCAAAAACGAATAACAATTGTTAAGAAATATTGCTGGTCATTTCATTTAATTACGTTGAAAGGCGTTTATAGCTTAGCATTTCGATCAAGCTTTTCATAAAGAGTAAATGTTAATATGCAGTAAAATTTAATTGTTTTATTCATTTTCATGAATTCCGACGACGGTCACTGCGGATGATAAATGGGCGATCGCGAAGTGCGGAATTGCTTCCCGGTGAGGAGCACATTGAAGTAATTATTTACTATAAAAGTGGTTTTAATTAAGCTGGAGACGTTGACTTGCCGGCAATAAATTCAGTGTTGTTAAGTTGTGAAGGGAATTCGCTAAGTAATAAATAAACGGGTTAGTCGAAAGTTGGTTTGAAATCGTTAGTTTTACTTCAAGTTTGTAATCGTGAATACTTAACGGGCGAAGGTGAGCGTGGTAGTATACCGAACTGAAGTACTTCAGTAAAGTTTCAGTAGTGACAGTCGTTCTTATACCTGACTAGAAGTGTTAAAGTCTCCGCAGCAGTAATATGTAGTTCAACGGAACAGTGATTGTAAAATAAACTATTGCAAATGGTGTTGTAACATGACCGGCCGGCATGTTTTATGGATTTGTTTACAGGTCTGTAATATTGTTTAATGCTACATTTGTACTTATCGTAAAATTTGTACCTTTAGATTATTTAAAGAGATTTATTTTACAAAAAGACAGTTCTTGTTGTGACACTGACTTAGATAGATTTGTAAACTAAACTGCTTCAAAATCAAGGAGAGAACAAACACTCCATTTTGTGTTTGCTTTTAAAAACGAAATGAAGGCTACACGAACTGTAAACAAAGCAGTTATATTTGAAATGAAAGACTTTCAACTTGTACAATATTTTAAGGTTGGTTTTGATGTTAGATTTTGCGGGACGCGTGATGCCTGGAACATGTTTACATTGATATATAACAGTATATTTCGCGCGTCGCAAGTCTCATATTAAAATTACTTATATAAAAAAAATTCGCCCGGGATCAAACCGGGGACTTATGCATATGAGGCGGACGTGATAACCACTACACTACGGAACGAAGACGTTTACCGATTTAAGTATGTTAAACGAATTGTTAATTTAATTTTGGTAGTTATATTAAAAGATCAGCTGATTTTATTGAACGCCTGATACGTTTTAGGTTATGTTGTTAAAATCTAGCTATGTTAATTTGTCATTTATATTAATTCTAACGATCAGCTGATAGGCTATAAGTTTCAGGTTATGTTGAAAACTAGCAATGTTAATTCATCGTGTTTTTAAAAAAATTGTCGTAATTAAAATAAAAAAAGGAGAGAAAGCGTACATGATTTTTACTTTTGTTTCAATAACAGAAAGTTTTGATCAAACCAATGTGTAACAAAATGACAAACAGTAAGAATAGACAGACCACCTAGGTAAGTGCTTAGTAGAGTGTAATAGACAAACAAAATTTGAAAAGCATCTAATTTCGCTTCGAATTGAATGCCAAGGTCATTTAATTTGACCTAAAACTAAGCACGCGAGTATGTTCTACGTTTAAGGCGTAATAGACGTGTTTTCACTAAAGTTATTAGCATTAACCTGTTGTTACCTCCAACGCGGCCGGAATCACTGTTTAGTTTCATCAGAATCCAGCGAGTCGCACAGACATGTTGTGTTAAAATAATTGCTTTCACCCCGTCGAGGCGGACGTGATGTTATTTAACGCCGTTTCATTTTACCGCAAAGTAGCTTAAACCCCCCCTCCCTTCCCAGTATCCCATATTACATAGTTATATCGTTAATGCAATCTAGTTAAGAAGTCCACATCTTCCCACTTTGTGCCCGGGCCGTCGGGTGTGTAATTCTATTGCCTTCAATGGGTCTGGTTTAATCAGCTGTTTGTAGTCGGACTACAGTTGGCGCAGTTAATCTGGATAACGCTCCGCCTCGCTACTAGCCGTTTAGAGTGAGTTGGCACGAATACATAATGGCTACAGTGATCATATTGGCAAATGTTATCGGAAAAGATGATAAAAGACACCTCTCCTCGCCTGGCCTAGTTTCAGCCGTTCAAGGTCACGAATCCAGACTAATTGCATCAACTGTAGTAGAAAAAACATTACGGAATTTTAGGTATTTCTGTCAAATTTATAACACGTCAACAATATTTTTTCGATTCAAAGCGTATAAACGTTAAACACTATTATCTGAAATACAGATTCTTGTATGAATTCGAATGGGTAAGGCAACATTTAAAAACGTTTTCAATATGGAAATTAAACACTTCTTTTCTATAAATGTAAAAAGTGTTGTTCAAGAGTGTCAATGCAAATATGGCGCTACAACAATAACATCCGGTTTATAATTATAGAGTGGGAAAAGACTTAATTATAGGTCTAACCTTCGTGCGTCCATTTTGTAAAATACGAGTTTATCCCAAGTATATCTTCAAGCATTATTATTACTATTTTTTTTAACTATGTAGTCGTGTCTATGATTTAAAACAATTCTCTCCATTTTTTCCCTACTTATTCTTAAAACGTTTATCAAAAAAAGCTTTAATTTACTACAAAAACCTTCCCATTCTACGTTACAATATTCTTTTTCAAAACTTCTAAGAATTTTCGTCCATTTTACATCTAGCCGCCTCGGTGGCCTAGTGAATAGCGTACTGGGCTTTCACCCCGAGGATCCGGGTTCGATTCCCGGCCAGGGTTTGGCATTTTCATACGCTATAAATCATCCCATCGTCTGCATTAGCCAAAGTGTGCACAATAGTCGGACGTTAAAAAAAAAACTAAGAAAAACTGCGCATACCAATTTAAATATAAAAACACTGAGTGAAAAGGCCAAGTCTTTGGATCTTACTACATTTTAAATATTTTACAAAACGGTGTTAAGCGTTGAAAATAAAACCTAACCCGTTCGGTCTTAAAAGAACAATAGATTATTTTTCAACGTTGGTACACTCGTAAGCAAACCAAGGAGTGACGTATGTAAATACAGTCTGTCGCACGAAAGAAAACACCTGCTTGACTGTATAACGTTTCAAGCGGTTATTGTACTAAATTAAATCTCATTTTGTCTATAAATATATGCTGATTCTGTTAATGTATTCTCAAACGTCGATTTTATATTTCACGAAATTTACCACAAAACACGATTTTAACGGTTTTTCTACTACTGGCTACTTTGAATTTTCATAACTTTGTAAATTTTTACTCAACAACTATGTTTTCGACGAACTCGAGCCTCCTGGAGCCGTCTCGGTGGCCTAGTTGATAGCGTACTTTCACCCCGAGTACCCGGGTTCGATTCCCGGCCAGAACTTAGCATTTTCATACGCTATAAATCATCCCATCGTCTGCATTAGCCCAAGTGTGCACAATAGTCGGACATTAAAAAAAAATCCTATGAACTCGAAAAATGTTTGACACAAGTGGAAGGCAAGGTTAATTTCATTGGAAAATGTGGTCATTTTGTTACCAACAACTTTATTGAAATAATTCTTTACAGCCGTATTATCAAGGTCTACGTTAAATAAGATTTACAACTATTTTTAGTGAGCAGACGTGAAGTTAATTAAACTAAATTTAAGTATTAATGAACATTTAGCGTTAGGAGTACAGTCACGTGACATGCGCTGTAGAACATTTGTAGTTGTAAATAAAATTTAAATTGGAACGTCTCTTTAGGTCTGTAACTTGAGCCACCCGACAGTACTTTGACATGGTACGCCAATGCAACACAGTGACTAGTACTACTGGAATTTAATGGAAATTTCGTTTCTCACAGAATTCGCACGGATTTGTGGACAAAAATCGACTTTAATTTGGTGTATTTGAAATTTGTATACAACAACCGATTGAAACGTTAAAACGTCCAAAATTCAGGAGTTTTCTTTTGTGGACCAGACTATAATCATTATGAAAAACGTAGTGTTGCAGCGCTGGCCACTACAACTTCAGGCGCCTTCAATTAACCAACGAAAATGTGAACGCAACCCTCTTGACACAAAGACGTTTACGGGCTGGGTAGTAGCTGTAGGTGTACAGAAGTGCGCGTGTACCACACCCTACTAACCGTATTGAAAACATCGTTATTTTTTTTTTTCAATATTTGTGATGGACAATTCTGTTTTTAGTATGTGACTCTATGTTCTTTACGCTGCACGCACAGCTGTTTCGTCCATATTTAGTCAAAGTTGCTTACAGAATATGAATGCAGATCGTACAGTAAAGTTAGAACGACTTTAGATGCGTTCGGGGTTAATTTTCTTACGAATTGCAGTGTTCCAAGATAAAGAAACCAAACAATGGAAAATGTTTTTGGAAAACTGCACGATAAAAAAGTATAACGATTACAAAAACAAGTTTATTAAGAAAAGCGAGAGTAAAAAAGTAAACAAATTCAAAAAGTTTGTTTTTTAGTAGCGAATCCGAGCTAACCTACTTAAATCAGAAAATATAGTTGTAGACGCAGCTTTTTCCAACGCAGATTTCGTGATTTTTCAGCAATTGTTCTCAAAATAAAATGTTTGTCGAGAGAGAGCGACCAATACGTTTACTTTAAATAACATTTTAATTGTACTACCTAAATAAAATAACATTACCGCAACAGTCCAATGCTGCATTCACTTTTTAAAAAGTACTTAAAAAAACTAAACGCTCCTTGGCAACCTCAATTCACAATGTTTTTATCTGTGAAATGTCAACCGCTTTTCAAAGAAACGTAATCGTAGAGGTTGTACATTCAAAGCAGCGGACTCAACTTTGTGTCGCACAGTCGTACGATCTTAACAACTCTATGATAGCCAAGTACGTTCTGTATCCAGGCGGGTTCTCCCAGTAATGTAGTGAGGCAAGGTTTTACCAACGACCTTGGCATAGTCTCATTGCGCAGTGGCGGCGGTTCACGCAACTTGGACTGCAGCTGATTGGCGAGATCAGCTGATATCGGTTTAGCGGAATGTATTCAGATTTTAAAGCGAATACTTGTAAAGTGATTTGAACGTTCGGTGTGTTTGACGTTTAAGACTTTAATGTGAAACTACGTATTGTGTATCCAGACATACTATACAATAGATTTGTATGATTCAAGCGTAAACTCATAAATTAGCGGCGTACATGATCAGCGCGATACAACAAGATCAGATGCTAAAATTAATGTTATTTTTTTACCTTACTTTAATATCAAGGTTGGTGTTCTCTGACTGTCAGGCGTTAGATGGGCGTTGAATGAATTAATACATTCTAAGATTATTATTGCACTGTAACCTTTGTAGATCTACAAGTACGGTGATCCATTTCTACACTCCTAAGAGACTAAGTTACGGTGCTTTCTAAAGCCCTAGTCTATTCATAAATCTAGGATTTGGAGACGATTCAAGGCGGGTAACTGCTCCACTTCTAATTCGTGACAATCTAATTCATTACTGAGAAGCTTGCAATGCTTGATCTGATAATTCCCTTTATAATGTTTTCTCTTGTTCCTTATCACGGAAGATTTGCTCCATTTCGGCAGAATTATTGTTGTGCTCATCCTATTGTACTTTTTTGCTTATGGAAACATCTATTAGTGGCTAGGGGAATGAGACGCGCTTATTCAGAACCAGCATTCATAGCTACACTAGGAGGTCGCTAGGAATACCAGGTCTCCGGTTGGTAAAAAATGAGGCCGGTGTCATTCTCTCCATCGGCAGTAGTGTGTGTGTTTAAGTAGATGAGAGAGAAGTATGAGCTAGAGTTACGGTGGGACTGCCAAGCCCATCACCTTACCTCACCTGCTGTCGCCGCCCGGTAGAACAGTGCACTAATAGACCGAACAAAAACATTCGGGTAGAAAACCTGAAGATGATTGCTGCAAATTATGTGTTTCTACGCTAACTATTGCAATCATAACCAAGTAAATTTAAAGACTTTAACGGACTTACCACTTGTCTGGTGGCTTGAACCTGAAAAGTGCTTTTACTTGGGTGTCACCTTGTACATTAAAGAAATTACTTTATTAAGTGTGCAGGCTTTATTAAGTGTACTTTATTAAGTCTACATAATCAAGGAACAATTTTTTTAGTTTTCTAACTTTTCCGAGTTTTTTCACAATAAAAAAACTGAAAAATTAACAAAAATTAATTCCTCAAAATCGGGTGTAACTATTTTAAGTAAATGTAGTTCTTAAATACCCAGACGAAACTTCTTCAACGCAATCTTCCCAACAAAACTCGTTCAGACGCTTTTGAAAAATCGGCCCAATATTTAAAATCTTTTTACCAAATTATAAAAACCCAAAGTAACTTAAATGATCAACATTATAATTTGATTTGGTTTTCCATTTACTCAAACGATAAGTTTCTTTGAATTCAAATCCCGGTACACAAGGTATTGCCAGAGGTATTTGTTGAGCTGCGTGAGAGTGTGTGGTAACGACTCTACCCGCTCACTCTAGTCACTCTTAGTTTCTAATTTCAATAACAGCTGATGCCGGTTGTGTAACAAGTCAATGCGAGAGACCTTGAACTTTGCTAATGGCCATTATTGCGCGCGCACGATGACTGTTCTAAGATAAAATGTATTTCAAGGCAACTGCGCGAAACAATGATTTATTGTACGTTATTGAAACAGACAATGGACAATAAAACCAAGTAGGTCGGCGCATTTTGGTCTATTGTAATTTTAATTATCAAACAAGTAAAAGTGTTTAAGTGTCCGCAGTGGATACGGTGATCTTAGAGAATTTAACGGCCGACAGAAATCGTTTTTCTATTTTTAATGTACCAAGATAACGAAACTAAATGGTAATTTGTGAAACTTGTTTTCGATAAAAAGAAACGTTCAAAAGTGACAGTTAAAATAAAATACAAAATGTGTTGCTTTTTGTAAACTCGAAAATATAATATTGAATGTTGTTTCACACAAGTCTGAAGTATAGTCTGAAGTATGAAGTATAATAAATTTTGAAAAATTAATTCTTTAATTTTTAATAAACCTAGGAAATTAATGAACCTCTGACATACTATACGGGCTGTGGAATCGATTACGAATAAACTTCGAGTTATCACTGAAGAGCAAGTTTGATAAAGGACACATCGAAAGGTGTTACGAAAGGCGGATGAATGTTCTCAACAAAATAACATTCCTTTATGCTTCCATTTAGAATTGTTTATTATGGTTATCCATGCATGACCTGCACATTGTAGCTATTACGTTTTGTATATCTTAATAACAGGTTTTCTTTATATAAAATACCTTTCAGGGTTTTGTTCTCCATAAATACTATGGAATTAAACATCTGGTTGTATTCATTACTACAGAAGCAATGGCACCTTCGATTAACCTCAAGGCCATTGTCATCACTCCGCTATTAACCTCAAACCGCATTAAGCTATTTGCTGTTTTCTTTGATTGAACCTTTCCAAGTTCGTAGATTCTGTAATTGAAATTATTACAAAGAGTCCAAAGGTAAAAATTGTCCTTTGAATATGAAGGGCATAGTGAATTAACGTTCCCAGGCTACAACACAATGTGATTTTTTAGAAAAGTGTACACAAAGGATCTATCCTCTAGCTCCTAAACTGTAAACCGTATGTCGTTTTTACACCTTATAATAAATTAGGTTCGAGTAGTCCTTATTTGAAAATTTAGAAAGTCCTAATTCGATTTGAAGCCGAAAACCTCACTAAAATTACGACGAAACTACAACAGGCCTTTACAGTGACGTGAGCATAAAAAAATTAAAAGTATGATTGACCTAAAAGCAGAAAATGTAAAATTAAAAATAAGAAACGATGTAGGTGAAACGTTCAAAAATAAAATAAATTAGCATACGTATATAAACTGAAAAAAAATACGTGTATGCTTTGTGTATGTGTATGTAGATAAGTAGTTAGGCCTATTGTAGATAAGACGTGTAGATTGATGAGTGTTCCTTCAATTCTGTCAAATCGTGTTCCAGTAAAAAGCGTAAAAATGTCGGCCATTTTGAGTGCCCACAATTTGTTTCAAATAAGCGTACGACAGTATGGCATCGCTTAAAACCTAGCCACAGCAAAAACAAAACGACTAAAAAAGTTTCATTGAAATCAGTTGAGCCGTACACTCGTGAAAATCGGACAGTAAAGACAAACAGAAATTGTAATGTTCTTCAAAGATGCCATTTTAAACTTCTTCGTAAACCATTTCGTAGGCCGTGTTTTTCTTGAGGTACAGTGATCAACGAGTGAGTGTTTTTTTGTTTTTTGTTTTTTGAAGGCGAAAAGCACACGAAGAAAAAAATATCGCTGCCCTAAATGTAAGTGTGAGTGTAAAGTGTTAAAGTCGTAAGTGTAGTGTTGTAAGTGTAATTGTGTACCGCGAGGGACAACTAAATCCTCTCAATAGGTGCAGCTAGTCTCTACTCCCCCTGCGGGGGATTAACGAGTGAGTGACTTGTGCCTTTTACACACTCGTATATATAGATATATTAGCCACCTCGGTAGCCTAGTTGATAGCGTACTGGACTTTTAACCCGAGGACCCGGGTTCGATTTCCGGCCAGGGCTTGGCATTTTCATATGCTATGAAACATCCCATCGTCTGCATTAGCCCAAGTGTGCACAATAGTCGGACGTTTAACACAAAAAAACCAAAACCTAACTTACACGGTTGTTGGGCGATAAAAACATCTTAAAAAAAAACCAACTAACACGGTTGTTGGGCGATAAAAAAACTCTTTAAAAAACCAATAACCTGACTAACACGGTTGTTGGGCGATAAAAACATCTTTTAAAAAAACCAAAACCTAACTAACACGGTTGTTGAATGGTGAATCTAACTAACAAGTTTGTTTAATGAAAAATCATTTTTATTTAAAAGAAATAATACTCGATAACCTAACTGACTCGGTTGTTACATTACACGTTATTTTTAAAATCAGTGTTCCTATTTACTGTGACTAACCCACTTCAAATGTGTTCAAGTATCAGAACTTGCTTGTTTTAACTTGACGCAGCCAGCCTCGATGTTGCTAGCGTCATTCGTAGGTCTAATCTGAAGGATTGGTCGCGGCAGGATTAGGCGGGGATCCTCAGACAATGCCTCGCGACGCCTACGGCTTATTTGCTCATTCATTGTACCTTACAGGGTTTAATGTTCGGGCGCAACGCTTGCTTGCAACCTTCTTCCAACAATAATGTTACTGTTTATGTCCAAATCTGTTAAGTGAAATATTTTTAAAGGTTGGATTTTTGCCTTATTAAGGTGATAACACAAAACTCTGAGTAATCGAAGGATCGGACCCTCAGCGAGCCAGCTAAACACAGCCACACAACGGCATCCTTTTTTGCTTTTCATGACAACCGCTTATATCGATAACTAAACCCGAGATAGTTTTCTTTTTTTTTAACGTCCGACTATTGTGCACACTTGGGCTAATACAGACGACGGGATGATTTATAGTATGAAAATGCCAAGCCCTGGCCGGGAATCGAATCCGGGTCCTCGGGGTGAAAGCCCAGTACGCTATCAACTAGGCCACCGAGGCTAAACATATATATTTGTAGTTTTCCTGAAGCTGTGTCTCGATCAAGGAAGAATTAAATGTTTTCGAAGAATCGGTCTTTAGAATTTACTTTTCACACAGCCAGCTGTTCTTTTCCTTGTGAAAAACTGTCCTGAAAAAATAAAGTTTGGAACAGGAGAATATGAGAAGATTTATATTTTATTACATAATAAAGCAGAAGGTGTCCAGATCATGTAAATAAATAGGCTGTAAGAGATTGAATGAATGAAGTTCAAGGATTACTAGTGCACTGCCATCTTTGTAGTCCTGTCTTTTGTAATCCTGAAATGCTGTTACAGCGTCTTCTCCAGTCCTAATCTCTTCATAAGATTATTCAAGATGTAACAACAGGTCTTCCTCCTTCGCCGTTCGTTACTGAAGTACTTGCAGATGCCTGCTCTGTTAATTCCTTTAAAATTTTTCTTTCTCTTAAATCTTATCACTGAGGTTGTGCTTCCTTAGGTCAGCTTTTTGCTGTGCAGTAAGATCCTGTCCATTGTATTTTAAATTCTTACTCAAGATGGTCGCATTAGTAGTTGGGGAAATTAAGGTACATTGGGAGGTTGTCAAATATCTGAGGGCTGCGACTCACAATTAGGCCGGTGGCATCTCTCAGTCAGCACGTGCGTCTTGAATAGATGAGTGGAAGTAGTATGAGCAAGAAGTACGATGGGATCGCTAAACCCATCAGCTGCTTATATCAGCTGCCATCGCCAGAAATACAACAGCTTAACGTATCTTCTGGTGAGATATAACGAGGTGAATCACATCCACCTCGTAGTGTCCTCGGGTATCTGCCATTACATTGACAAAAATTAGGAATCCTTAGAAGTACAGCCGATCAACTTCGCTCTGTAGCATTATAATGCACGGATTTATAAACGGGATAGGCGAATCCGTGATCTGTGATAAACATCAAGTAGTTAAATGCCACGAAAACCCGAAACGCTGATGTTGATTCGTGTAATTTCGGTGTTATTCGGAAAGGCATAAATGTTCGCGTGAGAAACACCACTATTTCGTTAAAATTCGATATACACCATATGAATCAAACGACTTAAAAGAATAATTCTTCGATCTCACACTACCAAGACAATACTTTCAGTACCCGATTCTCATGCTGTATCATAATTCACTCTTAATGACAGTAAGAATTAATCATAACGACTATGATTGGAGTGGAGGCTCAGCTAGTTATAGAGGATGAGCCGACCGATTCTGGCCTATTTCACGTTTAATGATGACGTATGGACTTCTAATTGCCCTACATGAAGATGTACAATATTGCTGACCTTCAAAACATATGCCAGGAAGTTCTAGTAAAAATTTATTACAGAGCAATAAATCAAAATTAGCCGTATTGGTCACTTTAAAATTAAATTATTGGCGATACATGGTTACAGCGGTAAAATTGTTTCCCCAGTGACTTTAACGGTGGAGTAGGCATGGTTCTCGTGAATAGTTGAACTAATCAGATTGAACTAAAACTTTCCATTGTGATTTTTTTAAAATAATTAATTAAAGATCACTTCTTCTTTTATCGAACTAAAAAAAATAAGTATAGTGTTTTGTCTTCCTTTTCTATTTTAATTAAGACAATTAATTAGAAAACACGATAAATTAGCATAGCTGGTTTTTAACATCATAACCTGAAACTTATTATAGCCTATCAGCTGTTCAATGAAATCAGCTGATAGTTACTTGTTAATATAAAACAACTGATTTTTCAATGTAACTAACAAAATTAAACTAACGATTCATTTCATGTACTTAAATCGGTCAAACGTCTTTGAAATTTTCGTAAAATTGTTTCCTCCAGTGACTTTAACGGTGGAGTAGGCATGATTCTCGTTAATAGTTGAACTATTCAGGATGAACTTTCCACTATGATTTGTTTAAAAAAATAATTAATTAAAGATCATTTCTTCTGTTATTGAGCTAAAAAAAAATATGTATAATGTTTCGTCTTCCTTTTTTAAGTTAATTAAGACAATTTATTAGAAAATACGACAAATTAACATAACTGGTTTTTAACAACATAACCTGAAACTTATTATAACCTATCAGCTGTTCAATGAAATCAGCTGATAGTTACTAATTAATACAAAACAACAGATTTTTCAATATAACTAACGATTTATTTTATGTACTTAAATCGGTCAAACGTCTATGAAATTTCTGTAGTCTAATGGTTATCACGCCACATAGGCGCAAGTTCTCCGGTTCGATTCCGGACGGGAACAGTAATTTTTAATTATAATTTATTTAATATAAGACTTGCGACGCGTAAAATATACTGTTACATATCAACATAAACATGTTCCTCGCATCACGCGTCCCGCGAAAATCCAACATCACAACCACTCCTAAAACACGATACTTGTTAAAAGAATTTTACAATTGAAACGAAAAACCCGTTCGTTCTAACGACTTCGGAAACCCATTTGCCGAAACGTTCCCAATTTGAATTCCCCACTCGCAAAGTAATGATATGCATTTAGAATCTCAGACACGTTGAATGTTAATGAATCCGAGACTGGGCAAACCGAGGTCCCGTTATATCTACATATGCTAATAGCGATCTTCCTGAGCGTCGGTCCTGCCGGGGGCTGCAATTATAGCAGATAAATATCAAACCGTGATCAGTGCGTGGTGCAATTTGTACAATGAGCTCAAAAAAAAAATTGATGCTTTACTGTATCTTGTTAACGAGCGGTAATCACGTGAGAAAATATTATTCGGCGGCTAAAATTTTAAAGGAACGGCTCTTCAAAGCGGAATCGAAATTTCATAATTTCAAGAAAAAAAAACCTGTTTGTAGTGTTTCTTACAGGAATATATTAAGGACACGCCAACGTGAAAGTCGTTTTAAAATTTTTTTTTTTTTATTTTCCGTTACGCTATACTTTTATATTATCAGAAGAAAATATGATGCGAAATTAAGCAAAAACAAAAATCTAATTACCGATTAGAATATACTATGTTGAGTATAATATAGCTTTCCATAGCTTCGTCAATTCTACTTTTGTTGACGCGTTTCGGAAAACCTCCATCTTCAAAAACTCTATCTATACTCTATAGATATGGTTTGATATAGTTTGAGTATAGATATAGATATATAGATATAGTTTCTGAAGATGGAGGTTCTACGAAACGCGTCAACAAAAGTAGAATTGACGAAGCTAGGGAAGGCAGATCATTATACTTAACATAGTGACAATAATCCTAACAGAAAAGAAGACGAATATAAAAAGAATTAGAATAGTTTGACTCTACATACAACGATAGATATCTACATTACAACACGGTAATTGCTGTGTACATATTAAAGAACACAATTCCGGGTATTTAAAAACACAAAGCGTATTTGAAAACAATTGTCTTTAGAAAAGCCACCCTCTAAAGTTTCACGTGACTAGTGGTAACCTTCTTCACCACACTCTCCGTTGAGAAACTCTGGCTTTACTCGTACCTGACGTAAGCCTAGCCTACTGTAAGGTCTTCATGCACTTGAACCAGCACGAACTCCTCCACTTCGACGTCCGTTGAGTCGAAAATTGACTGTTGGTTGTCGATCAGAGAAGCAAACTTCCCAAACAAAATCACACGATACAAAAACGTTTGACCTATACTGTCGGAAAACACGAAACACGTATTGTTTTATAGAATTTAAAACTACTGGTTTATTATTTTATTATTTTTTTTTAGTTGACTGTCTCAGTTTTTTTCAAGCTACCTTCTAGTTTGAATTAGAATCCTTATTTTCAGAAAGAAAATATCACTCATTCGGTATAAATAACTAATTTTTACTTTTTTGCTTCCGTTGTAAGATATAATTTTACAGTGCAATAAACATTCTTTCCAGAGACTTTAACGCCGTAAGAACGATGCCCTTTTATAATTAACGATTCAGTTCTGTCCGCATTGAAAGTATTACACCATTCCAACCTACCACAAGTTCTATATAAATAACATATACTCTATTAGCGTGAATGAAACATGTCTTACATGTATTGCCAACACCAATATATTTGTATTTAACACCGTGCTTCATACATAATTAATAATTCCACGGTCGTACGTTACATGTGTCCACGCCTGTCTTCTTCGGATGAGATATTCACGTATCCACCGGAAATTTCTTGATTTACAACCGATATATTCGTTAATGAATATTGTGTGCCGTGGAAAGTTCAACCCACGTCGATGGAGTGTGAAACGTTATATACGACCCACGCGGGGCACGCCCAGTCTTTACGTTCCTTGATGTATTCGTGTTTCTAGTTTTATGGATTAAACCTTAAAATGTTGAATATTTAAATGTGGTGTGCGTGTGTGTGTGTGTGAATAATTTGTTAGTACGAGATAAAGAGGCAAAGCATGTGATACAAACACTTAACCTGCCGAAGATTCGTTAGCACTTTACAAAGACCACTCAAAATGTTTTTGATTTTGCTTTCATCAATCGCTGACTTAATTTTAGCTTTTTGTACTACTGGAAAAACAATATTTTCGAATTAATAAAACGCAAAATATTGGTAAAAACTGGACAAAATGACGTACAGTACTGAAATACTTAATGTTTTTAGTAAATTTCAGTTGAAAAATGAGCTATTGGAACGACCATCATGATACATCCAGACCTGGCCATTACGTCATTTTTTAAGGTAATTTCTGAATTGAAATTTGTTGTCCGTGTGTTTTATCACGCTCACTTTTTCAGTTTTAATCCGATTTGATTGAAACTCGGCAGGCAAATCTATTCTAGTAACATTAGCATTGAAAACGCCGTTAACTAGCAAAATTCGTTCAATAGTTCCAAATGGCGGTCATTTCAAATCTTCAAAAATTCATAATTGCTTTAACTAAAAATCTTTTTCACCCTCATAATAAAGCACGAATTAGCATTTTGAATTTCCAAAATCCGTTGAAATTAGAAAACGTTTTGTCGGCACCAGTTCATTTTCGTGTTTTCAATGTAATTTCAAAGTTTAAAGTGCCAATATGTGCTGATCTTAATGCTGTTTGTGATGGTGAAATCAGAGTATCAAAAAGACGATAAGATAAAAAAAAATACTTTTGGAAATTAGCTTCAATCAGGTCAGCGATTATTTTGCAAATGTCATAATTCGTAAAATGCTTAAAATAACCGTTTCTCAAACACGTTCAATTGCTTGTCAAATGCTTTAAACTGTTTTAGCCGTTAGTTTTTAAATGGTGATATTATCGAAAAACAATAATAGATGTTTTCTACTCGAAACAAACATAGGACGGTTTGTTATAATTTCGCCGTTTTAAATTTAAAGGCTATTTAATGACTTCATTTATCAACTAAAATTTATTTTTATCAGCAATATTTCTGTTGAGGCAAACAATTCTATCACGTTTCACCTATATTTCTGTTGAGGCACCAAACAATTCCGTCACTTTCAGCCATATTTCTGTTAAGGCGCCAAACAATTTTGTCACGTTTCAGCCATATTTCTGTTGAGACGCTAAACAATTCTGTCACGTTTCAGCTATATTTCTGTTGAGACGCCAAACAATTCTGTCACGTTTCAGCCATATTTCTGGTGAAGCATAAAACAATTCTGTCACTTTCAGCCGTATTTCTGTTGAAACATCAAACAATTCTGTCACTTTCAACCGTATTTCTGTAGAAGGACCAAACAATTTGTCACTTTCAGCTATATTTCTGTTGAAGCATCAAAACAATTCTGTCACGTTTCAGTCATATTCCTGTTGAGACGCCAAACAATTCTGTCACGTTTCAGCCATATTTCTGTTGAGACGCCAAACAATTCTGTCGCGTTTCAGCCATATTTCTGTTGAAGCATAAAACAATTCTGTCACTTTTAGACGTATTTCTGTTGAAACATCAAACAAATCTGTCACTTTCAACCGTATTTCTGTTGAAGCACTAAACAATTTTGTCACTTTCAGCTATATTTCTGTTGAAGCATCAAAACAATTCTGTAACTTTCAGCCGTATTTCTGTTGAAGCATCAAACATTACTGTCACTTTCAGCCGTATTTCTGTTGAAGCACCAAACAATTCCGTCACTTTCATCCATATTTCTACTGAGGCGGCAAACAATTCTGTCACTTTCAGCCGTATTTCTGTTGAAGCACCAAACAATTCTGTCACGTTTCAGCCATATTTCTATTTAGACGCCAAACAATTCTGTCACGTTTCAGCCATATTCCTGTTGAGACGCCAAACAATTCTTTCACGTTTCAGCCATATTCCTGTTGAGACGCCAAACAATTCTGTCACGTTTCAGCCATATTTCTGTTGAGACGCCAAACAATTCTTTCACGTTTCAGACATATTTCTGTTGAAGCACCAAACAATTCTGTCACTTTCAGCCGTATTTTTGTTGAAACACCAACAATTCTGTCACTTTCAGCTATATTTCTGTTGAAACGCCAAACAATTCTATCATGTTTTATTATTTTTTTCGAATTCCCTTTACCGCATTAGATCGGACGATGCTGGGCAGTATTCAGACTTTACTGTTTTACATTTACTTAAATGTGTGTGAGAAGAAACATGTTGTGCACAATCCGAACAGTTCTCACTGACAAAACAAAAACTCACCGGTTGGCCTTACGTGTTTAGAACCCGTTTCCGTTTCTATTCAAGCAATTATTCTTTATCTTACATCATTCAAACGTTCTTTTTTTTAATTTTATTTCAGAATATTTAAAATGCATTATCGTTGTTTGCAAGGACGAATTAAATTGTTTCGTATAAAAGGAATATTTTAAAAGTGAAACACGAAGATAAGCCAAGTTCGGTTTTAATGTCATGTTAGTCAAATCACGAACCATTTCTAAGAGTGAAATGAAAAATATTAACTGTGTAACAGATTACGAATTTACAGCTACTCAACAGCAAAAACATACTGGAAGGACATGCTCGATTACAAGACAAATCTTCGTCCACTTTGATGCGGTCGACAGGAGCGCGAACTAGTTTGATTTGGCAATCATCATCGCTACAAATGATACATTATTCGCCGAACATAGAACATTCTTTGCTCGGTGTTTCGCGAATATTCATTGTGTGACGCCACCATGCTTCAGCAATTAATGATAACATTGTTGTGTTATTTTCATTAAGTTTGGTTATCTTTGATATTGACTAACAATGAAAGTTGCATTGAGATTAGAAATGACTATCGCAGTTGTGATAAAGAACAGAGGTATCACAAAATGTATTTTTTTTATCTCAAGAATTATTTCGTTTCCTGTTCTCATCTCAAACACATCTTCTTTTCTAATAATTGAAGTTTTATTGAAATCACTACCATATTTGGCCATTTTCAAGGTTCCATTAAATATATGAAAATATATTTAAGATGTGAAGATGAACTAAAATATTGCCATTTTCAAACCGTGAAATGTATTTTTTTTTACGGCGAAAAACACATCGCCTCCCTAAATGTAAGTGTGAGAGTAAAGTGTTAAAGTTGTAAGTGTAGTGTTACAAGTATAAGTGTGTGTTAGACTCGGGTACCGCGATGGACGTCTAAATCCTCTCAATAGGTGCAGCTAGTCTGCACCTCCTGCGGGGTCCGTGAAATGTACAATACAGGTACTAAAGAGCTTCGAGTGAATGACCAACGTTCAGATTGTACGAATACACCATTAATAGTTTTATACAACTTACAAGGAAAATTTCCGTCCGACAATTTCGGAACTAGTTCATGGACGTAACAAATTGACAGCTAAACAACCTGTAGTTAAACTAGTTTTATCTTTAAATTGCCATAAATAACTAGTGTTTGATCGCCGTTAGGCCATTAGCTACCACAACACAGCCGTGTGTTCGCTTTACTGTAATAGACTTGTGATTAGGCGCAGTTGACCTTGAGCCTTTATTAGGGACTTCGACGCCGTGTCCTGTTTGACCTTCACGTAATTAGGATCTACATGTGCCGTTTAATACGCGTGTTTGTTTGCGGCCGCCGGTTGTTCCTTTCTTTGTTGGGCCTTGTTAGTTCTTCGATGTTTCTGCATATTTCAACTGGTTCGTCCATTCTGTCTTCTGCACAGGTCTCTGCGAGTGCATTTAGAATGCATTACTTTACTCCTAACCTGTTTTTTTTCTTTGAAGGAATACTTTGATCTTTTTAGTTTTATCATTATTCTGCATACTATAAATGTTTTTTTTTGTACCTCGTCCTTAATTATTTCTTCGTGAGTATATTACTTCGGCCTTGGCAATTTTCTTTGATTTTTTTTTTTTTTGTTGTGTTTAACGTCCGACTATTGTGCACACTTGGGGTAATGCAGACGATGGGATGAATTATAGCGTATGAAAATGCCAAGCCCTGGCCGGAAATCGAACCCAGGTCATCGGGGTGAAAGCCCAGTACGCTATCAACTAGGCCACCGAGGCGGCTTCTTTGATTTTCTTAATAAATATCACTAGTTCACTTATCGTCGAGAACGTAAATTACATCGTACTTTCAAAAATATCACATCTAAAATTTTTACGTAAGTAGATATTGGAATGTAATTAATTTAACACAATTTCGCATTATTTTCTTAGGTCTACACGGAATGTCAGTGAATCAGTTGCTATAAATGCTTTAAAATAAAATATTCTTTGTTCTAAAATATCTTTAGAATTTCAGGCTTTCATGTTCTCTAACTCGACATATTAGATCCAAAAAATCTCGAAAAATAAAGCGTCTTTGGATCAAAACAAAAGAACAAGTTTTCAGAATTTTCTGTATTGTGCATATTCTTGAGCTTATAGACCACAATACAAACGATTTTTGAAAAATCACAACTTTAGAAGGTTTTTTTTATCCATTCGACCTTTTTCAAATAGGCCCTAAATAGAACACGATTTCAAAATCATTTCGTACAAAACGAAAGGACCAATCACTCGGTCTTCCATCAAACCGCACCGAACATTACGTCTTCGAGAGTCACGTTGCTGAATGACGTTACGTGGTGACTGCCTCGCAGATTCTGCAGTAACGACGATTTACTGTACACGCACATGAAACGTTGCCGATGACTCCTTTTGGCTCCGAACACACGAAACATTCATGTGTTCAACAGTAGCTTCAGAAGTTCTCGAGCGACGTCGCTTTTAAAACACTGCCGGTTTCCTTGAAAGACTTTACTCAATAACGGATAGTTTTTGCTGTAAGTGGTTCACCACCATACTCACGCCTAAAATTAGTTTGTACTATTATAACAGACTCAGTTTGCACAAGTCAAATAACACACTGCGCCTTTTGTTGCGGAGTTGCCATTGCAATGCACTGAACGGCTAAACTGAGCGCTGTCGTCGTTATTCTCAAGGTCACGCAGGCCTGCCAACTGCAAGAACTTACGTTCCACATTAACATGTGCAAAACTTGGACAGTTGATGAATTAAATACCACAAACTAGAATAGTGTATGCCATTTTGTATAGGTCACATTAAAACTAGGGAGTTATTTTTTACACATCCTGTATTTGGGCAGCAGAATGTTACAAAAGGAACACTGTAATCGTACGCTATAAGCGGTGCAGTGTGCGCGAAATGTTCTGAATAGGATAGTGCAGGCGACGTTGAAGTCACCTAGTCCATTTGTGTTAATAGTTTATTATTTGATATAAGTATCAAAATATAAGTAAGTTTGATTTCAGGGGCAAGACACAACGCGCCTCCTTGTTGGATCCTCCTTACGTAATTTAAAAGAGTGTGCTTGAACATTTTTTAAAAAGTAATACTGTTATAACATTCTTGGAAACTCAAATTGGTTATTTTTCTTTAGTAATATAGTAATAAATAATAATAAAAATACACAGAACTATTACGCAATCGACTGAACATACTTGTTTTTTTTATTATCATATTCAACTAAATTACTTTAATTGAAACATAAAGTTACCATACAAAAAATATAATTTTAGTGCAATTATTTTCAGGTACATTGTATATAAAAATTCTCAATCAATTAGAAACGAATAAATTAATGCAGTAAACAATCAACATAAACCGATAATTTTATTTCTTAGAGGACATAGTTTAATAATAGCTGGGGGGGGAGGAATACAAATAATTAGAATAAACAATTACATTGTGGTTACACTGTAGCAGTAATTGTAGTGATTTTAATTATACAAAAAGAACAAGACATGAATCTACAATTAGCATGTAAAATAATGGCGAAGACAATGTAACTCAATGAAAATTTATAACTAATAAACAATCATTGAGGTTATAATTGTGCTTTGAAAAAAAAAACGTAACGAATAAAATTATTAACATATATTATTATAAAAAGTATGAATAATGCATTGTAGTAGGGAAAGGTTAATTAGTATAAAAATAAATACTAATAGGCGATGTCGTATTGAGCGTTTCAGAAAACTATATCCGTTTGGAGGTTTGATTGAAATTTGTTGTACTAGTAAATTTGATAAAAATCGGTATGCGGTTCATTTTAACCACGATAAGCTGTTATGCATGCGTTCACACATACAAGTAAAATCACAATATGGTCTCAGTGTACCCGAAAACCGTTAGTGAGAAAGTTACAGACTGCTGAGTTTTGTATTTTTTAAATTTTTATCGTTTAAACGCAAGCGCGAAAACATCTGTTATCTTTATTGTCTCAGGGGCCGTGCAGATATTACGTCAAGCTTGCTCACGACACTCTCCGCTGCGTCACGTCACGCTAAATGTTTTTCTTTCTATCCGAACGATTTGTAAATGAATCTCTGGATATTTTCATAAATAGAATTTTTTTTAAGGTGGAAAGCACATTGAGACTATTATCGCCTCCCTAAATGTAAGTGTGAGTGTAAAGTGTTAAAGTCGTAAGTTTAGTGTTGTAAGTGTAATTGTTTGTTAGACTCGGGTACCGCGAGAGACGTCTAAATCCTCTCACTAAGTGCAGCTAGTCTGCACTCCTGCGGTTCCATAAATAGAAAGACGGCGTCAAAATAGCAACTAATATTTACAATTTTTTTAGAAATACTATATCTGGTATAGTTCGTCATTAACATTTTATAATGAGCCTACTTTTAATTTTTATTTTTTTAAATAATTTTTATTTTTATTCCTAACGATTCCTCTAGCATGGATCCAGGTCTTTGATAATTGGAAGCTGTTCGTCTCGGCGTTAATTTCTATGTTGCATCCTCTCCTGAAACCCACAAAACAAAAGTACAGCCGAGGTTGGATGGTCCTTTTAAAATAACTGATATCCTGACTTCCGGTAACTGTGCTTTCTTTCCCAAACACTAATAAGTTCGACAAAAACGCGCATGTTTAAGAACTCAAGCATTACATTTTCCCTCGTGAACAGATTGCCTCACTTTTAAAAGAGTTTTTTGATCTTTCACGTCCCTTTTTGAACTTCTTGAATTAACACTGACATTGATCTCTTTGGTCTTGACGGAGCCGTAGTTTCTCCGAACCTGGATCCAATTCAAATTTCCAGGTTGTGTACAGCTGACCGAAGTAGGATTTGGTGGGCGAGGATCTGCATGTTGCTGATAAACCATCACTCGAATTAGACTTTCGGAACTCATAGCCTGATCAACTGTATAGTATCCTCTGCATTACCCACTACAGTCCCCGATATTGGAATATCTACATACACATGGATGAACCACACAGTGTTAGCAAAGTCCGCGGGTGTTTGATGTTTAGATAAAGCGGAGAGCGTCATGAACTCTTCAGTCTTTCATTGCACTCGGAAGAGGGCAACATGTTCTGGAACCCAAAATGATTCTGGAAATCTTTGATTTTTCTTAAGCATTTAAATTTCTTCCATTTAGGGACGTATTACATTATCAAAGATAAATATCTGATGAAACTTTGACCACGTATCATCTACAAATATTTGTCAAAGTTCTATCAAAGAAAACATATTACACTCGTCAAATTTCTTTGATCAGCTGGTTTATTAAGTGCATATATTTTGAGGTTATGTTTACTCAAGTACAGTAGCTGTATTGGATGGAATAATGTTGACATGTTACACTGCTACATTAAGCGTTTACCTTGCTATAACGCAACTAAATAAAACAAACGAATTTGGGACCGACTATTGATACAAAGGATAAAAATACTAGATGTAAATGCCACTGTTATTAAAGAACTTGGAAGATAGTGATTTAAATAGACGATTTTTTTAGAGTGTATTTTAAATCTTGATTTTTTTTTAGCATTAGTGTGGATATTCCACAAACACGTTTCTTTCATATTGTAGAATTAATGTTTTACTGCTTCAAAAGTCCGTGACAAAGTCGCCATTGTTTTAAATTGTGTGCGACGAAACGAACAGTAGGACAATGCGACAAAAATTTTGAAAATTTATTTCATCAAAGACCTTTGAACAGAGAAATTTGACGATTTGACGACAGTGTAATAGTGCCTCTTATCGTTGGATTTCTGTTGTACTTCGTCCAAATAGATCCGGATTAGTCTTTTGTGAACGCAGTAAAAATCTCGGTAGAGTTTGTTTGCATAATTCATTTTTGCTCCAGTGAACCACCGCCAGCGCTAGTGCAGCATTTGCTCACATTATGCTCGCAGTCACTGCCTCTCCCTAAGCTCTTGGCGTCATTAACCTCACATAACTAACTGTTAAAGTCGACATATTTATCGAGTCAGACCGGTCATCTAAGCAAGTCTTACAGTTCCAAACACTTAGATGCGCTACTTTAGATTACAAAACTCTTTATTGCACCTCATTGTGCAAACTTTATTAACAAAAAAATCCATGGATTATATTAAAAAAAAATTGTATAGCAATCTAGTGCAACACCAATAAGCTATTTGTTTTGGACCTAAATTAATACATAAAAGTTACACTAAGTTCCATCCACTGACAGTAACCTAGTTCAGAACTAACAGTCTCTTAAATAGTGAGACTTAAAAACTACACAGTTCAAATGGTTTTACTCTTTTCAATCTTCTAACCATACCGTTGTTGAGTAGCTGAAGGGCCTCGACATTAATGTGCTCATAGTCTTTGTTTGTGACTGAGCAAATTTTCTAACTTCACTATCGATAGGTCTTTATGCAAGTTGTCATTTCGGATGTACCAAGTAGCATCAACGATACCCCGAAGCACCCTTCTTTGAAATCTTTGAATAAAATGTCTGTTACTTTGACTGGCACAACCCCAAAGATGAATGCCGTAAGTCTATACTGGTTTAAGGACTTGATACAGCAACAGCTTGTTGTACATTGATAGGGAAGAACAACGACCCAATAACCAATACATTTTTCTGAATTTTAGTGGATTAAATATAGACTTTTTTGTATTTACCAAAAACAGGACAAAAAAATATAAGTAAACCCCTCTCTGCTCTCTGTCACGATTTGTCACGCAGCACCGAACCTGGGGGGGGGGGTTTAAAGGCGTGACGTATTACGCCCACGCTTCTAGAATAACATTGTCCCTTATTCAGTGGCGCATTAATAAACACATTATCACGTAAACTTTACACAATAATCTATCGACAGGAAAACAACATCACGACTAGATTGTCTTTAAACACGGAATAAAAGTCAATTAAAAATATTTATCCTCCCAACAGAAACCCGCACGCACAAAGCGATCTCCGATATTCCCAACTCCGCCATTACGAAACGCGATTCGATTCACTCGTACAACCACGTTTTAGAAGTTTTTACCGACTTGTTAACGCATCGACAAACCAATCAACAGCTGGTTTCGACGTATCACGCCATTTTTGGTCACTATTATATATCCTACATTCACCAATCACCACTTCTATACCGGCGTTAAAGTCACTTGCGATGGTTCGCCTGATGTATAACGTTCCACTGAACACAACAACACGTCTTAGTTGTGGTATTTCAGTAACAATACTGTCAAACGTTATAGATTCAGGTGATGTGTTTCTAGGACAAGATTTCACTTTGTTGAGGGGACACTCAATTCAATTGAACAGCTGCGTCTTTGTTTATAGTAACACTTTATTTGTTTAAAAACGTTTCATCAATCTGCTGTTTTTACTTTTTCATTTCGTTCTAAGTAGAAAGTATTGCCATAATCTCGTTACGGTAAGATAATCAAGTTCAGATAATCATAAACATTTTTAAAAAATAGTCTAGCACACGATTTTAAAAGACGTAATGAGGATCCTTAGACGCCTTGTTTCAAATATAAACTTCTGTAATGGATCAGCTGACGGCTCATTTTGAAACGTATTTGATGTCCAAACGTAAAAACGATTTTAAATCATATTCTTCTTACTCTTATTCACGCTGTAAAGGTCAAACGCCGTAAACAAAACTCTTACAGTTCTTGGCAATATTTTCAAAAACCGCTTTTGTTTAGGTCTATAATAAAAAAATAAGCGAAATATCGAAAAATTTTGAAAAAACGTTTTTCTCATCTAAATTAGTTTTATAAATAGTTCGAGATTTTTTTTTGAACTACCATGTAGAAATTACAGGGTGTGTGGAGTTTGGCGTCTCTATATAAATACTTTATGTGTAAAATCTAAAGTATATATTTAGTTTCTTTCCATCTTCCAGTTTCAAATAATATTCAACACTACATAAATAAGAAATACTTTCAACCTTGAGACTTTATCTCTCAACTAACCCTAAATATGTTCTGTCGTCAAATCGTATACTTAGCCTACCTCAAGTTCGAACCATTACAACGACAATTTTCGCCAAATTTTACAACGATCGGTATCATCGTATACGAGTCAGAGATGCGTTTCCAATAAACAGACAGACGAAAGGACAGATGGACGGACAGACAGAAGGGCGGACAGACGACGACACAGGACACGACAGACAAACGAATGGAGGACGGACGGATAGACAGACGGATGGAAGCACAGACAGCCGGACGAAAGGACAGACAGACGGACGGATGGACGGAGAGACGGATGGATGGAGAGACAGACGGACGGATGGACGGAGAGACGGACGGACGGCCGGACAGACAAACGGACGGACGGACGGACAGATAAACTGATGGAGGACGGACGGAAAGACAGACAGACAAACGGATGGAGGACGGACGGAGCGACAGACGGACGGACAGACAAACGGATGGAGGACGGACGGAGCGACAGACGGACGGACAGACAAACGGATGGAGGACGGACGGAGAGACAGATGGACGGACAGACAGACGGACGGACAGACAGACGGACAGACAAACGGATGGAGGACGGACGGAGCGACAGACGGACGGACAGACAAACGGATGGAGAACGGACGGAGAGACGGACGGACAGACAAACGGATGGAGAACGGACGGAGAGACGGACGGACAGACAGATGGACGGACAGACAGACGGACGGACAGACAGACGGACGGATAGACGGAGAGACAGACGGACGGACAGACAGACAAACGGATGGAGGACGGACGGAGCGACAGACGGACGGACAGACAAACGGATGGACACGGACGGAGACGGACGGACAGACAGACTGATTGAAGGACAGACAGCCGGACGAAAGGACAGACAGATGTACGGATGGACGGAGAGACAGACGGACGGATGGACAAACGGATGGAGGACGGACGAACGGATAGACGGATGGAAGGATAGACAGCGGATGAAAGGACAGACAGACGGAAGGATGGACAGAGAGACAGACGGACGGACGGACAGACAAACAGATGGACGGGCAGACAAACGGATGGAGGACGGACGGACAGACAAACGGATGGAGGACGGACGGAAAGACAGACAACAAACGGATGGAGGACGGACGGAGCGACAGACGGACGGACAGACAAACGGATGGAGGACGGACGGATACACAGACGGACGGACGAAAGGACAGACAGATGGACACGCGCGCTAATTTAAAGAGTTTTCTTTGTATTTTAAACAAGAATACTTTCCTCGGGAATCAGACTGTATTTGTATTTTTCCAATTTTGATTTTGGTAAAACAAGAGATAACAGAAACAAGAATATGATGGCCTATATGTGTGACTTTAATTTTAAAACTACAAAAAAAAAATTCAAGAAAGCATGTGTGCAGGATGTAGGCCTATTGTTCACTAAACAGAATATCCCCTTTGTAATCCATTACTGGTTTTCTAAAAACAGGTTTTGGTCATCGACGTTATTTTCGTTTTGTCGAATTTTGTAAACCGTAACTTTTCCCAGCGAGAAAGTTAATGCTGCTCACCGTACCGCTTATTTCGCTAGATAACATTAATTACATAACATCGAACACTTTCCAAACAAACACCGATCAGACTTTCTGAAGACAAAACACGCCATCGTATTTGCATAAATCCAAACAGCTGAGCCAATCTTGAGGAGTCAGCGTTATTTCGTACACTTCGGAAGAACATTTCGCGTTATTTATTGGAAAATTATTCAAATACAGGCAAGTGTTGAAACTGAGCCTTCACCGATGGCAAATTTATAGGCTGCCAGTGTTTCAAGGAAAATATTAAAGACAGGTTCATAATTCATAGCGTAATGATTCTTTACCTGCTTGGTAGTGATTTACTACGGGGTTAAGAACGAGAAACTGGACTGTTTATCTATAGAAATGGAGGGTCACTTACTTGTACTTCACTGCTACTCTATATAGCTGGGAGTTGGCCGACTGGCTCAAGCGTTACCCCCTACTATGTCCACATCACCTATTCTGCCGTGGAAACCTCTACTACAAGCAACCATTCATTCTAAATTCTAACATTTCTAATATAGGTCCCATTCATCTAAAAACATTCTAAATTATTTAAAACAGTTTACGTGATTAGAAGTTGACCTGAATGAACAGACTATACATCTTAAAAACAATGAATTGTTCGTTAGTATAGTTTAGTAATTAGAAGTTGACCTGAATATATAGACCATACATCTAAACAATAATGAATTGGTAGTATAGTTTAAATGATTAGAAGTTGGCCTGAACGTATAGATTGTATATCTTAACAATAATGAATTGTTAGTATAGTTTACGTAATTAGAAGTTGGTCTGAATATATAGACTATACATTTTAACAATAATGAATTGATTGTTAGCATAATTTACGTAATTAGAAATTGGACTGACAGTATAGACACTACATTTTAACAATAATGAATTGTTAGTATAGTTTACGTAATTAGACGTTGACTTGAATATATAGACTATACATCTAAACAATAATGAATTGGTAGTATAGTTTACGGGATTAGAAGTTGGCCTAAATGTATAGACTATACATTTTAACAATAATGAATTTTTAGTGTAGTTTAAGTGATTAGAAGTTGACCTGAAAGTATAGATTGTACATCTTAACAATAATGAATTGATAATATAATTTACGTGATTAGAAGTTGGCCTGAACGACTGTACATCTTAACAATAATAAATTGTCAGTACAGTTTACGTAATTAAAAGTTGGTCTGAATATATAGACTATCTTAACAATAATGAATTGATCGTTAGCATAATTTACGTAGCCTAATTAGAAATTGGACTGAATGTATAGACTGTACATTTTAACAATAATGAATTGTTAGTATAGTTTACGTTATTAGAAGTTGGACTGAATATATAGGTTATACATCCTAACAATAATGAATTGTTAATATAGTTACGTGTTTAGAAGTTGACCTGAATATACAGACTATACATCTTAACAATAATAGTGTTAGTATAGTTTACGTGAATAGAAGTTGGCCGTGTACAGTCAAAATAAGTAGTTGATGTTTTGGTAAATTATGAACGTTTTGCAACCACCGAAATCCATTGTGATCTCCGTTCTTTAGCAGCTATTTTCTGCATTTTTCAACACAGTAGGTTATACTTTCTTCTTGACATTTGCTGTTCAACAGCGATTTTACCAATAACTGCGTAATTGCTGTATTTATCCTTTTGAAAATCAACACTGACCTAAATAGGTACATTTCTTTAATATCGCGCGTGCGCAATTATAATTTGTAACTTATCGGCGTAGCGTTTAGACGCTAGTAGCACAAAACAGCTCGGTTAATCCAGAGAGGTGACGAGCTGTGTTAGGAACTAAGTATTCTCCGATGTTTTATTCCCCAGAAGTAAAACCGTTGAGATTATTAAAAGATTGTATTGCACAAAACGGAACTGGTTTCGTAGGTATTCTGTCTGGCTGAGCGGGGCTACGGCTAGGTTCCCACGGACTTGACCCAATGTTGGGTGAGAAAATGGTGAAATACCACAACATTTTATTGTTGTCATTTTGTTTGTACGAACCCGCTGTTCCCTGTTTTCTGTTGTCTGTTGAGTAACGTTTAACCAGTTGCGATCGAATTTATTGTTCGCCGAAAATAAGAAAGTTTTGCGATAAACAAAATCTTATTCGAAATTTTTTTAATATTTGGCTCGAATGGAAATTACTTTCGTAGCTATATAAAACGGCAAGTTAACAATTATCGATATTACATTTCGATAACTTTATAACCCGTAAAAAACCGTTCATCCGTTTCGAACTTACATAAAATCCAATTGCACATAAATTAACCAAAATTAGATCTAGATTCACGTTCATCTAGATGTACGTTCATTTAAATGAATCGTGTTTGAACTCTTTTCCGTCCACCGAAGTTTTGTGATGACAAGCCAAACCTAGGTTATAAGATAATAAAATCGCGGCACGCAACTGTCTCGCTTACGTGTTGGAAGCGAATTTTGCGAAGTATTTTTTAAATTTTTACCTTTTTTTGAAATACTGTACCCACCATCATAACCAGCATTAAAGTCTCCACATAATAGAGTTTCAAATTTTTAATTTCATTGCGAATTCGGACATGAATCTTGATCGCCGTCAAATTAAATGTATTAATTTAAAACGAGTTTTAAATTGCAATACGCCAATTTACGCAGTTTTTAACGCTGTTTACGGAATTTAAGACAAAAAATTTACGAATTTTTAAAGATTTGAAATAGACGCCATTTTGAAATTGTTGAACGAATATTCGTTTCAAAATTGTTTATTAGCGAGCTTGTACAAGATACTACCAAAATCGATTTTCGTGCCGAATTTGAATCAAAGTGTTATAACATTGCGATATATATATATATATATATATATATATATATATATATATATATATATATATGAATTTTAACGATCCTGCGAAAGAGGTCAGGATCCATTCAAGGTTCCGCGTCTGGACCTTACCATGATGGCTACTCCAAAAGCTCATTTTGCAATGGAAATTCACACATAACTATCACGTAGCATAAATTATAGAATAAGTTTCATAATAACCGGATAATAAAAACAATACTGTCGTTAACAATATTAAAATTAGTACAAAATAATTAATCTTTATGTTACATTAAATATTAATGACTTGACCGTATGACATTTAATGAGTGATTGCTGCACGTTGTTACAGGTATTAATTAAATAAAAATAATTTACTGTCGCCGGGCTCGAACCCATTGTTCTTTGTTCTCGCCTACGTTTTGTAATTAACTCCAGATAAGCGGCATAACTCACGTCAAGAGAGTTGCGCAGGGCAGCAGGATGTAACGCGCCCTAGTTAGGCATATTTATGCAGACTATACGATAAGCTGGTTTCGCTCTACAATAGACTCGAACTCGAATAAATAAAATTATTTACATTTAAATAGTTCAATGCTTTAAAAAAGTTTGAATGAAACATTTAAATTAAGAGATACACGATTAAAATGTATTTCTCCCCCCCCCAGGAAGAAATTTCGGAGTTTAGCGAAAAAATACAAAAACGGAAAATGACCTAATGTTTAAAAATATCGATTCAAAACCTTTTAAGTGCATCGAAAAAATCAAACCCTGAACGTTGCGAATAAAATTTTGATAATCGTTAGCGCCAGTTTTGAGAACAATTTATTTTTTAGCGAAGTTCGAGACCTGGAACCTAGAATTCGCTTTTAATTAAACACAGCACAAAAATCGGTTTCGGTAATAGCTTGGACACATTTGTTAACCAACAAAATTCGTTAAAAATGTAGCCTATATTTCAAATCTTTAAGAATGCATACATTTTTTTGTTTTAAATGTCATTATCAGCGTTAAAAATTTCATAAATCAGCATAATTGAATTTTCAAAGCGGTTGAAATTAAGAAATTTAACTTTATAGCGGTCGATTCATGTCCGTATTCACAATGTAATTTTAAAATTTCAGATATTATATGGAGATTTTAATGCTGATTGTAATGGTTAGAACAGTATTTAAAAAAAAAAAAAATACTTCGGGAAATTTGCTTTCAACACGTAAGCGAGACAGTTGCGTGCCGCGATTTCATCATATAGCCTACGTTTGGCTTAATCATCGCAAATCTTGCGGTGGACAGAGAACAGTTCAAACACGTTAAATAAACGCCCACATCTGCAGACCTAATTTTAATGAATTTATTTAGCATTTGCAATTGATCTCAAGTAAGTTCGAATCGGTCAAAAGTTTCATAAAAGAAAGAGGTTAAAAAATAATATCTAACGTTTTGAAATTATTCAAAAGTTGGGCAATTCTAGGTCCAAGAATTGTAAATAGCTTGTACAAGTTCATTAACCAGCAGTTTCGTAACGGCGGCCATTTCAAAACTTGAAAAAATTCATAACTTTTTTTTAATTTCGTAAATGCATTAAGCACTTTAATCTTCAAAATCCGCTGAAATTAATACATTTAATTCGACAACGGTCAGGGTTTACTTTCTTATTTTTGTCAATGAAATTTGATACATTAAAATGTTAATAAAGGAGACTTTAACGCCGCTTAGAAAGGTGAAATCAGTTTCGAAAAGAGGTTAAGGTAAAATAATGATTTTTGGAAAATCGGTTCCATCACAGACACAATTACTGCTGATTAATAGGCACAGCTGCGATTATTGTTAATTTGAAACGGTTTGCAAAATAAATTTTGAAAAAATTAGTCCCAAGATACGAGGCAATTACACATAGTAAATCTATTCATTAACTCCAAGAAGCTCTCTGAGTTTGATTTATCTAAATACTTGAAGACCATCTGCAGGCGGTTACAACATTCTCCGCATACTTCCCTCTTTCAATCAACATATTCTGTACAATAACCAGACAAGTGCCAACCTACTTTTCACATAACTGAACTAGGATCAGGATAAATGCTTCAGTTTGTACTCGGACATCGGATTCATAGAAACCAGTTTAACCACAGATTATCCCGACCTTTAGTCCTCGCCGCGCACAGATTGGAAACATTTCAAACGGCTTCGTTCCACTTCGTGTTTGTCGTAAATGTAAACGTGGTTTTCAAATGGAAACTTTAAGAATAAAGACTGAAACTTTCGGGAAAAAAGACGAACCGAACGCCCAGAAAAAGGGCGTTAAAAATTCTAGTACCTAAATTCATTTGCGATACTCGTAATTTAAGTCAGTACAGACTTTAGAACTGCAGTTCGAAATATTCAACCTAAAAAAAACGAAATAGGTATGACTTTTGTACGAAAGAAGTCTTTTAAAAATTAAGGCCGAGTGACCACCAAATGCGCAGCTGTCTACGCGTTCAAAATCTAACCTTTTATTTTATTTTTAACGTAAATACGACCACTAAAAGATCAGCGGAGCCCAGAGACGCCGCTTGACTCAGCTTTGTTGCACTTTCAATGGAAGCACTTACATTAAAACGAATTGGTTAGGTTTGGCTACCCGGTCTAAAGAGATAGAATTTTTCTTTTTTTTGCTTACCGTCTAGTCTATACTTTGTGTAGAGTAATGAGGACGATGGATCAGCGTTAACGGTGAGGGAAAAACAACGGAGTGACTGCGGCTAGAACTAAGAACCTTAAGGTGCGCAGTTCAGAGACGCACAGACTGACTGATGTTCTACAACATCGACCACCGTGTCCCCGTCTTTTTTCTTCAGATAATTAAAAAGATAGGGGTAATAAGGATGAACTTTAGATGACTGGAATGTTGTATTGTGTTTACGAGATACTCCCTCAACCAGGTGGGAAGCGAGTATATAAGACGACAGAACGGAGAAAGTATCAGGTGAGTAGATAGGGCGTGTAATCCAGAGCAGATAAAACTAAGGTCAAGCTGCAGAAATCTTTTTGAATTTGTTTACAATCCGGTCTAATAATTGCGCTAATACAATTTAAAAACCAACGCTTCAAATTTTAAAAAAATCACTGTTCGTTTGAAATAATATCACCAGAACTAGTAATATAGAACACGACTGTTAATAACAGTGAATCATTAATGTCGCCACTTCACGCTCTATTAGCAGTTAGACTCAGATTTTTGAGAAAAAAACTATTTCCTTGAAATATTGTCACCAGGACTAGTAACATAGAAGACGAACGTTACATTACAGTGAATCATTAATGTCACCACTCCACGCTCCATTAACTGTGAGACCATCGCTTCTACCGTTCATTAAAGTCTTTTAAATCTAGATCGCAATCAAACACTTTACGAACAAACGCTGTATAATTTACCTGCACCCAATCAAACTGAAATCGCGAGGAAGTGGTTGGGATACCGTTATGATAGTATATTATTTTTTTGTTTAAATTTTTTCCGCAGGACGGAATCGAGCCGTCCAATCTCTTCCCCCTCCCCGTGTAGGCGGGTCAGTCACGCAGCAATTTCGCAGACCACCTGTTTTGTTGGACACGGGCATTATTTTTTTGATATTATTAATTCTTTCGGACGTGTAATTAAATTTTCTAGGTTAATGGTATTCAATAGATTCGTAGGATTTATGGACTGCCGAAAATTACTTATTTGGTTCGCTGCCCTCAGTGATATATTGGCTGTTTAAAATTCCTCGCAGTGATTGCAGGTAGGAATAATTTATGGGGATTCCCGAGTGCAGAACCACTGCGACGGGTAACCGACTATTCCGGTTTAACAAAATTAATTTAATTAAAACCTTTAAACCGTAATGAATGTTAGAAAGTACAACAATTTTAATAAGAAAAAAAGGTGCGCGGAAGTAGACGACCATTAACATTAATTTTAAATAAGGGCGCGGTAGTCGATGTGGCTAAAGCACCAATTAACCTTTGCGTTTCTGAACTGCGCACCTCACGGTTTTTAGTTCGAGCCGCAGTCAATCCCGTTGTTTCACTCTTACCGTTAAAGCTTATCACTCTTTCCTATTAAATCTAACCGGCAAGGGGAAATATTAAAGGAGAAAGGTACTTCTCAAGCTAAATATTTTAATATTTCAATTTATGTGTATCGTTTTAGAATTCACAATTTATAATAAGTAGACCTAGAAATTTTAACGAATTCACCAATGTGATTAAATTTTGCGATAAAGTCGTGTTTCAAACCCGTTTTTCATTTTAAAAAATGGTTTTAATGCACGTTTTGCACAATAAAAATCCCATTTATTTCGGGTGCAAAAGGGACAAATATGGATTAAAAAAATGTGTGTAACCGGGGTTTTGACAAAATGTTTATAAATATCTTATGTCGCATAAATAAATACGTGAACCTACCTTAAATATTATTTACTGTAGTTATATTCAAAGTTCAGTAGTTTTATATTAATACGCAACGATCAGCTGACTTTATTGAACAGCTGATAGGCTATAAAAAGTTTCAGGTTATGTTTTTAAAAACTAGCTATATTAACAGCAATTATTGTAAACGTGTATATTAATTCTAACGTATTATAAACGTTTACAACGTGCACGCGTTCTTCAACTAAGGAAAAATACTGAAACCAAAGCAACACAACGTTTTCACATAATACGCGTGTACTGTTATCGAAAAGGAGGGGGAAAAAGAAAATGACAGAAATATAGATGAAATTAGTTTGCTCGTTCGTTTCATATTTCCGTTACGTTCTTCCGTTCGGCAGATTTTTTCTATTCACTCCTTTCGCCAAAGCTAACATTAAAAGTTCCGTTCCGAAAACGGTGTGTGGAAGAAAACAGTTTTTAAAATTAATTTTAAATAAGGACTCGGTGATCGATGTGGCTAAAGAACAGGTCAGTCTGTAACGTTTTTGAACTGCGCATTCAATTTTCTTAGTTTATGCAACACTTACTCGTTTTATATTAGTCTAAGTGGCATATAGGACGACTTTATGCTTAAAGAAAAAATTAAATAAATATTGCTGAAGATTTACGCCTCTGGATAGGATTGTGGTATTCACAAACATGAACTTCTGCTAAATATTTTTTAATATTTTAATTTAGTTGCATTCTTTTAGAATTCACAGTTTTATACAAGCAATCCTAGACATTTAAACGAATTAACCTATTTTGATCAAATTCTGCGATTTCTCAAACCCGTTTTTCGTTCAAAAATAGTTTACAAGCACGTTTTGCATAATAAAAAACCCATTTTTTTAAATTGCATTTCTGCAATATTTCCAGTGACATTTTGAATTAGAAATTAAAACATTTTTTTCTGACAACAAGCATTTTATTTAAAGTTTTGAAAAGCGCGGTCAATTGTCCCTTCCACCAACTGTTACGGAGGACGCGCAGCGAACGCTCGATAAAAACCGAGGCCGCAAGTCTGTTTTATGTCAGCTGGTATTACAACAACAATTATCCTTAATAAATAGTCTGCACCATAAAGGCATTCAATAAAAGAAAACAAAGTTGCATTACAGTAAGTGCAATAAACCAACATGAAGTAGTTACTTATAGATATTCTGGTACATGCTTCATCACGACAAGGTTAGGTAAAAACAAGTAAGTTGTAAGTTGTCATGGCAACGGGAATAAGGTAAACCGCACTTGTCTTGTGCTAAGTAATTGTAGATCACGGCCTGACCTTAGCAATCCGCTATTAGCTGTATGCTTAGGTTAGGTCACAACTCAGATAGGCTCTGTGTAGTAAGTTCCTAGAGGAGAGTGCACACGGCTCCGTCGTGTTGATGCTCGAACAACCGAAGCATCTTGCCTTTTGGGCAAGATTTAGACAAAAATTCAAAATCTTCACTCTAAACATTAAACAGCTACCTACTGTATTGATAATTTTTCAAAATACCTGTTATAAATCTAATAACTTCAAAAATTAAATGACATGTCACAAACATTTCACTCTAAATAATTTATTTGTAGCTAATTTCTTCTAAACATTTTTTTTAAATTTTCGATTAATCTGATCTTACAAAAGTAAAATTATTTGTACAACATTTAACCCCAATATTTTCGTTTTATTATCACAATATGTCTACGGTGGAAACCCCTTTACCACTTAAAGTATCCCATTGCCTGGTATTTCAACCCATGTTCCAATCCAACCCAACTCAGAATTTCTGTAGTCTCGCCCTCTCCCCAACGATAAAATCAATTCGCTCTCCTGAACCAAACTGAAGTAAATACGTTTAAGAATATCGATACCATAGAAAGTGGAAACAAGGATGGTTTTGTCATTTCCATCATGGAAGGAATGACACTGTCGTATAAGCGTAGTTGTAGTTTGCGATTTATTGAGCTTTTGTACAAATATGAATAGTGAAAAATGTCTACAAATTGTTTTGTAGAGAAGAGAGAAAATTGAAATAGTTCTGAGAAGATAAGAGAGAAAATATGAATAGGGTTGAGAAGAGGAGGGAGAAAATATGAATAGGGTTGAGAAGAGAAGGGAGAAAATATGAATAGTGCTGAAAACAGAAGAGAGAAAATATGAATAGTGTTGAGAAGAGAAGGGAGAAAATATGAATAGTGCTGAAAACAGAAGAGAGAAAATATGAATAGTGTTGAGAAGAGAAGGGAGAAAATATGAATAGTGCTGAAAACAGAAGAGAGAAAATATGAATAGTGTTGAGAAGAGAAGGGAAAAATATGAATAGTGCTGAAAAAAGAAGAGAGAAAATATGAATAGTGTTGAGAAGAGAAGGGAGAAAATATGAATAGTGCTGAAAACAGAAGAGAGAAAATATGAATAGGGCTGAGAAGAGGAGGGAGAAAATATGAATAGTGCTGAAAACAGAAGAGAGAAAATATGAATAGGGCTGAGAAGAGGAGGGAGAAAATATGAATAGTGCTGAAAACAGAAGAGAGAAAATATGAATAGGGCTGAGAAGAGGAGGGAGAAAAATATAAATAGTCCTGAGAAGAGAAGGGAGACAATATGAATACTAGTGAGAAGAGAAGGGAGAAAATATGAATAGTGTTGAGAAGAGAAGAACGAAAATATGAATAGTGCTGAGAAGAGAAGGGAGAAAATATGAATAGGGTTGAGAAGGGAGAAAATGTAAATAGTGCTGAGAAGAGAAGGGCGAAAATATGAATAGTGTTGAGAAGAGAAGGGATAAAATATGAATAGTGCTGAAAACAGAAGAGAGAAAATATGAATAGGCTGAGAAGAGGAGGGAAAAAATATGAATAGTGCTGAAAATAGAAGAGAGAAAATATGAGTAGGGCTGAGAAGAGGAGGGAGAAAATATAAATAGTCCTGAGAAGAGAAGGGAGACAATATGAATACTGGTGAGAAGAGAAGGGAGAAAATATGAATAGTGTTGAGAAGAGAAGAGCGAAAATATGAATAGTTCTGAGAAGAGAAGGACGAAAATATGAATAGGGCTGAGAAGGGGAGGGAGAAAATATGAATAGTGCTGAAAAGAGAAGGGCGAAAATATATATAGTGCTGAAAAGAGAAAATATGAATAGGTTTAAGAAGAGAAGGGAAAAATGTGAATAGTGCTAAGAAGAGAAGGGAGAAAATATAATTAGTCTGAGAAGAGAAGAGAGAAAAATACGTATAGTGCTGAGAAGCGAAGAGAGAAAATATGAATAGTGCTGAGAAGCGAAGAGAGAAAAAGAAGTTGTTGGGTGTAGCCATGGATTTCAAGGCTATTTTTAGATGCACCACATGTATTAGCAGACAGCGTGCGAGTGTAGCTGAAGGAATATAAAAAAAGAGCAGAAGGAAATGCTAGCTTGGAAATAACTGCAACGAACATTCAAATTTTGTTCGTACACAACTGATTTCGCGGTTCACTTTCGTTGTTTCTCCGACAATCAACACGAAATCATCCAATCGTCCGTCACCTTCGCTGCCTGTCAGCCGCTTTGATCCATTTCGATGAAACGGCATGTTTACAACACGTTTTACCCGTTTAAACGCGCTTTAACGTGACAGAAATATAAACATGAAAGTATTAAAACAGTTTCATTGTTTTCATTAGATATTAAGATTATCACAGAAAACTATATGGCCTACAGTAGAGCCTGCATTAGTAAACCTATACAATTTAATTTGATTCAAATTTTAGTGTAAAATTTGATGTTGGTGTAAAAGATATAGTTAGGTAATTATGAGGCGTATCAAAATGGTGTAAATAATTAAAAACTGCATAAGCTATATTTATATAATTTAATAATAAACAATAATTTAATGCATGTGTACGTTTTGTACACATGTGTACGTATAAAAATTTCCAAATTTTATAAGATCCCGAACTCCGATCTGACCTATATATTAATTTCTGAAGATTCGTTAAATGTTTATATATTTCAATAGTATTTAAAATATCGAAAACGACTTCAATTTTGGTCTAATTTCATTCAAAAGTGGCGGGAAATTGATTTTGTCATTAACATAATTTTGTCACTCGTTAAATCATTTCACAGTTTCAAAATGGTAGTCATTTAAAATCTTTAAAAAACCATAACGAATCTTTATTTTGTTACGAAATGCTATTTACACTATCTTAGTCACCGTTAAAATCACCATAATACGTTTAAAATTCATTACAATTACGAAATGAACCGTGATTTCTAATTACCACGCAATACGTGTTTCAAAAGCAAGGATCGGCGAACTGGTCTTGAGTCCAAGTCCTACCATATTGGCTGTTGAAATTGCTCTCATTTTTTAACGTAAATTGGCGACGTAAATTTTGTCCGCCGCCTATTCTTGTCCATTCGGAGTCTAGCGGTGCCAATAAGGACAACAGTATTCGATTAATCACTTCCGAAGACTGCGAGAACAAAACGGCCGTCGAATTAATTACGCTTTTATTGTTCCTGCCGAACGCAGAAAGAATACTACTTATTGGAAAGTGACTGGTGAAATAATTCGTCTAACCAGCGCTGGCGGAACGGAAGGACGATTTGTAAAGGAAATGTAACGAATCCAGACGACGTGTTTGATGCACAAGTTATGGATCGGATTGCTTGAATATAATTATTGCGGGAACTGGTTGATGTGGCGGTACATTTTTAATTATAAAGTAACAGCGACGCTTCTTCAATATGTGGTTACGCGAAATACTCGTTCAAGTGGTACCAAGTATTTAATTTCGCTATCTGAAGCATATTGAAATTTCTTTGGGAACCGTGCTATTAAAGTAACAGTTATTACCGCAAGAAATCACACCGTACGAAGAAATATGCAACGATACTTTTTTGATCATATATGATCCGAGATTTTGGATCTTACTGTAAATCAATGGGATAGGAGATGAAATGTTTTGCACGTTTAAATTAGTGGATAGGAGATGGAATGCGGAGGCTGTAAACTTGACCCTTACGCCAGTCATTCGCCGTCGTTAAAATAGACTCTAGAAACAAATTGTGTGTGTGTGTGTGTGTGTGTGTGTGTGCGTACGTGTACGTGCGCTAACGTGTGTGTGTGTGTGTGTGTGTGTGTGTGTGTGTGTGTGTGTGTGTGTGTGTGTACGTGTGTGCGCGCTCACGTGTATGCGTGTGCGTGCGTGTGAGCTCACGCGCGTGTGTGTGTGTGTGTGTGTGTGTGTGTGTGTGTGTGTGTGTGTGTGCACGCTCACGTCTGTGCGCGTGTACGTGTGCGTGAATTCATTGTGAAATTGGATCTGTGCACTACAGATTGATCCTACGGAAAAGCGTTTATTTTTCATTTTATTTATTTTCTTCTTCTTCTTCTTTCCATGAGGCCTGCTAGGGACCACGTGACAATTTCAATTCTTCACACTTAGCTGTTTTCTCTTCCGTTCCCTCCAATATTCCCTCATCCTTTTATTATGCAGCCTCTTTCTGTCTTCGGACCACTTCGCACCAGGTTTCTTCTTCAATCTTCCTTGGAATCCCTCCATACTCAATATCCTCTTTCTAAAAATCTCTCTGTTCAGCGTTTCTTCTTCTTTAATATTATTTCTTTCCAAACCTTTCTTTACCTCTTGAATCCAACTAGTTGTTGACTTTTTATCCCATAGGTACTTGAGTACCCTTTTCGCTAGTCTTGAATCATTCATCCTGTATGTCCAAAAAATTTCAGTCTTCTCTTCCTTATCGTCTATGTCATGTCCTGTATATTTCCTGTATATTTCATCATTAGATCTTAGTTTCCATGTTTCTTTAGTTTTCACGGGGCCTAAAGTTTTATTTTATTTTTGTTATTTAAGGCGAAAAGCACATTGAGGCTATTATCGCCTCCCTAAATGTAAGTGTAGGTGTAAAGTTTTTAAAGTAGTAAGTGTAGTGTTGTACGTGTAAGTGTTTGTTAGACTCGGGTACCGCGAGGGACGTCTAAATCCTCTCAATAGGTGCAGCTTTTCCCTGCGGGAGAAGAGCGTTTAATTGATTTGAATTAAAACAATTATTGCAAAAAAATCTCTCTGTTCAGCGTTTCTTCTTCTTTAATATTATTTCTTCATAAATCTTTACTTACCTCTTGAATCAAACTTGTTGACTTTTTATCCCATAGGTACTTGAGTACCCTTTTCGCTAGTCTTGAATCATTCATCCTGTATGTCCAAAAAATTTCAGTCTTCTCTTCCTTATCGTCTATGTCATGTCCTGTATATTTCCTGTATATTTCATCATTAGATCTTAGTTTCCATGTTTCTTTAGTTTTCACGGGGCCTAAAGTTTTATTTTATTTTTGTTATTTAAGGCGAAAAGCACATTGAGGCTATTATCGCCTCCCTAAATGTAAGTGTAGGTGTAAAGTTTTTAAAGTAGTAAGTGTAGTGTTGTACGTGTAAGTGTTTGTTAGACTCGGGTACCATGAGGGACGTCTAAATCCTCTCAATAGGTGCAGCTTTTCCTGCGGGAGAAGAGCGTTTAATTGATTTGAATTAAAACAATTATTGCAAAAAAATCTCTGTTCAGCGTTTCTTCTTCTTTAATATTATTTCTTCATAAATCTTTACTTACCTCTTGAATCAAACTTGTTGACTTTTTATCCCATAGGTACTTGAGTACCCTTTTCGCTAGTCTTGAATCATTCATCCTGTATGTCCAAAAAATTTCAGTCTTCTCTTCCTTATCGTCTATGTCATGTCCTGTATATTTCCTGTATATTTCATCATTAGATCTTAGTTTCCATGTTTCTTTAGTTTTCACGGGGCCTAAAGTTTTATTTTATTTTTGTTATTTAAGGCGAAAAGCACATTGAGGCTATTATCGCCTCCCTAAATGTAAGTGTAGGTGTAAAGTTTTTAAAGTAGTAAGTGTAGTGTTGTAAGTGTAAGTGTTTGTTAGACTCGGGTACCGCGAGGGACGTCTAAATCCTCTCAATAGGTGCAGCTTTTCCCTGCGGGAGAAGAGCGTTTAATTGATTTAAATGAAAACAATTATTGCAAAATAGCGTTTATTTCTTCAGTTATTAGCTTCTGATTTTAGATATACAACATAAATTTTTGTTCAAAACCATAAATTTAGCTATAAACTGATGTCCATTAAAATCTCTAATTCGTTTAGTTAACTGTGTTATGCATAGGAATTCCGTTATGCAGTTAGTTTATAAAAAATAACATCTAATAAAAGTAATTCTTTCTAATTACCACCGTTGTCTTTCCACTTCGTGAAGCGGGAACATTTACTTTAACACCTTTTAAAAACGTTTATTTTTGGTCAGCTGTTATTACCTAACTGTATTACGTTTCAATATGGCGTATTACACCAGAATTACCGTAGTTTATATTTATTCACGTTGTTCGAACGTTTCGTATGCACAGTAATTACGCGGAAAAATTAAAAGAAAATTCTTAAATAAAACGCCAACCGTTTCCATTGTTCCCTACGTTCAACACCTCCGGCTAAACAGCGCCGGGAACTCGATTTACCGCAAAGAAGTCCTTACATTACCAAGCATAAAACGTTTTACTAGAACTCCGTTCTCCCGCGGGTCTTCCCGGACAGGAAGAAGGCGTGATCCTACTTATTACTATGTCGGTATTCAAATTACTTGTAATTGTGTATTTTATAAATAGCACTCAACGGCTGGATGGATTTGTTGTTACTGTTACATACATTAGCGGGGCATGATTTGCGGCCAATTTGCTGAACGGGTTTGCCAGAACTGTTCTCACACGTGTTTGTTATATGTAGCAAAAAATTACCAAAAAAAATCATAACACCGAACATTGTTGAACTAAGCTTTTCTGAAAATGCGAAATAATTTATTCGACGACGACCAGCTGTTTTGTTAATATGAAAATAAACGAAGGACGGATTAAAGGCGGAGGGGCAAATGGGCAACCGCCCTTCTGAGACAAAAGAAATAAAACAAAAAATATTAAGATCCTGTTTGACTTCCTTAAAGCGGAAGAATCACAGCTTCGAAGAAAAGAGTCAAAGAGACATCTCTCTCTGAGGGTTCCGAAACCCGTTACATTATCCCAATCTCAACTTTGTATTTACATGAAGTTTTGCCTATATGTACGTTGGTGCACTTTGAAATGCTTATGCTGAGGGTGAGAACGGAGTAAATTAGATATTTTATGTTGGTTCTCTCTTCTCTTCCTGCGTTAACTGCAACAACAGAAAGATCTTAAAAAAGCCGCCTCGGTGGCCTAGTTGATAGCGTACTGGGCTTTCACCCTGAGAACCCGGGTTCGATTCCCGGCCAGGGCTTGGAATTTTCATACGCTATAAATCCCATCGTCTGCATTAGCCCAAGTGTGCACAATAGTCGGACGTTAAAAAAAACAGCTAGACTGTAAAATAGATCGAAACTTGGTTGAGAAACTGTTGTGACGCTAACTGAACTTGCTCAGGCTAATGAGGACGAGGGATCTGCGTTAACGGTAAAGGTTACAACTCCAGTAGCTGCAGCTATACATAACAAGTTATTGGTAGGTATATTGAGAAGAGAGGAATTTATGTAAATGGAACCAGTTATGCAAAAGTTCTAAAAATTAGTAATCTAGAAATATTAAGTTGTTTTTTTTTTGCCTAAAATGGAGTAAATTTTTACACTTATTTTATGTATTTTAAGTTTCAAAACAGCTTCATAGTGCTAGTTTTTGGACTTATTATTTCAAAAATTGCCATCCCCTATGCAGCACTCTTTTAAATTGAATCATCCACCCAACCGCCCCCACCCACACAATTACGTTAATCCGTCCGTGAAATAAACTCTTTTGTATTAGCTTCTGTACACATTCTAACGAAAGGAAGAACGTATCACGTGACCTCTATCAGCTGATCGGTTTAATTACCGACTTGCAGATCCTAAACTTGACATTGGCAATTAGAGGTCACGGCTGCAGCTAGATAGGTAATGACATCGACGGAGAAAGTCACCAATCACAGGATGTGTTGGAGAGCAAGGACAATTAATTGGACGAGGGAAAGCGGTGCTTATTGGCTCTCGGTTTTATTTTGTCACTTTTACGAGCGAGTGGTGTACTCTGTCCGGCGTTAATTGTCTCTAACTAAAAATTGGGTTAATGAATCAATCAGCGTAAACTTAATGGCGCGCCGCACCTCGGTAACTTTCTCGCGAATCAATTTCCATAAACGTTATATGCAGTATAATTAACTGCCGGGTGCAATTTCTTATTTCCAATAGAATTTGAAGATTTTAACGCCGGTAACGATGGTGAAACAGATTTTAAAAAAGTAATCAAAAAATTATAATTTCGTTAAAGATTTTAAAACTCGGTGGCCTAATTGATAGCGTACTGGGCTTTCACCCCGAGGACCCGGGTTCGATTCCCGACCAGGGCATTTTCATATGCTATAAATCAACCCATCGTCTGCATTTAGACCAAGTGTGCACAATAGTCAAACGTTAAAAAAAAAAATCAAACGCCATTTTGAAACGCACGAAAATATTTTGCTAAGATTTATCTATGCTATAGCCAAAATCGATTTTCGTACCGTGTTTGAAAAGAACCATACCAAATATTACTAACGATAGCGTGCTAACAAACACACAAATAGCTTATATCATAGCAACTTTAAAGGTTTTTCAGATAAGGATCGTTACACATTTCTCGATACCCAATCTGAGTGTTACTATGATGGTGGCTCCAATAGCTCATTCTTCCATTAAAATTAGCAATTTAATATTCTTGCCAACAGGTAAAAATTATCGCCCTAGGCAAAATTAAAAAAAAAAAAAACGCCCCAACAATTTTTCGCGCCCGACGCATTACTCGTCCGTGACAAGTATCCCTTATTCTCAAACATTACCCAACCATAAACATAAAAGATCGATCAGAAAAAAGAACGAACTCTTAAAAGGTGACGTAGAGGTCAGGATCGGTGGTTCATCAAGGCCTAGGTCCCTTGATCTGGGTTTATGGTCGCCCCAATAAATTATTATAGCAAAAATAATAATAATAATAAAATCGTTAACCCGTGCCTGGTTAGCTTGTGTGGGAGTTTGGCTCTGAACTGAGTAGGAGCTAAATGTAACTCTGCATAAGACACTAGGATGGGGGACCTCAACCCCGACACGGCGCGTCCCATATGGCTGATAGGGAAATTCCTGTAGATATGCAGGACAGGTGTGATTAAGGCAATGCCAAATAAACACCCGCAGATCAACCGGTAAAAAGAAAATGGTCAACGGTCTTAAAGGCGGAAGAAGAATCTAATTTCTCAACGGCTGAGAGGGCGGAAGAACCTAGTGGAGTCAACCACGAAAATAAATAATTTCAGACTAACAATCTGATCTTACTTTGGAATTTTATTCACACCAGTGAAACACACAATTTCGATTGTAGAATGGAACATCTGCTGAAAGAAAGCACAACCCCAGGTGGCAGCTCGGAAGAGAAATCCATTGCATTATGCAATGCATCGCGACCTAGGGTTCTGGGGAGTCCCAACATCTACAATAAGGATGAGTCGGAACATCCTTGGAATCCATCCATACTCAAGTATAAACAGACACTGAACAGAGAAATTTTTGGAAAGATGAAATTGAGTATGGAGGGATTCCAAGGAAGATTGCAGGAGAAACCTGATGTGAAGTGGTCCGAAGACAGAAAGAAGCTGCATAGTGAAAGGATGAGGGAATATTGGAGGGATCGGAAGAGAAAACAGCTAAGTGTGAAGAATTGAAATTGTCACGTGGTCCCTAGCAGGCCTCATCGAAAGAAGAAGAAAATCGTTAACAATCGCGGCGCTCTTTGGAGTGATGGAAGCAATATTTCTTTTATTTAGTTCTTTTTTAAACTTACAATCGTTACAAACAAATCTTATATAAAGTTTATAATAAACATTAAAATCTACGTAAAATAATACGCAAAATTATCAATTTCTGTAAAGTACGTAGTTTTACAACAGTACTTAACTAAGTTGTTCAACTTAAGTTACAGTACAACTTAAGTTCAATCAGATTTATAATTATTTTTAATAAAAAGTTCAAAAACATTGTGTCTTCCTCTCATTTCAGCGTCCCTTGACTTGCTCGCCTATATAGTACAGTGGTCACTACTTATCAATAAAATTCTATAAATACTATCCTATCGAATGCACACGAATTAAAAACTCTGTGCAAGCGACATGACATATAATATAATTTTTGTATTTTTAAATTTCAAAACAGTACAATAAATTGTAAGTACATCTTATTGCGTTTGAAAGTTGCGCATGCGTACGAAAGCGGGCGGGTTGTGTTAATACGGACACACTTTTTTGGGGGTATTAAACAAAAATAACAGGTCGTTATTGAACTATTTTAAATTCTTTCTTCCACCCTCTATCCTGCATCCACAGCGGTCACAAATCATATTTTATTTTATCTGTAATCGTCTCCTTAAAAAGTTATTAATTATCTAAATGTCATAATTTTAATTCTCATCACCAAGTGCATCTACTGTTTGGACCGAATCATCCGACTTATCTTGTCAAAGCAAGCATTTCTTACACATGTCTTTGAGTTCCTTTCGTTACATCGCTTAGAATTCTACAAGTATGTTGCCTACACGTTGCACTGCATTTTAAAATTTATTAATTGACCAAGCGAAGCGAGGTTTAAATCAACTCGACCGTGCGGCATTTGGTTTGTGCACTGTTTGTTTTTACGCATTTTTTGCCAAACGCATCGACCGATTGTTTTAAAATTCGGTGCGAAGGCACTTTGTACGAAGTACCTTCACACCCTCCCCGAAAGCTATTTACTGGCTACTTCCTATAATACTCGCTCGACCTATCACAATCGTTCACCGCTTCGTACGAGAAGAACATAATTTTCAATAAAATTGGTCCAGTAACATTTCCCCTAAAATGGCGGAGAAGGTTACGAGTGCATCAGAGCACTGTTGTGGAGCGGTGGCCAAGCAATTAATTAAGAATATACTGCGAAGACTGCAGTACTTTGGAACATTAGCCTTATGCTCGGTCCCAAATTTTGTCCAAACACAAAGTGGCCGTTACGCGCCTAGCAAAACGTCTTCCTTATCCTAGACCACCGTACGCGCGCATAATTTTTCCAATAAATTAATTCCCGCGCCGAGCAGTAACTTTCTAGTCGGATGGACGCATGGAAAACCATTTTTGAAATGTAAATTTTATTGATATTACGCACAGTAAGTAGTATATTGTCAGAGACAGCGGTTCGGTTCGCCGCCAGCTGGGCCGGAGCTCCGAGGAAGCCCCCTAAGTCAAAGTTACGGCTTTGACATATTAATGCACAAATTATACAAGTTTTAATGGGGTATTAGTGTTTTCTCGGATAGCTAGCTGCGCCTGACTTACACGCTTTAGAGTTTATGGCCTCACGAAATTCCTTAATGTATTCAGAGGATAAACAGCGCGATATCGTGGGGCAGGGCTAGTTAAGTTTGGAACTATCTGTACCCGGCCGCGCGCTGCTGTGGCTTGGTCTAGTTCAATTTAAGAATACATTCGGAAACGTTGAAATGGAATCGTAAAATTGGAAATTTAGGAGTCGTAAATAGATCGTAAATCGAGAACATTAAAATAGAATTGTAAAATTGAAAGTAAAAAAATCGAAAAATGAAAACATTGACAAGAATCGTAAAATTGGAAATTTAAAAATTGTAAATCGGAAACATTGAAATGTAATCGTAAAAATTGAAAATTAAAAAATTGTAAATCGGAAATACTGAAATATAATTGTAAAATCGGAAATTTAAAAATTGTAAATCGGAAACATTGAAGTAGAATCGTAAAAATTGAAAATTAAAAAATTGTAAATCGGAAACATTGAAATGGAATCGTAAAATTGTAAATTTAAAACGTTTAAATAGGAAACATTGAAATATAATTGTAAAATTGGAAATTTAAAAATTGTAAATATAAAACACTGAAATAGAATCGTAAAAATTGAAAATTAAAAAATTGTAAATCGGAAACATTGAAATGGAATCGTAAAATTGTAAATTTAAAACGTTTAAATAGGAAACATTGAAATATAATTGTAAAATTGGAAATTTAAAAATTGTAAATATGAAACACTGAAATAGAATCGTAAAATTGGAAATTTAAAAATTGTAAATCGGAAACACTGAAATAGAATCGTAAAATTGGAAATTTAAAAATTGTAAATATGAAACACTGAAATAGAATCGTAAAAATTGAAAATTTAAAAATTGTAAATCGGAAACATTGAAATGGAATCGTAAAATTTGGAAATTTAAAAATTGTAAATCGGAAACATTGAAATATAATCGTAAAATTGGAAATTTATGAATTGTAAATCGGAAGCACTGAAATAGAATCGTCAAACTGGAAAATTTTAAATCATAAAAGGATGGTAAATCGGAAACATTGAAATATAATCGTAAAATTGGAAATTTAAGAATCGTAAATCGGAAACACTGAAATAGAATTGTAAGATTGGAAATTTAAAAATTGTAAATCGAAAACATTGAAATAGAATCGTAAAATTGGAAATTTAAGAATCGTAAATCGGAAACACTGAAATAGAATTGTAAGATTGGAAATTTAAAAATTGTAAATCGAAAACATTGAAATAGAATCGTAAAATTGGAAATTTAAGAATCGTAAATCGGAAACACTGAAATAGAACCGTAAAATATTCAGCAAGCGTGTGTTGGTTTCAAGTCCAGCACCATTGATGGCACTATTTTTCAAAAAAAGCGAATTTTTACTTATCAGAATGTATGTATATCTATATAACCTATCTATATAACAGTATGTATATAAAAACATACGCGTATTCGAACGCAAAGTTGTGTCAAAATTTCAAAACAATCGGCTAAAATTTTCGGACATTTAAGATTTTAAACTAACGCGCCTTTACATTTTCCTTTCTATACGTATCATTGACGTTATCTAAGTTGCATTAAGACTTAAGCGGTGCAGAAACGTTGACGAACTTGTAATGTATACTTAGATTACTTAAAAAAAGACAAAAACGAATAAAACAAACAAAACTTATGTGATATTTCTCCACCTCTCGAAAAGCAAAGTTCGACAAGCAAAAATATTTTAAAAACTTATTTCCGCTAAACGTTACCATACTAAGGTCCACAACTCGTATAATTCTTCACATGACAGCGTAATGTATATTTAAACAGTTTACATGTATCTCTAGTTGTATCCAATCTGTAAAACAAAGTATAATGTATTGTAATTTAAAACACTGAGAAATGATTAAGGAAGAATCTATTTACAACTGACCTTGATTAGCAAGTGTAAGCAACAAATACAAATAAATAACAGACGGTTAACTCTAACAAACAGCTTTGATTTAAACCGAAACCAGTTATTACAGCTCATCTATGGAACAAATAATCACTTTATTACACTGTTGCCGTATCACTTCATTACGTTGTTGTCACAAACAAGTTCTTGTACATAAAAAGTGTTAGATGACGTCATTCTTTGTAATTGCTATATAAGGTTGTATAGTAACAATTGTTTTCTATTACATATATAAAATATTTAAATAATTTTGATATTATGCTGGAATATTAATAAAACATACGCTTGGCTTAGTCAATCATTGCAATGTCGCGGAAAAAACTAGTAAAGACCCAAACATGTCAAAAGTTCTATATTACATGATACCTGGACCGCGCGATGAAGGAAAATGACAGGGATCGATTAAGAAAGAAAAACCAAGTAGACTGGATTAAATATCATTCTAAAGTCTGCCTCAGCCTAATGGACTGTAACCAAAGGATTGATGGACTGTAACCTAATTGATAGTAACCTAATGGATGATAAAAGATAGTAACATAATGGATTGTAAAGTATGGTAGTAATCTAATGGACAGTAACCTAAAGGAGAGTTACCTAATGTAACGTAAGAAATAGTAACCGAAGGAATTGTTTTTTGAATTGTAACGTAAGAGATAGTAACTTAATGGACAGTAACCTAAAGGAGAATTACATAACGGACTGTAACGCAAGATATAGTAACCTAAGGGATAATTACCAAATAGATTGTAACTTAATGGGTAGTAACATAATAGATTGTAACCTAAATAACTGTAGCATAAAAGATAATAACTTAATGGATAACTTAATGGACTGTAACATAAGAGATAGTAACCTAATTAATTTTAACCTAATGGACTGTAACATAAGATATAGTAACCCAATTAATTGTAACCTAATGGACTGTAACATAAGGGATAGTAACCCAATTAATTGTAACCTAATAGACTGTAACATAAGAGATAGTAACCCAATTAATTGTAACCTAATGGACTGTAACGTAAGGGATAGTAACCCAATTAATTGTAACCTAATGGACTGTAACGTAAGAGATAGTAACCAAATTAATTGTAACCTAATGGACTGTAACATAAGAGATAGTAACCCAATTAATTGTAACCTAATGGACTGTAACGTAAGGGATAGTAACCCAATTAATTGTAACCTAATGGACTGTAACATAAGGGATAATAACCTAATTAATTGTAGCCTAATGGACTGTAACATAAGAGATAGTAACCCAATTAATTGTAGCCTAATGGACTGTAACATAAGAGATAGTAACCTAATTAATTGTAACCTAATGGACTGTAACATAAGAGATAGTAACCTAATTAATTGTAACCTAATGGACTGCAACATAAGAGATAGTAACCCAATTAATTGTAGCCTAATGGACTGTAACATAAGAGATAGTAACCTAATTAATTGTAACCTAATGGACTGTAACATAAGAGATAGTAACTTAATTAATTGTAGCCTAATGGACTGTAACATAGGAGATAATAACCTAATTAATTGTAACCTAATGGACTGTAATATAAGGGATAATAACCTAATTAATTGTAGCCTAATGGACTGTAACATAAGAGATAGTAACCTAATTAATTGTAACTTAATAGATTGAAACAACGGAATAGTAACCTAATGGATTGTAATGTGAGAAACAGTAGCCTAAGCAATTGTAACGTAACAGATAGAAATCTAATGGATAGTAACCTAAGAGATAGTAATCTCTAGGATATAACCTAATAGACAAGGAAGTGGAACAAGGTAGACGCTGTTTCACACGTAATATGCAGTTTCAAATCGAAATCAATTCACTGTATGAAAATTACACACGCGTTAGAAACTCAGCTGGTCGCCAGACGTCTGTATAGACATCTTTTGCATACGTCATATAAATCTTAGACAACAAAGACGGATTGCAGCCATGTGATTGAGTAAGCAGTGGTTGAAGACAAGTTAATTAATAATATGGGAAGTAATCAAGTATTCATTGATATTAAACGGCATAGTTTGTAATAATGTAGGTTAACTGTATTCTGTGTTATATGTATCCGTCAACGGGACGAACTCCGTTCCCTCCTCGACCTTTTACAGTCAACAATTTCATATCTTTCATAGCGTTGTCGATTTCTCACTTGTTGACTAGCTTAGGATTTTTTACTTTTTCCAGAACTTCCAATGGTAAATTTGTAGCAGAAATACAGATGGTTATTTTAACGATATCAGCCCTTCCGAAGCCATATTGCGTTGTTCTTCTGGTTCGCTAATCCTAAATCTGGTCCTTCGCTACCCATTTTATCGAACATTCGGTCAATTTTCTGATTTTTACTTTTCTATCAAGGCTATGCTGAAATGTCTGGTTCATTTCCAAAGCGAAAAGCTTTCCATTTATACCAAAAAACTATAATATCTTTTCCTTTACGTCAAACACATCGTTTTATTCTCTTCTCTTCTCTTTCTCTTCTACTTCAATGAATTCGTTCGTAAGCTATTAAGTGGTATTTTTTCTTGCTTTAATTTTCTTTGGCTAATAGTAAGTACCTACCTCTACTGCAATCCAACCACTGTCATATATTACACAGTTATAAAATTTTTATTTGTATTTTTGAAGTGAATACTTCTTATGGCGGGGTATGGATGTATGTTTTGCACGGGAAAAAATCCAGTTTCCCGTCACGCATCACGCTCTTATATATTTTTGTTTTAAAATGTATTTTTGAAGTGAAAACTTGTATGTTCGCGCCATTATATTACTTACCCAGTCCAACTTAATTATTTAGTTTTGTGTCAAGTGTTAACTGTGTAACAGTGACGTTTTATGCGTTTATTATTTATTGGTAGGTGAGAATAATAAATATTAAGTTATTTTAAACGCCATTATACTACTTACCCAGTCCAACTTTATTTAGTATTTAGTTTTATGACAAGTGTTAACTGTGTAACAATGTTTAATTCCAAACAACCTGCCTTTCCAAACTAAAATATTGCAGTTTCCATTGAAGTTAGCATTTACAATGACAATTAATAAGTCACATGGTCAGATATTAAGTGTAGCAGGAATACATTTGGGACTCCGTGCTTCTCCCATGGTCAGTTATAGCCTATTCTAGTGTCAAGTAGCAAAAATCTATGTCTTGGCAAAAAACCATAAAATCATATACTCGTATTTAGAAATATATTACACTGAAATGAATGTACTCGTGATTTTGAAAATCGATTATATATTTTATTTTGTTGTGTAAAATTAATAGCCATAACCCGTGATAAGAAGCCATAACTTCTGTCGGCAGTCATGCGACTGCCACCTTTTTTTAGCAATTTACAGCTTTTTGTTAAGATTAAATTGTCAGTTAGAATCTGAAATATTAGTTCAAACAGCTTATTTAATTTCTACGCGTAACTACCCTAAAAAAAAACAGTAAAATCTTTTCATAAGAACTTACAAAAATACTTTTTCACTAGTTTTTCCAACAATAAGGTTACTTATACTAACACAAAACTAATAAATATAAATTATTATCCAAGTGGATAATGTTGAAACAGCAGTGCTCACACTTAAAATCTGACACGCATCGCCTACTGGTTAGAAGAAAGGAAACGGAAATAAGTGTTCAAGGTAAACATCTATCAGAAGATAAACTATTGTCCAGTTATAGCTTGAAGATATCATTATGGCTTTGTTTAGCGACCGTTAGGTGTCGTACCGCAAACAATGCACATTACATGTGAAATGTGATTTCGCATGTGAACGTGGGACGGACCTCTGTTTGTTTTCTTTTCCCAACCACACACGTCTCTGGTCTAACGGCATAATGGCTGCCTTAAAATAACTCAAATTGCCGGTTGAAATGGAATTAAATAAATATACTTCGCTCGGAAGCTGTGTTTGATGTGGGTATTTTAGCGAAGCAATTCAAGTGTTGGGTGATTTTAACGCGAGGTTAGAACTCTATGCTGATGGCAGTTTTTTTAAATAACGGCAGTTATATTAATATATGTAAATTATGCAAAGAACATTTTTATTAGATGATTTGAATGCAGGGTTAGAACAGTGGATGTTTCAGCAATTAAAAGTAGCGGTTTAAAATTTAAGCAAAAATATTATCTCATAAAAGTTAAACTATAGATGTTTTTTATGAGTATGGTGATTTGAATGATAGGTTAAAACGGGAGGTTTCTTAGTTATTAAAATAAACGTTCTGTATGAGCATCAATGAGCCAAAGTCTTTACGGTTATAAAAGAATTATTAAAATAAGTATTAACTTTTACAAGATATATTTCATTCAAATTACATTTATAAAAGTTTACTTGTCAATCAATGCTGAAAAAAAAAAAACAGCACGAATTTCATTTTAAGAAATGGCCTAAGCTGTCCATAGTTTATACGGACGTAGGAGCGTGCGTGCATCTCACTTGGAATAAAATCACGTATACCATAAATATTGATCAAGCTGCGAGAAAGTGGCAATCTTTACTTGTAACAACATCTGAAATTGAAAATGTCTTTTATCGAGACGATCATAATTAAAATGAAATATTTATAAGCTTCATAAATGCTCGTGCACGCAAAGTTTAAAAATAATAAAGGAAAATAGATTTTGAAAGTAACAAAATCTTTTGATAAATTTGTTAAAGTTGTTAAAGTTATTATTAGTGTTGTTAAAGCATAAATTTAGGATTGTTAGGGGAGGAGATGAAAACGTCTGTTTAGAAAAATCGTAAAATGTTAAAATGTTTAAAGGGCTTTAAAAATAATATCTATCGATGTAACCTTTTTAACAACCACAATTCTTAGAGTTTAGAATTTCATGTGGAAATTCTTCTGCAAGAATTTCGCGTAAACCGTCGCGCTTCAGATTCTTGCTCATAATACACACCGATAAATATATCCATCCATCCACTTGTTGCTAAATGTTTCACGTTAGTGTTGCCAAGAGCGCTTCGCTCCAGTCACGAACCGGTATTGATTTATTATTTTTATGACGTAGCTTTTATACACTAATTCGATCTTAAACGACTTATTCCCTTTACTGTCATTTAACTGTATCGTGTATAAGATTATATACACTTTATATAATGCGTTTAGCTAACGTGACCCTGGAGGATGTTTATCAGTAATTACTGGTTTTTAAAAACACTTCAAATAACTCATTATTGGGAGTTATAAATTCGTGAGATAAAAAAATAACAGTTCTCAGGAAACCTTCGTTCTTATCTTGTATTAAAGTCTCTCGAATAAGACCCGCTTTATGTACGTGAAATTAATAAAATGCGTGATAGAATCTTCCACTTCTATTATTTATAACTGCAAAAGTAATACAAGTGAAAGATAACGAGCAGTTCCTGTATGACTCAGTAATAGATTATTCCAAAGACTTCGGTATAATCCTATGGTAGTGTCAAACCAAGGGCAGTACTTAGAGAGATGGTTCATGAATGTTTGTGTGCTATATTTTTATTTAAAATTAATATGGATTTCACTAACATATAGAGCTGATGAAAATATGTTGAGCAACACGATAATTTCGAAATATATTTATATTCGTATAGCTACAGTACGGTAGCTCGATTGTTCGTAAATTTTACAGTTATTCAGCTAATGGCGTTTCTCCAACTGCTTTGAAATATTTTCAAAATACTAGCAGAAAAACTGGGGTATATATTTCTGAGCTGTTTCTGAGAGTGAGAGTATTGTTTCTTGAATTGGCATATTTGTATTAATATCGGCTTTTGTTTATATTGGATGTTTAGATTATCCCTATCCCGCAGGGGGCTGTGCAGACTAGCTGCACCTATTGAGAGGGTTTAGACGTCCCTCACGGTACCCGAGTCTAACACACACGTACACTTACAACACTACACTTACGACTTTAACACTTTACACTCACACTTACATTTAGGGAGGCGATAATAGCCTCAATGTGCGTTTCGCCTTAAAAGCACATTACAGTGAACAAATAAAAAAAAAAAAGATTATTTCTCTATATAAAAAAATGAACATATGCATACATGTGGTTTATTTATAGGCTCCTACATTTTTCAACCAATGACAACCAAATTTGGCACACATAACAGAAATTTCCCTAGAAAGAGCACTGTGAATTATTAATTTGATTTTAACGCCATTAAACTACTTACTCAGTCCAACTTTAATAATCAACGTAGAGCCGAGACTATTATAGCTAGGGACTTGAAATTTTCAGAATAATTTCTTACAACAATGTTGAGGTGCACTAAGAAAGGATTTAGTAAAAGTTTGATTTTAACGTCAATAAACTACTTACCCAGTCCATTTTTATTAATCAATGTACAGCCGAGACTATTACAGCAAGGGACTTGACATTTTCAAGGTACCTTCTTACAACAAAGTCAAGATGTACTGAGAAAGGATTTAGCAAAAGTTTGATTTTAACGTCATTAAACTACTTACCCAGTCCATTTTTATTAATCAATGTACAGCCGAGACTATTACAGCAAGGGACTTGACATTTTCATTTTTATTAATCAATGTACAGCCGAGACTATTACAGCAAGGGACTTGACTTTTCAAGGTACCTTCTTACAACAAAGTCAAGATGTACTGAGAAAGGATTTAGCAAAAGTTTGATTTTTAACGTCATTAAACTACTTACCCAGTCCAATTTTATTAATCAAGGTACAGCCGAGACTATTATAACTAGAGACTTGACATTTTCACCTTCTTTCAACAATGTCGATATGCACTGAGAAAGGATTTTGCAAAAATTTGATTTCAACACTATTAAACTACTTACCCAGTCCATTTTTATTAATCAGTCCAACTTTAATAATCAAGGTACAGCCAAGAGACTATTATAGCTAGAGACTTGACATTTTCACCTTCTTTCAACAATGTCGATATGCACTAAGAAAGGATTTTGCAAAAGTTTGATTTCAACGCCATTAAACTACTTACACAGTCCAACTTTAATAATCAACGTACAGCCAAGACTATTATAGCTAAAGACTTAAAATTTTCAGGGTACCTTCTTACAACAATGTCGAGGTGCACTAAGAGAGGATTTTGCAAAAGTTTGATTTTAACGCCATTAAACTACTTACATGTCCAACTTTAATAATAAAGGTATAGCTGAGACTATAATTAGCTAAAGATTTGAAACATCAAACAGTATTTAGGCTCTTACCTAGACAAAAAAGTATCGCATTTAAAAATTGTAGATATCCTTAATCTTTTTAAATGAATAAATATTTTAATACATTGTTGTTTTTCTAATATAACCTCACTGTTGTAAAAACATTTCTTTCCCGTGTAACGCCGGGTACTTCAACTAGTTAGCTTATGTTTTTGAAAATAATTTTCTACTTAATATACTTTTTCTGTTTCAGGAATTACTCTTGGCTCATCCAGTGTCCGACCACACTACCATAATCCTGGACGACATCAACTACGAGGACATGAAATCCTTGCTCGACTTCGTATACACCGGAGGCGTGACCATCTCCGAGAGCCGGCTCGAGTCTTTCCTGAACGCCGCTCAGACCCTCCGCATCACGGTGCTCACCGACAAAACCCTCCACCAACAACTACCGACCGAAGCTGTGCCGACGAAAAGTCCACCCAGGCACGAAGAGAAAACCATTCCACCGCTGATCAAATTCGACCACGACAAAAACACGTTCACGCACAACTTCAGGCCGAAAGAACTGAACCCGCTGCACTTCAACAACGGTTTCAAACTGAACATGTACAAAACGAACAACCAAACAACCGTCAGCGAAGACAAAGAGCAAATAAGGAAAATTAGTCACAATAATTACGACGAAATAAAGAACACAGACTATAGGAAAAGCGACGACATCAAACCGCCTGCTAGAGACTTATGGAACAACTTGGAGATGTTGAGGCAAAAAGAAATAGAAGACAAGAAAATCCAAGATAGCTATAAGATCCACCCCGGTATGCCTTTACCACAGCACGGGTATCCTGTGAAAAGAATGGAGTTTATGGACACATCGCCTAGTCAGGAAGTCAAAGAGTACCCATGGAATCGTCGTCCGATACCGTCTCTTAGACCGATATCGATGATACCTCCGGTCATTGGGAACGGACCTTACGCAAGGAAACTGGCTCCTCCGAAGCGTTCTCTAGGCGGGATACTGACACCTTCGCCTTGGTCGCAGAGCGGAAGACCTCCTGTAGGCGCTCCTAGGATCGTGAGGGCTGAACGGACCGAACAGAGTGAGGACAGTCTTGGGAAAACGCCGGAACATCTGTCGGTGAGTTGATTACTTATGATCAGTTCTTAAAAAATGCATTATATTTAATATCGGTACACCCTGTATACCAACTACATCATCATCATCCACCATTAAGCGTAAACAATCTTAATGTTACTGCAGCACAATAAAACAAAGCTAATACAAAAACAATAAAGTAATTACGCAATAATACCGGCAATACCAAAGCAGGACGTGATAAAATGTTTAGAATTCAGTATCAAAGTTTTATTTTCCAATAAAAAGCAATTACTCAGCTAATTAGCCCGGGTGACCTTGACACGTTCAGAAGAGGTCAAAGTAATAAAGGCTTTGAGAGGCTATAAAATCCGCGTCAATCTAGAGCCTGAAAGCATCAACTTGTCGGCCGCGGTCGCTGTGCACGCATCTGTTTAGCGCGTGAAGTGACGTACGCTTTGTTTCACGATGTTACGTTATCGAATGTTTAGACATTCGTTGAATATTTGACAAAAAACACAATTTCCGTTATTAAACCTAAAGTTAAAAACCATTTTTCTTTTATTTTTTATTTTGATTACGATAATTTATTCGAAAACACGACAAATTTAAATAGCTAGTTTTTAACAGTATAATATAAAACTTATTAATGCTTATCAGCTGTTCAATGAAATCAGCTGATCGTTACGAATTAATATAAAACAACTGATCTTTTACTACAACTACCAATATACAAATTAGATTAACGATTCATTTCATATATTTATATCGGTCAAATTTCTTCCTAATTTCCTTAGCGTAGTGGTTATCACGTGCCCCTCACACGCGCAATTTCGATGCCGGGCGTAAACAAAAGAAAGTTTAATTGTAAATAATTTAATATGAGACTTGCGACGAGCAAAATAAACTATTATATATCAATATAAATTTGTGCGCTCGCATCACTCCAATATCACAACCAGCCCTAAAATGTTACGTTAAAAATGTTAAGAAAACATACGTGAAAAGGGTATGATATTATATGTATTTAGAAATAAAAAATCCAGGCTTGTATCAAAACACTTCGAATTATAATTGTATAAAACAGTTTACCTAAGATATCGTAAAAATCCACTATTGCGAAAATAAAGGCACGGTGTAGCTGTAACGTACAGTATTCTTGACATAAAGTATTTATTTTATTAGTTTTTTATTATTTTAAGGCGAAAATCACATTGAGGCCCTCCGTAAGTGTGAGTGTAAACTGTTAAAGTTGTAAGTGTGTGTGTGTGTGTGAACATGTGTATACATGTGGTTTCTTTATAGGCTCCTACATTTCTCAACCGATCACAACCAAATTTGGCACACATACCAGAAATTTCCCCAGAAGGAGTACTGTGAGGTTTTTAATTTGATTTTAACGCCATTAAACTACTTACCCAGTCCAACTTTAAGTGTGTGTGTGTGTGTGTGTGTGTGTGTGTGTGTGTGTGTGTGTGTGTGTGTGTGTGTGTGTGTGTGTGTGTGTGTGTGTGTGTGTGTGTGTGTGTGTGTGTGTGTGTGTGTGTGTGTGTGTGTGTGTTATACTCGGTTACCGCGAGGGACGTCTAAATCCTCTCAATAGGCGCAGCTAGTCTGCACCCTCTGCGGGGTATGTATAATATACATATTATCTCCAAGCGTAAGTTTATTAATTTTTGAACGACATATAAAGTCTCGACATAATATAAAATAAAATTAAAAAATATTTCTAAAAAACACGCTTCTTTCAATTCAAGTATAAAATGCACTAAAAAAAAATAAATTTTTCATCAGTCGGAAAATAAAGCGTGGTGCAGATTAGATTCATTATAAATTATTGAACAAGATCCTTGTAAGTGAGTATTGATGGGCACACACGCTTTATTCTCCCACTGAAAAATGTATTTTTTACTTTTTAGTGCATTTTATACTTGAATTGAAAAAACGTGTTCTTTAGAAATCTTTTTTTATTTTATTTTATTTTTACATTTTAGTGATAAATCTTGTAATAGATTTTTTTTGTATAATTTTTTTTCAGAAAACCAAAATTTTTCAATTTTGTAAAAGTTTCTAATTTAAATAGGCTATACATTAATGATTATTAAATTTATGATTAAAAAATGCTGACAATTTTGAATATTTTTCGTAATTGTTTTAACAAAAATTCAAAAAAATCTACATTCTGCATTTTTTACATATAAAAATGTTAATGTTACATATACAAACATATATTTCAAAACATTAAACGGTGTAACAAAACGTTTAGGACAGCGCTGGTCTTGAACTAGATTCTTCCTACAACTTTCAATATGAAAAGTGTTAGAAGAAACTAACGCCATCTATTGAGAAACTCAAAAACTATTTTTTCCCATATGCATTTTTAGTTAATTAATTAGAACACAATGAAGCAAAATTTGATGTGCCTAATTATTGAATATTACATTGTCATCGGAAGCAAGCAAGTGTGCAAAATTTCAAGTCGATTGGATGATGGAAAGTGGGCTAAAAATCGATTACAAGATTTGAACCATGAAACACACAAACAGAGGAAGTAAGTCATGAAAAAAAGCGTGTAATAAATATGAAACAGGCGACCAAGAGTTGTTCTGGCTCGAGCAAACTAGATTGTGTTATTAGACATAAATATACATAACTATGAGAGACTTCAACGAGCGGTTAAGTGAGCTAGGTATTAAATGAATCTCTATGAAGCAAATGCGCTAACTGCAAAGTTGACCTGGCTTTAAATTGCTTGGACTTAGTCCTACCTGAAACGTTCGCTGGGGAATTTACACCTGCACAGAGTGGTGACTGCACTCACAACACCAGGAACAACTCGTTGCTTACTAGTTGTTTTAAAGGTGGGTGATCACCAAGTGAGCGGACTACGAATTCAAAACCTAACCTATTGTTTTTAAAGTAAGTTCGGCCACTGAAAGCGTATCTGGGCTCTACTCCGTATAGCTCTGACTATGTTCGGTTTTGAAGCATACTCTGCTTTCCCCGCCACACTGACCACGCCTCCAAACTTATCTCGTTATCTAGGTTACTGTTGCCTAAGTTATGGTTTTTAAACGAAGTAACCTACAGAATCCGTTATAGTAGGCCTAAATATTTAGATTTAAAAGATACAAATGTTTTCTTTAAACTGACTGAACTCCGTTTCCGGTTGCTGTTCACCATCCGCTCAGCTCCGCCCGCAAGCGGTGACTACCCGGCCTCAGAATTACGGTGAGTTTTGCCACCCACACCATACATTCAGACAGTTTATGGTATACATATACGGACCCTACAAAACAATATATTTTCACATTGTTAAAACTAAATGCAGCGTTAAACTCTCTGGTTTACGTTTCACAACCGAAGTTTAGAGTTTTTTTACTTACCAAAACGTAAAAGTATTGACGAAGAACAATAAAATCTTCATTTAACGATGCCAACGACAAAAAAGATGGCGAGATAATCAGCTGTCACACTAAAACAGCTGATCGTGCTCCCTTCTCCCACAACAACGCTCGTCATTTCCAGCCGCACAAACGACAAATAATGACTTTTTATTGTACGGTCACATGAAGTTTTATGTTACCGTGTGTTGAAGTCTCTACATATGGTTGTGAATAATGCATTGGATAGTAAAATAAAGGGTTTTTTAGCTGTGGTTAGGTTTATGACCTGTTATAGTTATGAATAAATTATAAAACACAAGTGCGTGTATTTTTGTTTGCTTAGTATAGTTTCAGTTTTAATGCGACAGTGTGAAGAAATCAAAGTATATAAAAAATATACGTGCACCTTTATTTCTATTTGTATAGTGGTCATGGGATGTCGATGACCTTACTCGTGTTCAGATTCCTAGAAAAAAAGTTTTTCCTTGGTTCAACGTCCGAATACGATTAAAGTTATCCTGCAGGTTGTAATGAAGTGATTTAAACCCTAGTTTATTTAAGTTGAGATAAGCTAAGTAAACGAAACTTGATAATCTCTAATGTACAGATATGCACTAAATAAACAAGATAATATCTTACCCACTATCAGCAGCAATACCCCACCATCAGAATCAGAGTATATAAGCAGCTGCAAAGCGCTCCAGAAGTCAGTTGGTCTCCTTCAGCCCAAACCCCTCTACCTTCCTATCCTAGTGCAGTACCGACGTGTTGACCCGACTGTACATCCGTGGCCTATACCGGCGTGCTGAGCCGATAGTCATCCTTCTTTGGGTTTATACCGGCGTGCTGAGCCGATAACCTACTCCGGCCCGAACCTTACCTACCTATCCTAGTGCAGTACCGACGTGTTGACCCGACTGTACATCCGTGGCCTATACCGGCGTGCTGAGCCGATAGTCATCCTTCTTTGGGTTTATACCGGCGTGCTGAGCCGATAACCTACTCCGGCCCGAACCCTACCTACCTATCCTAGTGCAGTCCGGCGTGTTGACCCGACTGTACATCCGTGGCCTATACCGGCGTGCTGAGCCGATAGTCATTCTTCTTTGGGTTTATACCGGCGTGCTGAGCCGATAACCTACTCCGGCCCGAACCCTACCTACCTATCCTAGTGCAGTACCGACGTGTTGACCCGACTGTACATCCGTGGCCTATACCGGCGTGCTGAGCCGATAGTCATCCTTCTTTGGGTTTATACCGGCGTGCTGAGCCGATAACCTACTCCGGCCCGAACCCTACCTACCTATCCTAGTGCGGTACCGGCGTGTTGACCCGACTGTACATCCGTGGCCTATACCGGCGTGCTGAGCCGATGTCATCCTTCTTTGGGTTTATACCGGCGTGCTGAGCCGATGTCATCCTTCTTTGGGTTTATACCGGCGTGCTGAGCCGATAACCTACTCCGGCCCGAACCCTACCTACCTATCCTAGTGCGGTACCGGCGTGTTGACCCGACTGTACATCCGTGGCCTATACCGGCGTGCTGAGCCGATAGTCATCCTTCTTTGGGTTTATACCGGCGTGCTGAGCCGATAACCTACTCCGGCCCGAACCCTACCTACCTATCCTAGTGCGGTACCGGCGTGTTGAGACGACTGTACACCCGTGGCCTATACCGGCGTGCTGAGCCGATAGTCATCCTTCTTTGGGTTTATACCGGCGTGCTGAGCCGATAACCTACTCCGGCCCGAACCCTACCTACCTATCCTAGTGCGGTACCGGCGTGTTGAGACGACTGTACACCCGTAGCCTATACCGGCGTGCTGAGCCGATAGTCATCCTTCTTTGGGTTTATACCGGCGTGCTGAGCCGATAACCTACTCCGGCCCGAACCCTACCTACCTATCCTAGTGCGGTACCGGCGTGTTGAGACGACTGTACATCCGTGGCCTATACCGGCGTGCTGAGCCGATAGTCATCCTTCTTTGGGTTTATACCGGCGTGCTGAGCCGATAACCTACTCCGGCCCGAACCCTACCTACCTATCCTAGTGCGGTACCGGCGTGTTGAGACGACTGTACACCCGTAGCCTATACCGGCGTGCTGAGCCGATAGTCATCCTTCTTTGGGTTTATACCGGCGTGCTGAGCCGATAACCTACTCCGGCCCGAACCCTACCTACCTATCCTAGTGCGGTACCGGCGTGTTGACCCGACTGTACATCCGTGGCCTATACCGGCGTGCTGAGCCGATAGTCATCCTTCTTTGGGTTTATACCGGCGTGCTGAGCCGATAACCTACTCCGGCCCGAACCCTACCTACCTATCCTAGTGCGGTACCGGCGTGTTGAGACGACTGTACACCCGTAGCCTATACCGGCGTGCTGAGCCGATAGTCATCCTTCTTTGGGTTTATACCGGCGTGCTGAGCCGTTAACCTACTCCGGCCCGAACCCTACCTACCTATCCTAGTGCGGTACCGGCGTGCTGAGCCGATAACCTACTCCGGCCCGAACACTACCTACCTATCCTAGTGCGGTACCGGCGTGTTGAGACGACTGTACATCCGTGGCCTATACCGGCGTGCTGAGCCGATAGTCATCCTTCTTTGGGTTTATACCGGCGTGCTGAGCCGATAACCTACTCCGGCCCGAACCCTACCTACCTATCCTAGTGCGGTACCGGCGTGTTGAGACGACTGTACACCCGTAGCCTATACCGGCGTGCTGAGCCGATAGTCATCCTTCTTTGGGTTTATACCGGCGTGCTGAGCCGATAACCTACTCCGGCCCGAACCCTACCTACCTATCCTAGTGCGGTACCGGCGTGTTGAGCCGACTGTACATCCGTGGCCGATACCGGCGTGCTGAGCCGATGGTCATCCTTCTTTGGGTTTATACCGGCGTGCTGAGCCGATAACCTACTCCGGCCCGAACCCTACCTACCTATCCTAGTGCGGTACCGGCGTGTTGAGACGACTGTACACCCGTAGCCTATACCGGCGTGCTGAGCCGATAGTCATCCTTCTTTGGGTTTATACCGGCGTGCTGAGCCGATAACCTACTCCGGCCCGAACCCTACCTACCTATCCTAGTGCGGTACCGGCGTGTTGACCGACTGTACATCCGTGGCCTATACCGGCGTGCTGAGCCGATAGTCATCCTTCTTTGGGTTTATACCGGCGTGCTGAGCCGATAACCTACTCCGGCCCGAACCCTACCTACCTATCCTAGTGCGGTACCGGCGTGTTGAGACGACTGTACACCCGTAGCCTATACCGGCGTGCTGAGCCGATAGTCATCCTTCTTTGGGTTTATACCGGCGTGCTGAGCCGTTAACCTACTCCGGCCCGAACCCTACCTACCTATCCTAGTGCGGTACCGGCGTGTTGAAACGACTGTACACCCGTGGACTATACCGGCGTGTTGAGACGACTGTACATCCTTCACGTTATACCGGCGTGTTGAGCCGATAACTTATTTAGTTCCTCTCCTGTCTCTATGCTCTAACGACACATCAGGCCGTAGTCTTCCGGTTCCGAAGAACAGCAAGTTGAGCCGACTGGTATTCCCGTCGACATAGACCCTGTTAGGTCTACGCCAGTTCCGTATCAAGAGTTCAGCAACGACGTATGGTGTTAGCTACTCTTCCGTTTGATAAGTCCAGCGCAGATCACCAGACAGTCAGCCGTCTCCGGGTTCAGTGATAGGAAGTGTTGACCGAACGACCCGAGGCTAAAACCGTGTGTTTAGCCTACCCGACAGTGTAATACGGGAAACCTCCAGGAAACTACATTGAAAAGTTATTCCAGAAGGCATAGGGACGATCTTGCAGCAGTTAGCACTAGGAATTGGTTTGGACAAGACTCCGCAGCCGATAACGTTTGAAATGTTGAAGAAAACCAACTGGAGCAACCAACTGAGTTAGCAGCAACAGGAATCAAAGGTGACAGTGAATCAAGGGGGCAGGCTAAGCACTTTTATGTATAAGGAAAATACACAAATTCACGAGAACACATTATATATGTAGAAAGTGAAACGCTTGCCATAAACAGAATTATGTGTATTCTTGAAGTGAATTTAGACTGTCAAATATATTCTAATGCATTTGTGGCTCAGTGGTATGATTTCTTCTTTTGAAACTGACGGAGATAAGTTCAAATCCCGGTACTAACCTTAACTTTTTTTAAATTTAATATTTATTTGTTTTTAAATTACGTATATAAGTAAGTTCAATACATAAATACTTAAATTATAATTACCACCGTTATTATAACCCAACACATCTAGCCCAAGGACTGGGAAAGAAGACAACCAATAATAGTTACAGACAATAGAAGAAATAATACAGAGATTAACGTAAATATGTTCCTATTAAATTAAAAAAATAAAGGAAAGTTAAACCGATAAACTGCAGCTCTACCCGACAGTGCAGGAAAGAGGAGGAAATTGCGGGTCACATAATTTATGATTTTGAGGCTCTTGCTAGTAGGAGGCTAAGGGTTTTTGGTTTCCAAGACCCTAGGGATCTTCAGCAGAATGAGCTAGTCAGTGGGTTGTTGGAACTTATTAGGAGCTTCAAATAGAACCCCACTCCAAGGAGTGTATCTGGGACGAAGGTGCGCTTAAAGAGATTTAAAACATAGACATAAAGAGTCTACATAGGACAAACAGGACGAAAAAAATTTAGAACTAGGTTTAAAGAACATGTAAGATCATTCAAATACGGCAAAAATGATTCAAATTATGCGTCACATTTAATAAAAGAGGGACACATACCTCGAGAAATAGAAAACTCAATGAAGGTACTACATATGGCAGAAAAAGGAAGACTTATGAACATTTTAGAGAACTTGGAAATTTTTAAATCTAAATTAAAGGGAGAAAACGTAATAATAAACGTAGATATCGTCGCAAGAAGATATTACGTTTAAATACTAAAAATTTTCAAAAATTGACATGAGGGACGACCGTTGAAGAGAAAGTTTGAAAGGAGCCAATCAGAAGCGAGCGAAAACGTATGATTTTGAAGAGCCAATCAGAAGCGAGCACGTCAGGTTTAATGTAGACTGTTGAATAGAGGAGGGGTACGAGGTGGAGAGAGAAAATTATAAATAGGACGGGCCATAATATTGGTGACCAGTATAGATGTAGTTTTTGAAGATGGAGGTTCTCCGAAACGCGTCAAGGAAAGTAGAATTGACGAAGCTAGAGAAGGCAGATCATTATACTGAACATAGTAAAATTTAAAAGCATCTTTGACTCTGTAAGCAGGTGAACAACTTTACAAGGTGTCCAAAAGGTGGCGTATAAAACCTAACCTAGTCTAACTGAACCCTTATTAATTTTACTTATAAAAAAGAGAAAGGAGTGCCAGTACTAATAAAGAATAAACAATACAGAATTGAAGTTAAATATTTAGGAATGAATTTGGATTCAAAGCGGAACTGGAAGTCACAAGATACAGAGAAAAGAAATTAGCTTCAGATTAAGTTCAAGAATATGTGTTGGCTATTTAGATATAATGCAGGATTAAGTATTACTTTTATACGATAAAGTTCTTAAGCCGTTTTGGAGCTATGGACTTGAAAATTTTGGGATGTGCCACGAAAAATAATATTCAGATTATTCAAAACAAATTAGTAAATGCACCGTGGTACAAACGCAATGAAAATATTCACAGAGATCTTAAAGTGAACACAATTGTTGATGAAATCAACGCAGTAACAACGAAGCATGAAAAACGACTCCAAACCCATACTAATGCTAGTGTTCAGCAGATGCTTTGTGTTCACATAGGACTTGGTGCAGTGATAACATATCAAGCCATGCTGTAGGTGCTGTAGGTGACCGAGCCATTCAGTGGGATGGGCATCCGACACAGTGACCTATTTTATGTTATAACTATTAGATAAAAAAATAAAAAAATGTAGGTGTGATTTCTCTGTATGCTTTAAGAAAACAGTCATTTTCAAGTTTTTTTTTGTTACAATACTTTTAAAACTTTTTTAAAACTGATTTCCTTGAAAAGTTGATCTACCTATTTGGAACAAATTTGGTAGAAAAATAGTCCATAAGTATCCACACAAAGCGTACGTGTACGCTATCTTAACTTTTAAATAATTTAATACCTTTTAAAAAAAATAATGTAACGAAATGTTTTGCACCTAATATTTGATTGAATGTTTGGATACAAAAGGACGGACACAAACACACAAACACACACACACACACACACACACACACACACAGAACACAAAACGTTAACATTTAATTTGATTTTATTTTTTCGACTCCCCCCCACAATCATGTCACTGTCTCCGCCTTCCATCCGGTCCATCTCTGCCTCAACACGCAGGCCCCAAACTTTGCACAATAGACTACTGATCGCTCGACGTCTAATCAAATCAAATCAACGCGCCACGATAGACCTGTTTAAACGTGGACATGAATGCGGACTGACTTGCAAAATCTGTCAGCGAGAACACTCGACTCATCTGTGCATAATGAAGCGCTAATAACGAATCTATTACAAAGCTAGCTCATCTATCATCCACCAGTGAGTACCAGCGGCCAGTCACAGATGATGAAGTAGGCCTACTAGGCTATGTATCTAACCTGTGCGGGCAATTCATCTTACGCGAATGCAAAGTATTGGTTTTTTACCCGATTAATTTTTATTTATTACAAAAGTACTTCTGACTGACTCACTGAACTTGCGCAAATATTGTACTTTTACGCGTGCAACACAATTATAAATAATAAGTAATTAGAATCTAAAAACCTGTACTTTTTAAAATTGCACTTAACTTAAATGCAAGAACAGCACTTACGATCTTAAAAATCGGTCCAAACTGATCTGAGAGTGAAAGAACCTCAACGCTCTGTCCCTGGGTATCCGAATTACCCTTCACTGGGTTCCGGTGAATAAGGGGTTTCAGTGTAATGAGAAGGCAGACCGACTGGCTAAACTGGGATCTGCATTTGCGTTTATTGAACCTGAGCCTGCTTTAGAGATTTCTCTGTCTACTATTAGTAGATGGATTACTAATCAACACTAGGTAAGATGGGATAACCTTCATTCCTACAGTAAGCGTCACTTCGGCGAAATTCCTTTTGGACGGCTTAAAGGAGCGACAGATGTACTGGGTATGGCAAAACTCGGGAAGATCATGGGGCTCATTACTGGGCACTGTGGTCTGAGAGTGTACAAGAACAGGATAGGTATGTACCACGGAGAAACCGTGTGTAGGAAGGAGAAGGAAATTGCAGGTCACATAATTCATGATTTTGAGGCTCTTGCTAGTAGGAGGCAGGGGTTTTTGGTTTCCAAGACCCTAGGGATCTTCAGCAGAGTGAGCTAGTCAGTTGGTTGCTAGAACTTATTAAGGGCACAAATCTGCTGTTAGTTGCATAGCAGATCAGTCAACCAAGTGCCTATGGTTGTACTAGCCCTTCCTGTAGGTCTTAATCTTAATATTAAAGCAAAAAACATTACAAAAACTTTCTCACGTGAAATTATTTCTCCGAAAATATTCCGTCAGTAATTTCTAAAAATCGTTTGTCAGCAGGTTTTTCGAATTTTCACCATAAAAATAATAAAATTTCGCGCAGCAAATTTCGGACCTAACATGAGAAACTAGATAAAAATCGAACCCGAAATCCTTTGCTCAGACTACCAAGGACGATGTGTATTTAAGACGTCAACGTTTCTTCTTACACTAGTCTTCTTTACAAGCACACGGAATATTCAAAAAAACGTAATAAAATAAAGCGAGTGATCGAGGTTAGGACAGGCGCTGGGTCTTACCATGACGGCGCTCTAATAGCTCATCAATGGAAATTCACCAATAACCAACTTCAAACACTGAACAGTTATAAAATTATAAATAACGGCAAATTTTAGTGACGAATATCTAGAAGCGTTTTTTTGTATACCTCTTAATTTCCTATCGAATGCAGCAAATGAAACCGCAAAACCGCGCAAATTAGACCGCCGGGGCATAATATACATAAGCAATATCATATGATATGGTTTTTCCAATCAGGTAAAGAAGCTTAAGTTTGATATTTTATTGATCGAACCGTTTTAGCGGTATAAAGTACTTTGCCAAAACATTTATGTTATCGAACCAAAAATAAAAATTATGTATCGTGTTTTCTATATCTTTTTATTACAATTACGATAATTTGTTCTAAAACACGACTAATTAACATAGTTAGTTTTTAACGACATAACCTCAAACTTATTATAACCTATCAGCTGTTCAACGAAATCAGCTGATCGTTACGAATTAATATAAAAAAATCGGCCAAACCTTTACGTAGTTTCCGTAGTGGTTATCACGTGCGTCTCACACGCGCAATGCCGGGCGGATACACAGAAAATTTTAATTACAATTAATTTAATATGACAGCGACGCACAAAATATGAATTTGTGCATTCGCACCACGTAAAATCAATATCACAACCAGCCCTAAAACAAGGCCATGGTAAAACAAAATGGCGGCTAGTGGGAAAAATAAGCGTTTTCGGACATGTGTTTTTATGTACCTTTTCATATCTTTACGTACAGAATCACACATTATTTCTATATTTCGGAAGTATTTCGGAAAAACACGGAATACCTTACTCTGTCGGACGTTTGAATCTCTACAAAGTTTCCACAGCGGCAGTTTACCAAGCCCGTTATAACGTTTCTAGTTGAAAGCCCTTTTTTACTTCAGATCCTTTGAAGATAAACTTGTTGAATTTGTAGAACAATGAACCGAAGACCTACTTTTGTTTTAACGTAGGAAAGCGCCTTTAGCTACAATTTCAACACGTTCCTATATAAGGTGCCCCGCAAGACCAATCAAGACTTTATAGTATATGCACTAAGAATGCTTGTACATAAAGTTCGCCTGTCCTCACAGAATATACTATGAACACTGGAGCATTGGTAGTAAATAAAATGCAAGAGCTTGTATTACCGGTGTAGATAATTTAGTGACTTCGTGATGCAGTTTGTGATCTGAGAGTACGACAACCAACGGAACTATACGAATTTAGCTTTTCTGATGGTGTCGTGTAAGGTTTTGACCGTCACGGTTACGCAGCCTTTTTTTTTAAGTAATTAGGATTATGAACTATTCTTCCCGTCAGTGGTCTATCTACTCACCTATTAAAGGCTACCGCGGTTTCGAAACTATTGTTCTATCTTCAGGCCGTAATACAAAATATTAAATCCCTCTATCGAGGTCGTCACAAATTCAAACAAAATATTAAAAACATACGCCACAAACACTGAACACAATTACATGATTAAAATAGGTACGATGAAATTTGGTTTAGCCAAACGATACGTGCGACTAATATGTCGTTACATTCCGGATTTTTTTTTACATTACTTGTAATATATTGATAACATTAGATTATAATTAGTTTAATAAACATTTAAATTAAAACTAACGCCATTATACTACATACCCGACCCATCTCGCAAAATTATTTAAAGCGTTTACATATTTTGTGCAAGATTGCAAATTATTCTCGATTTACCCGCCATCTTTTTTAACCGTCAGGTTATAATAGTAAATAAATAATAAAAGTAACCTTCTAGACCCAACAAACACTAACTGGACACGACTTATTTTGTAGTATAGGCGAAAACAGCTGACACTATTTGTTATCTTAAGTAAACATTGATAATGGAAAAGTAAACGATCCTATCATCTTAGTGGAATGAGATAAAAATATTTCGAAAAACGTCAACCAATTATGAATGAATTCATGAATGTTTTCTTCTTCTTTTCCTTCTTGTACAGCCTCAGGAAACCACTTTAAGTTTTCTTATTGGCTGTTCTTTTTGTTCTTAATTCCGCGTGTTCTTCATACGGTCAGATCTATTTTTCTCTCGGCTTCGGACATCACCATCTTTTTCCTATTGATATCTGTTCTGAATCTAGTTCTATGCTCTTTCATTAGCCTAAAATTTCCGGACTCCTCCTCCAACTCTCTTCTTTCAATACCCAGTGCCTTCATGTCCTCTATAGCCAGTTTTAGCCACTTGGGTTGGGTTTTCCTCTTCCAGTAAAATTCCGTCAGTTTTTTCAAAAATCTTTTCTCTTATTAGAATGTTTCTATTAAAAAACAAACACTAATATATTTTACGATAATACCATTCAGCGTATAAGTCGATCACGCAACAGTCACGTGAGTACTCTAAGAGGGGCGCGCGATGCTCTAGCATATGTTACGTGAATACTTGTCAGAAGTTTAAGTACTGATAATGTACTGTATTAAAGACCTGTGTACGTAAAACGTGTAATGTTGTAATTATTTTGGAATGTTAAAAATACTTTTTAAAGTAATTGATCTCACAGTATTTGTTAACTCTACCCGTATTTCATATTTTATTGAAATCCGCTAACGGATTTATTAACGTAAATGGCTTCTTTCAATCTGTGCTTTTCCATCTCAGCGACAACCAGCTTCCTTTATCCTGTCCAACAAGGTAGACAGGATGTTTTCTTTCCTCTCGCTAATCAGGTCGAAGAATTTTAATTCGCCTCCACGAAGAATACCCAGTTGTTCCGATTAAAGGGCGGTTCCAGTATTTTAATTAACCCTCGGTACGGTACCGGCTGCACGTACTTGTAACTTCCTCGAAGTTATGATGGAACTGAGCACTTACCGCGAACATGCGCATTCCTCACCTAAGCTACATCTATTTAGTATCTTAACGAGTGGTAATAGCTCTTGTTCACTTCTGGTTCTCCTTAAAAAGGTAAACTCTTCTTGATTGGATGCTGACACGATCCTGGCGATGGTTTCAAGATTAGTTCGGTCCGTTACCACCTCTAAAGGTAAATTAAAATGAACTCGACTAAAACAGGTGACGAGGTAGGTATTTCAATATTATGTTCCTTTCAAAAATCTTCCGTTTAACTTTTGAACAAATATATTCTGTAATTGTATAACGATTGTTCACAATTTACTATTCAAAATTTAAATAGCATCCTTGTAATTATTTTTATATTCTTCTTTTCTGTTATGATTATTATCACTGTGTTCAGTATAATGATCTGCTTTCCCTAGCTTCGTCAAATCTACTTTCATTGACGCGTTTCGGAGAACCTCCATCTTCAAAAACTAAGTATAGATATAATAAAAAAACTTGAGTATAGATATAGTTCTTGAAGATGGAGGTTCTCCGAAACGCGTCAACGAAAGTAGAATTGACGAAGCTATGGAAGGCAGATCATTATACTGATCACAGCATCCTTGTATTTTACCAAACGTACAAAATCTTAAAGTATCGTTACCAAAATAGTAGCATTCATCCAAACTAGAATGTCATAGAAACGCGTCGATTTACATCACATACCCATATCGATAAGGTATTTTTAGATTTTAAAATAATTACATTTAATGAAATCAGGTACCTGACGAGGGGTGCTGAGGTATCTATAAGCTTCTCAACACATATTCACATCGTTTCTTTTATACACGGTATTTTCCTTCGTTATCTCCGTATTTTCTGCCAATTACTTTATGGCAATATCAGCTAACGTTGAAAGTTCTCTTAAAAGTACGATAATGGCAGAAATAGAAACCTTTCTTCTTTTCGCTTAAAACGTTCTCTGACGTCTTCCGGGTCATAGTTTCCATTTTACTCTGGTTACTAGGTTCCACTGAACTTTGTTATTAGGTTTTTTAACAATACAGTTTCTCCTAGTATTGGAGAGGTAACCCACCGCCTAAATCCTCGACTTGGAGGACCAGGGTTTGATTTCAGAGTATCCTTCTCTTACATGAGTTGCTAGGACTCTCCTCCAGTCCAATTGTTGGTCCGCGGGTGGTATTTTATTTCCCACCTAGTCGCCGGTTTGAGTTTTCCCTACGCCACCTGGGGATGCGCCCTCTAGGGGTCAGGCTCTCCCCGAGAGGGCAGAAATTTTAATTTATTTAAATGTAACCTAACTAAACATACACTGACACCATGAATTGTATTCCTATTTACTCTGTGTTTGAAAAGTCAAGTTAGGTGTTTGAAGTCTGGTTAGATTTTTTTTTTGTGTTTAACGTCCGACTACTGTGCCAGTCTGGTTAGAATTAGAATTATTATCTCACAAGTGAATTTTGATACGCCGTCATTTATTTCGGTCCTGGCCAGTGAGGTGTGAATCAAAATTCGTTAATAAATCTTTATTTAAACTTCTGTGACTTCTTTACGTCGCACTGCTACCCCGATCCTGTGCGACTACGCAGGATATCTTTGTATAATCCTGTGGCCGTCTCATATTTCACCACGGAAGATCATACAGGATAAATCAAACACATTAACACCTGAAATCTTCAGTATGAGTACGATAATGCATACAATGAGGACGTAAGGCATACAATTGTAGAGGACATAAGAAAAAACAACTGGTTTGGTACGGGCATGTACAAAGAATGCCGGATGAGCGAATTCCCAAAAATATCATGCAATGGCGAACACCTGGAAGAAGAAAACGAGGAAGGCCGAGACTGAGCTGGAGAGAGGGAGTCGAAAAGGAAATAAAAAAAAGGGATCTAACAGAAGACCTGTGGTGGGACCGCGATCGGTGGAGGTTGGAGATCGGAAGACGTCGTAGAACGTTGTAGACCGAATTATAGATAGATCTTCAGTATGAGTCCTTACTATGATTTTAGTACCAGCAATGCCGCACGGAGAAGAAAAAACCCTAGAAGAATAGGTTGTGTGGTTTTTCGACGAAAAATATTCGCCATTTTCCCGGAAAAAAATTGTCTGTGTATTTAACTAAAAATAAAAGTCATTAATCATGTTTTTTCTTAATTTTTATTTTAATTACGATACTTTGTTCGAAAACACCACAAATTAACACAGCTAGTTTTTACCAAAATAACCTGAAACTTAATTATCAGCTGTTCAATGAAATCGGCTGATATTCACGAATTAATATAAAACGACCGATCTTTTATTATAACTACCAAAATTAAATTAACGATTCATTTCATATAATTAAACCGGTCAAATTACTTCGTAGTTTCCGTAGTGTAGTGGTTATCGTGTGTGCCTCACACGCGCAAGGTCCCCGGTTCGATCCCGGGCGAAAACAGAAATTTTTAATAATAATTAATTTAATATAAAACTTTTGACGTGTAAAATATACTTATTAATATAAACATGTTCCTCGCATCACGCGTCCCAGCTCTAAACCATGATGCGTTTAAAAAAAACGCCTAAAAACTATTCCCTACATATAAAGTTTATTGCCACATAAATCAAGCTATTTCCTCTCTCCCTTCCTCCCACCCTCACTGCCTTCCTTCTCCTTCTCTCTTTCTCGTATAAACAAGTAAATTGTTTACGGTCATCTAGCAGGTGTTTTTTATCGGGCTTACGCGCCTATCAATACATTACAAGAATAATGCGCATTACAATTTCAAAGCGTACAACTATTTCTATTCACCTGCCGGGAGATTTGTTTGCCGTTGTGAACAGCGAAACGTGTTCCCGCAGCGGTCAAATAAATATCTATAAAATTATAATTATTGCACGTTCCTTCACCTTTGCAAACTCGTTCTGTAATGACAAAAACTAGACCAGCCGGCGTGAGAACGTATTTACATCCCGCATTGCAGTCTCTCGGTGTGCCGACGGTGACTTAGAAGTCCTTGTAAGATATGCGATCGCTGACTTTATATATAATAATCAATCGGCTGGTTTACGTAGTATTGCTTGAAAACGGCAAAAATAAATTTCATATTAGAATCTAGAGGAGAAGTATTCATAAGTAGCAGTTTTGGTACCAAAAGATAAAAGAATATTTGGAATTTTATTAAAATTCTTTAAATTGTGTATCGGTCCAATGAATATGCGAACTCTTCTATATTTTAAAATAAATAACAAGCAAAACTATACATTCTTCACTGTTAGAAATTACGACTGTAATTTAGTAATAATTACTATATGTGGAATAAATAATAATTAATATGGAAATAAAACACGCTTTCTTGTCTTAATGGGATATACTTGTCAAAAATTGACGCCTCGGTTTTTGTTTAACCTCGAAACCCGGGTTCGATTTCCGACCGGGGCTTGGCATTTTCATACGCTATAAATCATCCCATCGTCTGCATTACTTTAGTCGGACGTTAAAAAAAAAAGTTACAAAAATTATTAATTTTTGAGAACTTTTCAATACGACACGTCGACAGTTTACAAGTTTACTTGAAAACGTTCAAAATATCGGGCACACTTTGTTTGCATATTGTCAAAAATTAATAGTCACTCTATGCTCGCTGTTTAAATACAGTAAAATACAAACATTAAATAGCAGTTCTTACCTTTTTAAAATGAAGTGATGGGAAGTGTTATCAGATTCCAGACGATCACCGCAACTCTACAACAGAAGACAATAAGATTCTAAATATTTGCAATACATTTATATTAATAATAACCTAACCAAATTTCAGGAAAAAATTTCAATAAATAAAAACGATAAAAGCTTTAACGCTACAAAAGTTCGCAAACAATTTGTAGTCTTTTGCATTTTTTGTTATTCAAACTACATTTTATGCGTTCATTTATGTTACAATAACGAAGTTCGTACTACAAATATCAGACAATAAAAGTCGTATCCTAACGACATACAAAGTTCATGTTCGAAACGACACTTCTCTACGGCGCATTGAAGTCTCCAAGTAAAAACGATATCTTTGTTACGTTGAGAGACAGCAGCAGGGGAAAGAAATGCAGTTCTACTCGTGTTGCAATATCGAACTTGCTGCTACTGCACTTTTATGGCAGTAAAGTTCCAGCTGACACACGCATCCGTTACAACTCCTTATCGGGCCGCAGCCTTCTAGACTTCTTTTTATCTTCTTTCTCTATTTGATTTATCGCGGTTAATTGTGACCACGTTAAAGGCGAATCTTCGTTATTGATGCGTTCGTAATGGACGGAATTGATTGTAATTACAGTGATCGGACATTTCTAAACTTAAAGTGCGAATTACATGTTGTGCAGTGACGGGCAACGTATAATTATGAGTGCGTGAATAGATGAAGTTTTTGCGATTACCGTAAGGTCGAATGACGGTTTCGATTGGTCGTGATGTTTCGATGTGCAAGTGTTTTAACGGAATGGATGGTTGTCGTTTGATATGATTTATGAAAGATACTTTAATAGGATAAAATTAATTGCGTGTCTAACAAAGTGTTAGTCTTGAAAACATCGAATCGTTTCTATTAAAGGATAAATTGTAACAACGCAAAACGAAACCGGTCTGTTATGCAGTACATTTACAGTACGTTTAAAGGTTCTATAGCGTATCTATTTTACATTTAATACTTGCTACAAAATATTTAGTTAACATGTAAATGATTTTCGTTTAATTGCAACACGCATGCGCAAAGCGCGCCTAAGGATTTGCATGTGTAATAACCGTGGCGTCCTTTTGTAATGGCAATCCGATCCTGATGAATAATAATGATAACTCGCGGAAACCGAGCGCATTAATATTAAAACAAAACAAGTTCTGTTCTAGTTGGGCACAAAAACTGCGCCACTCCTGAGGAAACCATAAAGGCGGCGATAAATAACCCTTGAGCGCGGGTACGTTTTATCGTGGCCGTAAATAAGCGGCGTATTGGCTCCGGACGTACGTTCCGCACGAGCGGTCATTAAACGTGCCCCGTGCTTCTATGTACGGTACATGCTGTACGAGGATTTACTATTGTAATACGACCACTTGCACGTACGTTCAGTGAGGTCACAACGTTACGCAGTTCAATCAAATTAACATTACACTTGTAAAACATAAAACGATATAAATCTACCCTTTTACTTTATCACCGCGATAAGAGAAAGTGTACCGAGCGTGGGATTTTGCTGGTTAAACTGTTTGTTCAGGTTCTTTTAATTCAAAAAAACCGTTTATTTGAAGTACCTCGATTTTAGTTTTCCCTTAGCCTATATCGGGATGAATATATCAAATTATAATTTAACATGTCTCACGTTATAGGGTTGAATGTGATGTTGGATTTTGCGTGATGCAAGTGGAAAAATTTATATTGGTAGTAAAAGATCAGTTGTTTTATATTAATTCGTAGCGATCAGCTGATTTCATTGAACAGCTGATAGGCTATATAATACGTTTTAGGTTATGTTGTTAAAAATTAGCTATGTTGTAGTAAAAGATCAGTTGTTTTATATTAATTCAATATAGGCTATGTTAAATTTTAGGTTATGTTGTAAAGAACGAGCTATGTTATAGTAAAAGCAAATTGTTTTATATGAATTTGTAACGATCAGCTGATTTCATTGAAGAGCTCATAGGCAAAATATATTTTAGGTTATGCTGTAAAAAACTACTTATGTTATAGTAAGAGATCAGTTGTTTTATATTGATTCGTAACGATCAGCTGATTTCATTGAACAGCTGATAGGCTATAAGTTTTAGGTTATATTGTTAAAAACTAGCTATGTTAATTTGTCAGGTTTACGAACAAATTATCGTAATTAAAATAAAAAGGAAGAAAAAATGATTCATTATTTTTATATGGTTCAATAACAGAATTTGTTAGGTTTTTTGTTGTCAAAATCCTTTTTAATTAATAAAAATCTGATTCGATATAAATTCTGTCACTGATTTTCATAAATGATCAAAGTTAACCGCTTTTCCATGTTAGCTTTCGAAATAACAAATGCGATAAAGTTTGCGCAATGTTTTCGCAATGATTGCGGTTTGTACAGATGTTCCATGACTCCATAAAAGTCGTCAAATCTGCTATTTTTTAAATTTTTTGAACATTTGTTTGAGAATTTTTTCAAAAAAGCTGGCCTTGGATCATCGTCAGATCCTCAATACTTTGTCCTTGAAAAACCAGGTTATTTTACACTGGGCACTATAGCATAGTGGGTGAGTAATGAGGAGGCAGAGTGGCTGGCTGGCCATAGTGAACGTATTTTACATAAAATCCCTCCAGAAGGACTTGGAGGAACAGTCGGGAAGTTGTTCCCCTGGGATAGTAATCAGGCTGAAGTAATGATTATTAAAGACTGTTTCTGGAGAATTTCAAAGAAGCTTTCAAGAAGATTAATATTTACACTGATAGTCAGGCAGCAATCAAAACATTTGTGGATTCTGAAATTTGCTCCAAGCTGGTCTAGGAGTGCCAGAAGAACCTCAATGCGCTGTCCCTGAGAAACCGGATTACTCTGCACTGGTTTCCAGGGTATAAGGGGAATGACAGTAATGAAGAGGCAGTCCGACCGGCTTCAGGGATTTCTCTATCGTTGGTCGGGTCTGTTAACAATAGGCGGATTTATATGCAGAAACAGGCAAAATGGGATAACCTTCATGGGCATTCCCATATGAAGCGCCTCTTAACAAGAACTCACAGGTATCTTGGGCAAAGGACAATTCAGGAAAAGGATGCGTCTTATTACAGAACACGTGGTTTGAGGGTACAAATGACCAGGATAGGAATTTACCGCGGAGAAACCGTGTGTAAATTAGGGCTAAATAATTTACGATTGTGTGGCACTTGCCCGTAGCAAGCGAAAGGTCTTTTGGCTTCGAAGACCCTGAGGATGTCCGTCAGTGGATTGCTAAAACTTTCTGAGCGCTCTAGTCACCTGAACTAGAACTATAATTCAAGAGGTACAGAAGTACAGTGGGTCCTTTGGGTACGAAACCACTTCATCTCTAACATTTTTTAAAACCATTTCTTTCTGCAAGAAACAGATTAAATTAGAAATGAACGACCCTTATAATAGGTCACAAAACACTACATCAGACATTCTTAACCTTTTTTCTGCTTCAACCCCTAAATATTTTTTTTTTATTCCTTAGACCCCCATATGTGTTGCACGAATATCACCGCAAATGAAGCTTTACTAGAAGCGATTTGTATTATTAGACATACATTAAAGATATAATTATGTTTACAGAAACAGAAATTTAAATAAAATATAAATCGCATAAATACGTAACATTTTAATGAAATGGTTGCGGTTGATCATCGTACTTATACCCGGGGAAATATTTGTTACTATTAATCGTAAATCACCACGTTCTGATATCTTGAATCGATTCCTCGTCTTTCGCAATAAATTATTTACACAGCTAAATCCTGCCTCAACCAAGTAAGAACTAGGAAATGCTAACAGTAGTGGTTCGCTGATACTTGTTAATCTGACGTATTTATATTACCAAAATTCGTTATATAAACTTATTTGAAAGTTGATTTTGAGTTTCAAATTCTCTTTAAGTCCAATCAATGCTTCTTGTAGTACGAAATAAATAACAGCCATGTCGCTTTCAAACGGTTTTACAATCCAAGATTGAATATTTAAATTTTCCAAATCCTTGTAATTCAAATCACCCCCTTTAAAGTTCAATAAAGCCCCAAGGGTTCCACCTGTTGAGAACCCCTGCACTACATTAACTGACGTTTCTAGAAAGCTTTCTTCAGTTTGATTTCTGTTGAGCGAAATGTGGTCTTTATAATTATTGAAGAACCATTAAACTGGTTATCGCCGGACGATCGACACCGCGACCACTTTGACATCGCTGCCCGCCCGCTGTTATTACAAAAACAATTAACACAATCTGATGCAGTTGCATCCCGTTTCTTAAAATGCTCCGAGAAAAACTGAATACGCTCGCTGAGCTCGTCCTTGCCTTTTGCAGACGAGCAATTTATTTAGCTGGCGCGACGTGTACAGGCAGGCCGGGGACCTTACCAGGCAATAACAATTATCTGGGCATGCGCAACGTGGTCTTTAAACAACACCATTAAGGGCGGTGAAAAAACCGTTCACTGTAGTGCTCATCCGGACCGTACAACACACGGAGCTGCTTACTGATGATTCTAAATCAGATGTGAATTTACTATGCCGAATAAATTTTGGCGATGGGGTCACATGACCAAAAGATCAAACAACCTTTGATTGGAAATACGAACCTCGATGTTAATAAATCTCTAAGTTATTACACATTTTCGGTCGAATGAACCTTTGGTTGTTTGATTTTTTGGTCATATGAGCTCTTCCCTAAATTTTCTTGCGTACATCCAAATGCAAAGCGGATAGGATTTATTTCGAAGTAATTTTTTTATTGAAGCGGAGCTTTTAACGTTAACTTTGGCGAGAGGAATGAATAGAAGAAACTTTTCAATGTAACAAAAATATGAAACGGAAACGAGCACACGAATTTCGTCTCTCTATTTCTCTTTCTTTTTCCCCGCTGGGGGGTGCAGAGGAACTGCACCTATTGACAGGATTTTAGACGTCCCTCGCTGTACCCGAGTCTAACACACACTTACACTTACAACACTACACTTACGACTTTAACACTTTACACTCACACTTATATTTATGGAGGCGATAATAGCCTCAATGTGCTTTTCGCCTTAACATAACCAAAAAAAATCTTCCTCCTTTTCGATAACAGTACACGTATTATATAAAAACGTTATGCTGCTTTGGTTTCGGCATTTTCATTAGTTGAAGAACACGTATTGGTATAAACGTTTATAATAATTGTTGTTAATATTGCTAGTTTTTAACAACATAACCTGAAACTTAAAGCCTATCAGCTGTTCAATGAAATCAGCTGATCTTTACGAATTAATATAAAACAACTGATCTTTTACTACAACTACAGTAAATAATATCCGAGCTAGGTTCGCGTATTTATTTATTAAAGCCGCCTCGGTGGCCTAGTGGATAGCGTCTTTTTCACCCCGAGGACCCGGGTTCGATTCCCGGTTAGGACTTGGCATTTCCATACGCTATAAATCATCCCATAGTCTGCATTAGCTCAAGTGTGCACAATAGTCGGACGTTAAAAAAAAAATATTTATTAAGAAAAAACAAAATATATTTTAATATGTCTTCAAACTAATTGAATATTCAGCAAAGATATCATTAACAAAAGCTTCTCTTCTGTCGGTAACTCCCCGAATTCCACACGTGTACTTTTTTTTATGTGGAATAAATTTCAAGCCGAGATAATTTTTATCTGACCTAATGTGCAGCGGTCAGAATTCATTTCAAAGTATTTTTTTTTAGTTTTTAAAAAATCGATCAAATCGAAAAGTAGCTTCTAGCTTTGATGATTGTAGTCCAAACAAATATAAGAAAAGGTAAATGTTTTTACTGTCTGTTCCTACGTTAAGTTGAAAATTATCATTTGAGCACGACCCAGAAGATACTGGACTTTCTTTTCGCGTATCTTCAACATTCTAGAACGTTCTCGAACTTTCCGGAACAGTGAAATCGATTTTCAACAGTTTTTATAACTAACTCATAGAATAAAGTAACTTTCTTAATTCCTCATTAAGTTTTGTCACTTTCTGAACACTTTACGTACTGTGTTATAGGTACACTGATTTACAGACCACCCTGTACATTATATGTAGAAATGTTTGCGCAATTATGTTAAAATATTGTCTAAGCGGCCAAACGTCTACCGAGCTATCAGATTTTCTTTTATTAATACGTAATTATATATTTAGCCAAGAAACTGGCGTTATAAATTACACCGCCGACATTCTATCTGCGCGACCCCATCTTCGGTTTGATTACAAACATAATGAAGATAGCAACCAAATCTGATCGCACGCCGTTCAACGGCTGAATCCTTATTTAGATATTTCCAGTAGATTGGGAGACTGCATCGAATAAAGAATAGGCAAGAAGGCGATAAGATTTACGTTGCGGAGTCGGTCCTGCAATTAGAAGATGGTTAATTTATACCCGAGACGTGCCGGGCGTTGGGCAATTCGGATGGGCCATCACGTCCTCTATTTGACCTCCGCTGGCCCGGGCCCTTACAAAACCTCTGATATATGTTTCGGACGCTGTCTCTGACGATTATTTTTGCTTTATTTACGTACGTTGATTTATAAAACGGGTTTCTTTGAATGGCGTAGCGAGAAATTATGACTGTAAAGAACTGTGTGATTAGCCGTGTAAAATGTAAGCGTTTTGGGGACACCGATATTTATGGGCGTCTAGCCGGGCGGCTGAACAAATCCAGAGATCTATTTGTAATCGCGCAACAGTCTCAGTGACACGGAAACGATTTTCCAAAAGTAATTTTTTATCTTCGTTTTTTGTATTTTAAGGCGAAAAGCACATTGAGGCTATTATCGCCTCCCTAAATGTAAGTGTGAATGTAACTGTTAAAGTCTTACAGCCCTACATCCCCATGTAATGTCTTTCAACATTACAGCCCTGGAAAGATTATTAATATCATACGTAATACTAAGTTTTTTTTGTTATTTAGTTTTAGGTACGTTATATTTATTTTATTTTTCTTGTTATTGTTGTACAATAATTTACAGCCCAACAATAATGTTGTTGTTTTTAGATATATTATTGTCAACTAGTTTTAGTCATATATCTATAAATTGTCAACTAATTTTAGTCATATATCTATAACTGATATTTTGTTTGTTTTATTTATTTATAGTTTGTTGTTTGTTTTCATATTAAACGTAAATTTTCGTTTATTTTATTCGTTCTTTTCTATCTCTATTTTGAGTATCGGCGATGATAACCACATCGGTTTTTCGCCTGAAAAAAAAGTCTTAAGTGTAGTGTTGTAAATGTAAGTGTATGTTAGACTCGGGTACCGCGAGGGACGTCTAAATCGTCTCAATAGTTGCAGCTAGTCTGCATCCCTGCGGGGTTTTGAAATTCACCATCATAATCAACATTAACATCCTCATACACTACATTTTAACTTTAAAATTTCATTAAAAATAAAAAAAAATATCCATTGATTCGATTTTGGAAATGCTAATTTACGCCATTTTTAACGGTGATCACGACGGTGCAATCAGATTTTTTTTTTTTAATTTGATATGGCAACCATTTTTTTAAACTGTTAAACGCATCACGTCTGGTAACGAAACTATCCAAGCTATTATAAAAATCGATTTTTTTGCCAATTTTGAATCAAAATCCGACAAATGGAACTTTTCTGTCAACAACCCTTTAAAAACCGTATTTTCTCGAAATCGTTTATCAATTATATTTTGCTTAAATTTAATTCGTAAGTATACAAACAAAACCTATACCCGAAAATATTCGATCGAAAATCCGCCTGGTTTCGCAAAATTGGTTCAACAGATTTTTATAAATTTCGGTTATACATACAGATTCCATAAATCAAGTCAGTGTTACCAAATTTCAAATAAAATAAGTTTCCGATCCGGAAAAAACTAAGCCAGACTTCCGCCGGGTTTATTTTCTTTTTCTCGAACTGTAAATTTCTTTTCTTTCAAATTTGCTACTTCGATTATGATACTCCATATACGACCAAGATTTTAACAAATCTGATAAACCGATTTTGAGAATTCAGGTAGTTTAATGAAATTTTCCAGCGCATCGCGTAAGAAACGATGCAGTCGAGTCGCGCGGTTCTTTACGAGCCCGCTGCAGACTGCGTCCGTCCACTCAATAAAATATCATCACACTTCTGCTGTCGCGCTCGCATTCACTTGGCACTCATTAGGCACAACTGCAACTAACAAAAACAGTAACGCATCTAATGGTGTATCACACACTTGTATTTAATAACACGGTTACACAATCTGTTGTTTTATGTTAGTCGCACGAAAACTATTAATGCGAACAACTTCAGCAGAATATAACAAAAAACGGACAACAGGTATCACACAATCGTGCCTTATAAATAGTTAATAATAAAAAATAAATGTTGATAAATACCTCTAACTTTGTTCTAAACGGTTTGAAAATATTTCTATTATAATTAGTTTAATCCCAAAACTATTACTTCACTGAATATGACGTCACGCAAAATACAGTCTTTAGGCCTACTGCAATTGTTTTACACGTTTTCTTGTCATAAATCACATTAAGTTTTATGGTTCTGTTGTTATATTTGTTTTATACCATTAATGTATTTTTTACTGTTTATGCAGATATAAGTTATTATTTCACAATGATTTTTCTTGCCGTATAAGTAGAAGCATATAAGATTTCTTTGAGGGTGAATTTTTATCGTTTACCAATTATATCTGATACAATTTCACAGTGATTTTTGTAATGTTTTAAAAGGATACGTGTTATTTTTGACAACGATTTGTCTAATTGTTTTACAAATAAAGTTTTTATTAAAGGGCAACTATTTTTCTTATTGTTAAACAAGGATATTTGTAATAATTAATTTGCCACTGATTTGTTTTCATTCGTTTACAAGGTTATTTTTAATATGTTTACTCCGTGTTTTATATTGTTATTTAGTGTTATTAACAACATTCCGATGTTTGTAATGTTTTACTAAGATTGCGTTATTATTTATAAATATTTTTAGTGTTTGTTTTACCGGATATTTCTAATTATTTATAAATATTTTTATTATCTGTTTCACCACATATTTGTTGTTATTTTAATCCGAATTTTCAGTATTTTCCTACGACTTTTGTTGTTATTCATAGCGTTTTTAGTGTCTGTTCCACCGGATATTTGTTGTTATTTCAAACGAGTTTTTAGTGTTTTTTTACGACTTTTGTTGTTCTTTACAAGTATGTTTTTAGTGTTTTTCTACGACTTTTGTTGTTATTTACAAGTACGTTTTTAGTGTTTTTCTACGACTTTTGTTGTTATTTACAAGTACGTTTTTAGTGTCTGTTCCACCGGACATTTGTTGTTATTTCAAATGAGTTTTTATTGTTTTTCTACGACTTTTGCTGCTATTTCAAACGAGTTTTCAGTGTTTTTCTACGACTTTTGTTGTTCTTTACATGTATGTTTTTAGTGTTTTTCTACGACTTTTGTTGTTCTTTACAAGTATGTTTTTAGGGTTTTTCTACGACTTTTGTTGTTATTTACAAGTACGTTTTTAATGTCTGTTCAACCGGACATTTGTTGTTATTTCAAATGAGTTTTTATTGTTTTTCTACGACTTTTGCTGCTATTTCAAACGAGTTTTCAGTGTTTTTCTACGACTTTTGTTGTTCTTTACATGTATGTTTTTAGTGTTTTTCTACGACTTTTGTTGTTCTTTACAAGTATGTTTTTAGTGTTTTTCTACGACTTTTGTTGTTATTTACAAGTACGTTTTTAATGTCTGTTCAACCGGACATTTGTTGTTATTTCAAATGAGTTTTTAGTGTTTTTCTACGACTTTTGCTGCTATTTCAAACGAGTTTTCAGTGTTTTTCTACGACTTTTGTTGTTATTCATAAGTACGTTTTTAGTGTCTGTTCCACCGAACATTTGTTGTTATTTCAAACGAGTTTTAGTGTTTTTATACGACTTTTGTTGTAATTTACAAGTACGTTTTTAGCGTCTGTTCCACCGGAAATTTGTTGTTATTTCAAACGAGTTATTAGTGTTTTTCTACGACTTTAGTTGTTATTTCAAACGAGTTTTTAGTGTTTTTCTACGACTTTTGTTGTTATTTACAAGTACGTTTTTAGTGTCTGTTCCACCGGACATTTGTTGTTATTTCAAACGAGTTTTTAGTGTTTTTCTACGACTTTTGTTGTTATTTCAAACGAGTTTTTAGTGTTTTTCTACGACTTTTGTTGTTATTTCAAACGAGTTTTTAGTGTTTTTCTACGACTTTTGTTGTTCTTTACAAGTATGTTTTTAGTGTTTTTCTACGACTTTTGTTGTTATTTACAAGTACGTTTTTAGCGTCTGTTCCACCGGACATTTGTTGTTATTTCAAACGAGTTTTAGTGTTTTTCTACGACTTTTGTTGTTCTTTACAAGTATGTTTTTAGTGTTTTTCTACGACTTTTGTTGTTATTTACAAGTACGTTTTTAGCGTCTGTTCCACCGGACATTTGTTGTTATTTCAAACGAGTTTTTAGTGTTTTTCTACGACTTTTGTTGTTATTTACAAGTATATTTTTAGTGTTTGTTTCACTAGTTATTATTTCAAACTGTTTATTATTATTTATTATTATTTTTTACTGTTTTACTACCATTTGTGTTATTATTTATAAATATTTTCCAATTGTAGATTTTCGCTGATATTTGTTTTATTTCACACTGTTTTTTTACTGTTTAACACAGACATCCTTTATTAGTTACTTATAAAGGTGTTAGTATAATTATTTTTATTTTTTCCGCTAGAAAAGATACACCACAAAAATAACTTACAAGCAACACGCCTTTGAAATTATTTGTAGCAATGTTTTATAAATAAACATAATTTATATTAATAAACTTAATTAAGTGCATAAATTTAAAGCGCTTCTGAGCTGACACAGCACCAGCACAACTAAGTCTTCGCTACTGCTATTTGCATCTTGGTTTACTTACAATAATTACTGCTGCAGTATTCTATGTTAATGCACCGCATAAATCTTACAGTACAGAACCTAGCGCCATAAAGTATCCAGTACACGTACAACTACATGCAGAGGTTACTAGCTCGCGTTAAACTCTCTTTTAATACATTATGACTTTGTTTTATAGCGCAAAACTAAACTGTTAATGCCGGGTAAGGATGAAGTAGGCGAATAACCTTATAAAAAACATTTATATTTTTTTTACTATTAATTATATTTCTTTAAATGTACTGTGTCACTTTTTGTAGGACATACTTTTCTACGCCCGGTATGGCAAATATGTGCTGCATTTTTTTCGTTTATTTTTTTTTAATTTTAAGGCGAAAAGCACATTAAGGCTTTTATCGCCTCCCTAAATGTAAGTGTGAGTGTAAAGTGTTAAAATCGTTAGCGTAGTGTTGTAAGTGTAACTGTGTGTTAGACTCGGGTACAGCGAGAGACGTCTAAATCCTCTCAATTAGTGCAGCTAGTCTGCACCCCTGCGGAGACTCTCAAAACTGAAAAAATTCAGAGACCTTAAAATGAACACGATTGTTGATGAAATCAATGCAATAACAACGAAGTATGAAAAACGACTCCAAACCCATACCGATGCTAGTGTTCAGCAGATGCTAGATTTTTTTGTGTGTTTAACGTCCGACTATTATGCACACTTGGGCTAATGCAGGCGATGGGATGATTTACAGCGTATGGAAATGCCAAGCCCTGGCCGGGAATCGAACCCGAGTCCTCAGGGTGAAAGCCCAGTACGCTATCAACTAGGCCACCGAGGCGGCTAGCAGATGCTAGAACATAGGACTTGGTGCAGTGATAGCATATCAAGCTAAGAGGCTGTACCTGACAGAGCCATTCATTGGAATGAACATCTAACACAGTGATCTATTTTAAGTTATAAATAAGTTTGTAATTAGTTGTAGTCCTCAAAAACAATTAAAAAATTGAGCCCAGCTCTTCAGTCTTCAGTAGTTGAAGGAAGGGGCAAAGTATGCAATATGAATACACCAATGTTTCTCTTTTGCATACAGTATCCTATAAGGGGATTATTCACAAAGTTTTTGTAAGACAACTTCCATAGTCATCCGTTAACACAGGGGTTTTTAACGGGGTCTAGGTGGACCCCTCAGGGTTCTGAACTTTAAAAGGGGTCGATTAAATTCAGGGGATCTATTTGGGGGTCGATGAAATAAATTCCATTTTTGTTCGCGACGTGCAGGTTATTTAACGAGAACAACCGAAAAATTGCACTTGTCGGCAGTATTCACAAGAATATTTAGAATTTGGTTTTATTGCGTCTCCAGGGAACGATTCCTTCCCAGTATGTTTAATTTGCGAAAACTTCCAACGATTATAAAACCATCGAAGATGAGAGACCATGATAAGATTATATCAAAAATTAAAAATTTCGATTATATCAAAGATTTAACGAAAAATTTGAGAATCGTTCCAACACGGGAATTAAATCGTTTCTTAAGCTGTCTACGGCTACAAATTATGCAAGGGCATGCCGAATTTTAGAGTTCCAAGACATCCGCACAAAATACGTCAGATTAACAAGTATCAGCGAACCACTACTGTTAGCATTTCCTAGTTCTTACTTGGTTGAGGCAGGATTTAGCTGTGTAAATAATTTATTGCGAAAGACGAGAAATCGATTCACGATTTCAGAAAGTGGGGATTTAATTAATATTAACAAATATTTTCCCGGATATATCAGTAAGAAAATCAAAGGACATCAACCGCAACCATCTCATTAAAATTGTATGTATTTATATTATTTATGTTATGTAGCCTATATTTTATTTAAATTTCTGCTTCTATAAACATAATTATATCTTTAAAGTATGTCTAATAATACAGAGTACAAATTACTACCAACAAATTGTACTACTAAATTGATACTAATAAAATCTTCGTTTGCCGCGATATTTGCCGCGCATTTTACACATATGGTGGCTACAGAATAACAAAAATTATTCGGAGGGGCTCGAAGCACCAAAAAGGTTGAGAACCCTGCGTTAAAATAACCTAAGCGCCAAATAACGTGTCTTTGTGAGCCAGACATCCGCCATTTAATTCCAATACAGATTGCAGTTACAAAAGATGATAACGGCAGTTAATATGCGACTGCAGGTAATTTAATATGGAAGGACGAGCTACTGCGCATGCGTTGATTAAGTTGTAGACGCAGTAGCCCAATAAATAACTTCTTCGGATTACTGTAAGGATATAAAATGGCCGGCACCGAGTAATTGCAACAAGTTTGCGTTGCGACAATATATCATACGTAAAGATTATTACTTACGTGAGGTATTTGTTGGTTATAAAGTGCTGTGTTGTTATTTAAAAGGTGTCTTTTCAAAAATTCACCAAATGTAGAACGTTTTTTTCAAATTTGGTTAAAAGTAAATATAATATCCAAAAGTATTTTTTATGTTTGTGCATTATATATATATATTAGACGCAGAATTAGACTCAACAGACATTGAAGACAGGAACGCATACAGGAGAAAGATGCTCGGTTGGAAGGTCCCAGAGAATGAAATCGCAAAGAGTGCAAGGGTAAAATAGACGGAGGAGCGGAGGAGGATCCATGGGGACAGGATGAGGAAGGTGTAGATGATTAGAAGGAACAAGATATGAGTCGGAGTGCTTTGCGTGATCCAACAGGGTCTATACGCAAATAATAATAATAATAACAATATGTATATATATATTCTTGAACCCACAGGTGGCGAGAAGGCTGCGCAAAAGGTTCGGCTACTGAGAATGAAGAGGGCTCTTGGTATAACGCGTGATATCTACAATAAGAGATGTATGTCGACGCACACAAAAATCAGACACTACAACACAGTCATAAAACCGGAGGTATTATATGCAAGCGAGACGCTAGCACTCCACACAAAAAATGGAGGGTATTTTGTAGGAAGAACGCAAAATCTTGAGGAAGATCCTTGGCCCGAGATTAACTGAAGATGGATACAGGTTGCACTCCCGAAAGACCACAGAGAAGATATCGAACCTGGCAGCAGATATCAGAAGAAGGAGGCTTCGGTTCTATGGACACATCAGTAGACTCCCAACAACGATACTTGCCAACAGAATCCTTAAGTATATACAAGGTGTCAAATCAACAACGTCGTGGATCGCACAAGTCAGAATAGACCTACATGACGCAGGAATAGACTCAACAGATGTTGAAGACAGGCACGTATACAGGAGAAAGATGCTCGGTTGGAAGGTCCCAGAGAATGAAATCCCAAAGAGAGCAGGGGTAAAATGGACGGAGGAGCGGAAGAGGATCCATGGGGACAGGATGAGGGAGGTGTGGAGGATTAGATGGAACAAGACATGAGTCGGAGTGTTTTTCGTGATCCAACAGGGTCTATGCGCAGATAATAATAATAATTATTATATATATATATATATATATATATATATATATATATATATATAATAGACGCAGAATTAGACTTAACAGACATTGAAGACAGGAACGCATACAGGAGAAAGATGTTTGGGTGGAAAATCCCAGAAAATTAAATCCCAAAGAGAGCAGGGGTAAAATAGACGGAGGAGCGGAAGAGGATCCATGAGGACAGGATGAGGAAGGTGTAGATGATTAGAAGGAACAAGATATGAGTCGGAGTGCTTTGCGTGATCCAACAGGGTCTATACGCAAATAATAATAATATGTATGTGTATGTGTATATATATATATATATATATATATATATATATATATATATATATATATGTGTGTGTGTGTGTGTGTGTGTGTGTGTGTGTGTGTGTGTGTGTGTGTGTGTGTGTGTGTGTGTGTGTGTGTGTGTGTGTGTGTGTGTGTGTGTGTGTGTGTGTGTGTGTGTGTGTGTGTGTGTGTGTGTGTGTGTGTGTGTGTGTGTGTGTGTGTGTGTGTGTGTGTGTGTGTGTGTGTGTGTGTGTGTGTGTGTGTGTGTAGCCGAGACTAAGATGAGCGGATGAAGTGAATCCACAGCATTTAAAAACAGAGGTTTGTGGATTGTTGTATGGGACGCAGACAGATGGCGACGACTTCTGGGGAAGGCCAGGACCCAGAAATGAATGGTAGCACCAAGGATGATTATTAAGTAAGCTCCCCCCTTAGCGAAGCTGTATTCGGCGTCCATTATTCCACTTCGGTTTGGAATGAAGAGTCTAACACAAGAGCAGATAGATGAAGAAAGCAGATCCAGCTAAGGAATCTCGGGTTTGCCAAACCCGTGCTCACAAAATATGTGGTCGAACTTAACTCGTCAGAGAACGAAATTTGAAATAAAAGAAAAATACGATTAATTAAAAATCTGAAAACACTAAAATTAACCCTGACAGTAATTAACGAAATCACGATTTTTTGGAATTTTAGCTAACGCCGCACAACTGCAGATATACTGACAGGCATCTTCCAGTTAAATGTCCCTACATTTATATACAGAAGAGTCCCGCTTATCCGACCTTCCGTTTAATCCGACCTAGCCTGAAAAAACAATATTTAAAGCAATTTAAAAGATTTGTAGCGAAACCGAATGTACAATGCCCGCGCGCCTCTTTGGAGTCACACCTTTACGTCTACGTGTCACTTAACGCGCTCAGCCGATGACTTATATTCCCTCATTCTCTTCAAAAGAAAAATGAGGTCGACCACACTTATACCTGCTCTGTTCGTTCATTTCCGTCTTTTACTACCAATTCAGATTCGTGGAAGAGTTGACGTTTAGAGTGCATTCTGCTTGTGTGTTTCGTTTTTTTTTTATTTGCTGTTTTCTAAAAGCTAAAATATATTTTACTTCTCATGAGATTGCAAGATGTAGCGGCGAGAAAACGTCAAACAGTTGTAAACAAAAAACAATTACAAACTTTTGCCGCCAAGTTTGATGATTTGACGCGCTGCTCTTTATTACTGCAGTGAGATTCTGTGTGCTGTTTTATGTTTTAGTACAATACATATAATACATGTAATAATACATGTAATTCAAAGTTTTTTAATGTAATAAATTCAATTCAATAATTTTAAACGTTTTTATAGCTTCTCCGTGTAATCCGACTTTCCCGCTAATTCGATCCGGTCGCGTCCGGTTTAGGTCGGATTAACGAGACTCTACTAATATGTTTTCAAATAAGGACGCTCCGTGTTATGTATTAGACATAAAACAAGTTATGCTACTTATCAGTTATGCCTCTCAAAGCCTACTCGGATCGGGGATAAATTTGGAACTGTCGACAATTCTGCAAACAGTTTTGGTAGAACACGACATACATACACTGCAGTTTTGCCGTATTTCAAGGTGTAAGACTAAAGGATTCTATTACTTGTCCACCCAAGCGTTGCCTTAACCCACTTCTCGCCACTGCCCGTATTGGTGCTGGCATTGGTTTAGTAACAGTAGAGTAGTTCCTTTTTAGGGCTTTTAAATAAACACAAGAAAATAAACGGTTCACAAACTTTCTGACAAATTATTATCTTACGAAAGCACACTAAACGTATGTATTGCCGCTATTTTTCAAAAATCTGGGTGCGATGAACAAAACAGAGGGGGTGGTGCTCCTCGAAATAAATTAGTAGTATTCTTAGATTTTTGAAGTTAAAACTTATTTAGGCGAGTTTAGCACTTTTTGGGTGGGAAAAAAGTATTGAGCGCGCGTCACGCTAAATCTGTATACGTTGAGTCATCAATTCAATACAGCTGCGAGCTGCGGCACGCCGAGATTCCGATATTACTTAATAATTAATGTTATACTACAGGACCTATTCCTTACATTGAATTTTTGCGTAAATTTGTTTGAAATATAAATCAGTACATATCAATTAATACATTTAAATATTACAATATTATAATTATATTATAAATACAATTAAATTGTTTTTATTTGTACTGGGCTTTTGCAGCCAATCATGTGTTTTTATATAAAAATGAAAAATATGAAAATGTAAAAAATAAATTTAAAAATATGAATTTGTAATTAATGAACAAATTATCCCTGCAGGACTTCTTTTTATAATGAATTTTAAGTAAATATTGGAATCATGAATTAAAATATAATTCAATATATTAATTCGGTTTCATTTATTTCAGTTTTCACTTCTGTCCGCCAGTCCAGCGACTGCCATTTTTGTTTATATGAGGTTTATTTTATATTCAAAAATATACGCTTGTGTCAAAACATCCTGTCCAGTTTTCCATTTTCAATGCAATCACGTAGACTATATAAAATCACTACATTTCTAATACATAACGTGTTATCGATATGCAGAACTATTAAACCTGTACTATACATAAGCAATATTCACTATAGCTTGTTTGCCAACACGAACATCCTGTTTGTGCTAAATGAATTGCACCTAAACCAATATCAAGTACGTGTACACCCGACCAATAGAATATCACTAAACGAACATCACGTATAAAGATACAAAAGATAATCTATTTATTTTAATAGTACCTTGAATACCATCCACGTCACAGAGTGGTTCAATTTATACAAGTGCATGTTTGTGCACGTAACGTGCATTCAGTGGTTCTATCTATAATCAGTTTTCTTTTGAACCTGAGTCACCATTGCCCCGGGTAGTCTACTTTATTACGCATTTATGTCTGCTCCGGCATTGAAATCGCCGGGCAAGTTATGCGGCCGAGAAATACGTTTAATCCTTTCGGATTATTTTTTTTCCTGCGTGCATGATCAATTTGTTTAGAACTAGGTTTGTAAGCAAGGATAACCAGTTAGTCCTACGCACGCGCTAGAAATTCATAAAATGTAATATGTCTGCTGGTAATAGATAATTTACTTTTATTTTACTCTGATCTGAGTTATTATTTTTTTTTTTTTAACGTTTGACTATTTGACTATTGTGCACACTTGGGCTAATGCAGACGATGGGATGATTTATAGCGTATGAAAATGCCAAGCCCTGGCCGGGAATCGAACCCGGGTCCTCGGGATGAAAGCCCAGTACGCTATCAACTAGACCACCGAGGCGGCTCCCAGTTTTTTTTTTTTTTTTTTTTTTTTTTTGGTGTTTAACGTCCGACTATTGTGCACACTTGGGCTAATACAGACGATGGGAAAATTTATAGCGTATGAAAATGCCAAGCCCTGGCCGGGAATCGAACCCAGCTCCTCGGGATGAAAGCCTAGTACGCTATCAACTAGGCCACCGAGGCGGCTCCCCGAGTTAAAATTAAGGATATTGTAAGGTGGTTTAGTTTTTCTTAGAGGCTACACTTTTTTATTTCTAATTAAATTATATTTAAATCAATTAAGCGTGTCAGTAGTTTTTAACGATTAGAAATAATTTTATATCGCATATTTGTTTCCGCATTAGCTCCGAATCCAGAGGAAGCAATAAACTACGCCCTTCATGTATTCTGCCAACTCCTTCCCTTCAACAAGACGGCCCTTATGCTACGCCAACCATTTCCCTTTCGCCCAAAAATCGAGATCGAGTCGCGAAATTCTATATAAAGGTTTACAACATCGATCTAATTGATCACAGAATCACATTTTAAAATAAATCTTTAATTTTAGATACCGTTTCTTGAAACATACAGACTAACAATGACAATGACTCAAGGCACTAACCAAATCCATTCGATATATTTTGGACCCAAACGTGTTACATTTTTGCGCTTAAAAAATACATTACATTAATTTCCAGTGTTTAAAAGTTATTGTGTAACTCTTAGGAACTAAAATATTCCGAATCTTTTTTCCTAATAATTATTGCATTTTTTACTTTCGTAAACTACAAATAACCTCAAATTTTAAACGATATAATTTTGTTTTTCTTTTTCAGGATGCGAACACTGGTAGCACGTCCACCGGCAGCCTTCCATCATCTCCCAAACTTAAGACGCTACTTTCCAACTCTTCGGAACGAGAAATCGACCAAAATTCCAACTCACCGTCTCCAGTTTACACGATGGAGAACGACGAAAACAAGCCTCAGTACACCAATGACGTCATCAAACTGTGCAGACTGAAGGAACGCAGGTTGCAGGACTTCTACAGGGAACAGATGTTGACGAACGGCGTTCACCCCGGCAACGGGAGGTTAGATCCCGACAAAAACTCGGACTTCGACGAAGCAAACGATCTGTCGTTGAAAAAATCGACGATCCCTTTGTTCGGCGATCAAGAGAACTACGTGAACTTCCACGCCAACAGGCTGCACCACATAACCAGGATACTAGGGACGGATAACTCCAGGATAGAAGAGGTGAACCCTCTGCACGGGCTGAAGACGCTCGCGAACCTCCTGGACGATAAATCCGGTCCCGTACTCCAACGCAGGAGATCGCTCTCTTGTTCCGATCTAGCCGAAGACAACGTGTTAAGGCCGAACGATACCAACAACAACGAAGAAGAGAAGACCAACGGCTTGGAAGACGAAACGGACGAAGCCAAAGGGAGTCAGACTAGTCTTAGCTGCGAGGACTGCGGGAAGGTGTTCGGCAGGCGGCAGTTGTTGGTGCAGCATCGCAGGATACACACCGGGGAGAGGCCGTACGTGTGCGGGGCCTGCGGGAAACAGTTCACGCAGCGCGGCCACTGGACGGCGCACCAGAAGTTGCACGAAGACTCCAGACAGCCTGAGCATTCCTGCAGCCAGTGTAGCAAAGGCGTTTGTCACCAGAGCATCGCTAAAGGTAAGAGACCCATTGCTATCTTTGATAACAGTAACAAAACTGAATTAACTTCACATTTAAATTTTCTTTTTTCAAAAAAATGTTAGGTTAGGCTGCTTTAAAAGAATCTTGAAATTCAGAACCTTCAAAGTACTCATAAACATTGATTCTACTAAACAAACTGAGTCTTAAATTCACCATAAAATATACAATAAAGGTTATCTGATAACAGTCACCCACAATGCAAAATTCCTAAAAATATTCTTATTTTAAGAAATAGCTTGAATATTACCAGATTTAAGGTGGTATTTCACTGAAAGTACAAAATAATTTATGTCAACGAGTCAACGACCCCGTGAAGGAATTAGTAGCCACTTATTTGCCATCCAATAGGTCTAAGTACTGGTGTTGATCCATGTTGTTAGAATGCGTTTAACAAACCTGTCTGTTAACGCGGTCGCCATTTTTTTCAAAATTTATAGACAAGACCAACAGGATATTTTTTTTTTACCAAGCAGCCTTGATGCGTTCAATTCCTGTTTTATTTCCTGGCACAAGGACACTGTGCCGTTGGCCGTTTTATATGTTTTTATCTGTAACTGTGATAAAACACCTCCTCCTTAAACGCAACCAAATATATATCCTTGTATGGTTTAGCGTTGCTCAATAGGTTACAAGTTTTTTTAAACGTTTTAAACAAATCTTAATGTACACCCAATAAGATGTTTTTTTTCAATATATTCCATCACTTCAAATAACTCGACAACGCATCAATATCTTTTCTAAATTTTGTTTAAACTATATAGAAATACTACTTGTAATTTTTGAACTTCCGCGATATTTTAAATTGCAACATAATTGCCTATTGAATTTCTCGCAAAGTAAAAACACCATGCCTTTATAAAAGATTTTCAATAAAAACAAAACATTGCATGACCGGACATTTATTTCGTCTTCCCCTTTAACTGTTCCGTTTAGATCGTCGAACATTTACAACGGATCTTACCGTAATGGCTTCCCTAACAGCTGTTCTAATGTAAATTCACTAACACCGACAAGACGTGCGTTATTACGTCGGCTCTATCAAAGGCACACTTTACAGAGCAACGTGTATACCTGCCAGATATAGTTGGCGTAGGTGTGACGTCACACGTGGGCGACACTAAGTATTATCAAGATATAGGTGGCCGTGGGAGCTGCAGTGAGCCTAGTTTGTTTTTATACTGAAAAGACTTGTTCTCGGAAATATAACGATCTAGTAAGCACAGCGGTAGGCTACACCGATGAATTCCTACAGCGGCAACAATGCAGATCAAACTAATTAGAAGCCACACAGAAATTCAACAATGGCGAACATTATTTACAGTATAGTCTCGATTAACCGTCACCGTTTTAAAGGTCGGTTTCTATTAACCGTCAGTTAAATATGACATTTTTAAACAGTCTTTCGTAGTAAATAATGTGTATAAATAATAAAAGTAACCTTCCAGACAAAACAAAACTGTAACTGCACACGACGGCAACGACACTGCAACAATGGCGAACATTATTTACAGTATAGTCTCGATTAACCGTCACCGTTTTAAAGGTCGGTTTCTATTAACCGTCAGTTAAATATGACATTTTTAAACAGTCTTTCGTAGTAAATAATGCGTAATAAATAATAAAAGTAACCTTCCAGACAAAACAAAACTGTAACTGCACACGACGGCAACGACACTGCAACAATGGCGAACATTATTTACAGTATAGTCTCGATTAACCGTCACCGTTTTAAAGGTCGGTTTCTATTAACCGTCAGTTAAATATGACATTTTTAAACAGTCTTTCGTAGTAAATAATGCGTAATAAATAATAAAAGTAACCTTCCAGACAAAACAAAACTGTAACTGCACACGACGGCAACGACACTGCAACAATGGCGAACATTATTTACAGTATAGTCTCGATTAACCGTCACCGTTTTAAAGGTCAGTTTCTATTAACCGTCAGTTAAATATGACATTTTTAAACAGTCTTTCGTAGTAAATAATGCGTAATAAATAATAAAAGTAACCTTCCAGACAAAACAAAACTGTAACTGCACACGACGGCAACGACACTGCAACAATGGCGAACATTATTTACAGTATAGTCTCGATTAACCGTCACCGTTTTAAAGGTCAGTTTCTATTAACCGTCAGTTAAATATGACATTTTTAAACAGTCTTTCGTAGTAAATAATGCGTAATAAATAATAAAAGTAACCTTCCAGACAAAACAAAACTGTAACTGCACACGACGGCAACGACACTGCAACAATGGCGAACATTATTTACAGTATAGTCTCGATTAACCGTCACCGTTTTAAAGGTCAGTTTCTATTAACCGTCAGTTAAATATGACATTTTAAAACAGTCTTTCGTAGTAAATAATGTGTATAAATAATAAAAGTAACCTTCCAGACAAAACAAAACTGTAACTGCAAACGACGGCAACGACACTGCTGCTCTAAGCGAACATTCATATTCCATCTAGTGGAATGTGATAAAAATACTTCAAATAGTATCAACAAATTCGAAAAGAGTGCACGAATGTTTCTATTGAAACGCTCACACTATTTACGATAATACCATTCAGCGTATAAGTGGATCACGTAACTGTAAGCTGAGTACTTTATTACGTATATACTTGTCAAAATGTTAAATACGAATAGTTTACTGTATTAAAGACCTACACAAAAGCGTTTTACTACATTTTCAAAAATAATAATAAAAAAACATTATGTGCGATAAACAGGGAATAATGGTATTTTTAACGATCGCCGAAAAACTTGTATATTTCTGTTATCCGTCTGTTCTGTCGTCCGATACACCAACAGTCCCAACAATGACGGTTAATCCGGACTCTATTATCTTGATGACGTGTGGTAAAGAAATTTCAAAAAAAAATGTGAATAATGAACATTTCGGCACACGATCGTATTAAAACATATTAAAATTTATCCGTACAACCACTGAATTTATATCTGGATTGCTAATGATTTCATAACGATAACGTATGCATATTTCAACACAGATTAGGATGAAGTCTGATTTTTTAGAAACTGCAAGATAAAAAGTCAACGATTTTTTAAAGATTTAAAGAGACCGTCATTTTGAAAAGAACTTTTGAATTTCGGAGGGGACTCAGTTTTCCTTATGTTTAGCGCATTCCAACCTGACTACAAACAAATTTTCTAACATGTTTTAAAGGTCGGTGGACATTACGTAGTGCATAAGTATGCTGTACCGAAAACGGATGTTCCAATAACTCATTTTCCATTAGATTCCAAACAAAAATTAACTGAAGGACACAAAGTACGTCCTACAAACAGAGCCATATAGAACCCCCTCCAAACACAGTACCCTCTAAATGGTATTTAACGACACGATACGGTACATTCTGAAAATGCTGTTTTCGATAAGTTTATTCTCCTTTTTGTTCGAAAATAAAGAGTAAAAAACTGTAAGAGTGAACTTACTTCTGACATACCGTTTTAACGATACAGTTACCTGACAGACGAAGACCAAACCTGTCAAAATTCCAAATTGTTTTGCATAGAACACTTAAAGCCGGACACACGTTCCGTCCAACAGCCCGGAAGGCTTCAGGTCAACTAGTAACCTGTTACTGAATTAATATTTGAAAGAACGTCAATATTATCTGCCAGGGGATACCGAATTTGGTAACCGGAAAGCGCAGGATGTTGATTGTTGACACAACCTCGATCCTTCTATTAGGTCTCATTCGGTTTGACAGGACCGCTCCGGTGGTTTTCTAACGGTATCATACCGCAAAACACACACACACACACACACACACACACATTTATAACACCGTTTACTATCCTTGAACTTCTATATTTTATGCAATTAACAAACACTTTTTAAACATACTAATTCGATTATAACAAATAAACGTATGACATTTATTCTACTTAAAAAATATTTAACCTATAAAAATATATCGTAAAAATAGATTTATGAATAGTTTAATTTACATGTTTAGTAGTCGGTCGCCTTGGTGACCTAGTTGATAGCGTACTGGGCTTTCACCCGAGGACACAGGTTCGATTCCCGGCCAGGGCTTGCATTTTTATACGCTATAAATCATCCCATCGTCTGCATTAGCCCACGTGTGTACAATAGTCGGACGTTAAACACACACAAAAATTTAGTAGTCGTACGGCATATTTAGAACGTGTGCATACATTTATAGGCGGAAACTCAAAAAACACATCTTAATCTTGATTAGAAAAGTTAAAAAAATCAACTATAGTTTATTTTCAATTGTTGTTCAACACACTATACTGTTCAAATATAGTGCGACCAATCTGAACTTATTTTTTTAACACGTATGATGTTTTACGTCTGGTTTTGATGTTGGAGGCATGATGCGAGGAACTTGTTTATATTGGTATATAAAAGTATATTTCACGCGTCGCATGACTCATATTAAATTAATTATAATTAAAAATTACTGTGTTTCGGCCGTATATTGAACCTTTGCGCGTGTGACGCAATAACCACTACACTACGAAAACTACGAAGAAGTTCCACTGATTTAAATATATGAAATTAATCGTTAATTTAATTTTGGTAGTTTTGTTAAAAGATCAGTTGTTTTGTATTAATTCGTAAAGATCAGCTGATTCCATTGAACATCCGATAGGCTATAATTAATTTAAGGTTATGTTGTAAAAAACTAGCTATGTTAATTTTTCGTGTAGACGAACAAGTTATCGTAATTTTAAAAAAGAAAGAGGAAACATGATACGCGATTTTTGTTTTTGGTGCATTAACAGAAACCTTTTCACTCATAATAACTACTGTTTAACGCTTAAAATTTAAACAATCGGGTCTAGATTTCAATAAGACAGTCCGAATAATCGAACATTGTCACTGAAAGAATATCCGTTCGATTCCGGCAAATTGACGCGTCACGATTTGTTGACTTATCGATTAGACGGGCAGACATAAAATGTCCTTGGTAATAACTACGGACCCTATAAACGGCCGATTTGAATACGAGACGTTCACCTAATTTATTTATCTCGTAAAATTTTACCTTGGAAGAAAACGGTGTTAGATGAGCCCATTAACCCGATTCTGTTCACAATAAATTCAACAAAATTTAAATACCGAATAATGTCAGAACGATAATGGAAACGACACGATGGCGTGACGCAAGAACAGCTGACAAAGATCGATTTACGTAATTTAAACGTGACACACACTTGTCACATATTGCTGTTGAATAATTTTGGAGAATACGGAAAAATAAAATGGCCAAACAAATGTTTTAAATGTTATGAGTGTGTGTACACGCTTTGTTTCTTGTCCTTGTAAATCACTAGGCCCTATCGACCGTTGAAATGCACACTTGTGCGTTCAAAATCTTGACACATACCTACTTGTAATTACGCGACTTCCGTGTCGTCCGTACGGCCGCGACGCGGACTAGACCAAACCAGTCACTCAGGACACATCGCGCTGACTGTTGCGCACTATTGAAGCGTTCATTTTGAAACGTATTCCACGCTCAAACACGTACGTAATATTTCGAAAAATTCTGAAACTCGTTTTTTTGTTTTGTTTTTAGCGGAGAGCGGACGTGAAAACTTGAACTTTTTGTGAGGTCTGGATACTTTACATAAACTCTTTATGTGCGAAAACTATATATACAGGGTGTTACTACAATAAGCTGCCAAACTTCTGCAATGGTTTTCTTATACTGAAATAAAGAAAAACTTTCCTGTAAACGTGAAGGAAAGTGCTTTTCCTTTCTGCTAACAGCCATTTTGTTTTTTTCCACTAAAAAATTTTTACTTCTAGAACGGTTTGACCAATTACGCTGCAAATAAGTAAGGCGCTTACTAAGATAGATTTATCGTTAAAAAGATAAACAACCTTATATAATAATGTTTTTCAAAATGGCGGCCGTTAAACATTTTTCAGTCCAAATAATTTCAAAACGTTGTATAATCGCTATCATTGTAGTTTCAAATTTAACCACCCTAAACCACTAATTTTCTCGTATTATAAACACGCGCTCGAATTTTTAAGGATCTCGCCTAAGTATCAAAAAAACGTTATAAACCGAAATGAATTATCAAAATCAGTCCATCAGATTTTACCTAATCTTCAATAAAACATGAAGATTCAGTCGTAAGTTAGCGGAACGAATGTTGTAAGTACAACAACAATTTACGGGTTCTAGTAGGAGACCTACCCGCCTGGGTGGCCTAGTTGATGACGTACTGAGCTCTCACCCCGAGGACCCGGGTTCTATTCCCGGCCAGGGCTTGGCATTTTTATCATCCCATCGTCTGCATTAGCCCAAGTGTGCACAATAGTCGGACGTTAAACACAAAAAAAAAGGAGACCTAAGTAGGAAAAACAAACCCAGAAAGTTGCCTAATTTTAGTTATTTCATTCATTTTACTCCAAAAACTTCTTAATTTCAAAATTACTTTCACGCTTATAAGTAATATCAAAACAAATAAAATAAATTTAGAGTTTTTTTTATTTTAAGGCGAAAAGCACATTGAGGCTATTATCGCGTCCCTAAATGTAAGTGTCAGTGTAAAGTGTTAAAATCTTAAGTGCGGTCTTGTAAATGTACCTGTGTGTTAGACTCGGGTACCGCGAGGGACGTCTAAATCCTCTCAAAAGGTGCAGCTAGTCTGCACCCCCGGCGGGTAAATAAATTTAGAACCCAAAGCAAAGCCATTTTGGGAAGGAGGGGTAAAAGTAAACGAAAAACGGAAAATGACAAAATTATTCTATTAATGAATCATAAAATCTAGTCTCTAATGACATTTAATTAATAATTCTCTTTTTATTAAAAAAAACCTTCAATTTTATTTAAAAAAATATAGTCTACAATATTTTTTTTAAATCCTTAATTATATTACGATGGGCTAATAACCTCTCCAATTATTAACTGAACCGCCAAAACGTGTGTTACAAATTAATGCCGTTTGAAAGTTGTTGCTATAAATTTAAATATCGGAATTAATGCGCCAAAATTAAATTCACTCAGAAAACTGGCCGGCAATGATTTAGAACGGATAATGGCTTGTTTTCGGCAGATAAATACTTGATCCGTATTTGGCGTGAACAGGTTGTACAAGTAGTCCATGGCACCCTGCTCGAGGCTAGCTCCAGGATCACACTTAGCCTCCTTTTCAAGTACCATTCAGCGACTATTGTTACACAAACTGCCTACTTTTAAGGTTAATTTTCAGTCGAATTGAAAAGGTTTCGTTCAACGATTTAAGATGCCTGCGTTTATAGCGAGAAGTTAAACCCCAGAAAGTGTCCGTATAACTTTTCGTTTCTAGCGAGCCGCCTTGGTTGCCTAGTTGATAGCGTACTGGGCTTTCACCCCGAGGACCCGGGTTCGATTCCCGACCAGGGCTTGGCATTTTCATACGCTATAAATCATCCTATCGTCTGCATTAGCACAAGTGTGCACAATAGTCGGACATTAAAAACAAAAACAAAAAAAAGCGATGTTCACTAGCAGTCTTCTTGCAAGTTAAACACAGCAAAACTGTCGAAACAGCTATTTTTCAAAATCGTTTGGTTCAAATCTGCGGATTGAGGAGAAAAACAATCTCCATAACGTATCTTTCGGTTTCAAAATTACATTCGAGACTTTTTTTGAAAATATCCCGTCAGTTGCTATTCAAATTAGAACAGTAACGACTGCATTTTGTGATAGGTAAACGCCAAATTGAATTAAAATAAAAACTCGTACGACAAACATTGCACAAACTTTCTTCCGTGTTGCTATTCACCTAAAATAATGCGTTTATAAAACCAGTGCAGCAAATATGAAATGAAATAAATTTCCGTTTCAACAGTAAATACTAACAGCCTGAAAATTTCCAGATATTGAAAAGTAAAGTTATATTTTCGGTTTTTGTCAGTAACTGAAATAATTTAGATTTCCGCTTTTTCTTCTCCTCAATGGCTTCCGAACCGATTTTTTTACTTTAGATTTCCTTTTTCGCCTGGATTTTTTCAATAAAATTTAAAATTTACTGATACAATATTATTGTACGGCTTCTTTACAGCCTTGCAAGAAATTATTTATTTTTAATTTTTATTGTCAACTACTTTTAAATACGTTTTATGTTATTCTCGAATTTATTTTTATGGCCAATTTACAGCCTTAAAATAAATTATGTTTATTGTTTTTAAGACACGTTATGGTAAACTAGTTTTAGGTAAATATTTATAATTTGTATGTTTTATTTATTTGTATTATTTTTTATTATAGTTTTACAATAAAATGTTCTTCAATTTCATATTTTCGCCTCTGCGATGATAAGCTTTACATGGGTATATTTGAGAAAAATTTGATTAACATCGTTAGAGGCACAAAAAATATCAAAGCATATTTCAACTGCCCGAAAACTATTTCGAAGCAGTTGTGCCAGTTTTTGGTAACCTAACTATCGTGCCCAATTAACTGTTGGGCCAATCAATGCGCACTGCTAACGAGTGGAAATTTCACAATATCGTTTTAAAATTTATTATTTTACGTTTTGTATCGTTATTTACGGCCTGATAATTATTTTATAGGACCGGGCTCTTAAATATGCCATTAGCCATAATGGACAACTAACAAGCTGTTGGAACTGTTGAAATGTCCAAAGTGTAGAGCGATTTGTGTTCCCGTCTTTTGATACATCGAAAACCTCTTTGTAACTACAGAATTTCAGATTTTAGGTTGGCATTACTTCTTCCACTACTACTGTACTTAATTTATATAATAAATTAGTAAATAGCCTATAGATAGTTTATTTAATTAGAACAAGTTATTGTAATAGTTACATTGTAATCTACTTCAAACTGCTATGTTCAAATATTTAATATTATAAAAATATCTGAGACATAGTTCTATAATACCATCCGATAAATATTTAATACAGAAGATGATTGTGTTATAAATAGAGATAGTTTTTTAATACGGAATTTGATTGTGTAATAACCACTGATAGTTATTTAATACGTACTGTGCGTTATGATAGTTAATAGTTATGTAATAAGACTGTAAGGTGACAGCTGTTAGTTATTTAATACGGAATTTTATTGCGTTATGACAGTTGAAAGTTATTTAATACAGCAACTGACTGTGTTATGACAGCTGACAGTTATTTAATACAGAATTTGATTATGTAATGGCAGATGATAGTAATGTAAAGCAACATCGGATTGTGTTACTGTATCCAATAGTTACTTAATTCAGCATTTTGACTGTTGTGTTATGATAGCTGAAAGTCATTTAATACAGCAATTGACTGTGTTACGACAGCTGACAGTTATTTAAAACAAAATTTGATTATGCGATGACGAATAGTAGTTATTTAAAGCAACATCGGATTGTGTTACTGCATCCAATAGTTACTTAAATGTTGAGTTCCATTTCGATTGTTATGTTATGACAGCTGACAGTTATTTAATACAGAATTTGATTATGTGATGACAGATGATAGTTATGTAAAGCAACATCGGATTGTGTTACTGCATCCAATAGTTACTTAAATGTTGAGTTCCATTTCGATTGTTATGTTATGACAGCTGACAGTTATTTAATACAGAATTTGATTATGTGATGACAGATGATAGTTATGTAAAGCAACATCGGATTGTGTTACTGAATCGAATAATTACTTAATTAAACGTTTAGAATGTTGAGTTCCATTTCGTTTCTTATGTTATGACAGCTGGTAGTTATTTAATACAGCATTTGATTATGTTATGATAGCTGATGTTTATTTAATAAAGAATTTAATTATACTATGACAGAGGATAGTTATTTAAAACAACTTCGGATTGTGTTACTGCATCCGATAGTAATTTATTTCAGGATGTTGACTATTGTGTTATGACAGCTGATAATTATTATGACAGATGTTGATAATGTTATGACAGCTGATAGCTAATACAATATTTACACTTTTAATGTTTTTGTGTTCAGGTACATTTGCGCACGCACACTGGTGAGAAGCCATTCCACTGCCTGGAGTGCGGCAAGCAGTTCAGCCAACTGAGGAACTATAAGTACCACAGGTCGGTGCACGAGGGCACGCGCGAGTTCGCCGCCACCTGTCCGGAGTGCGGCAAGTACTTCAACGATCGCGGCTACCTCAGCTCGCACATGAAGATCCACCGGAACCGGAAGGAGTACGGCTGCGAGTACTGCGGCAAGAGTTTCAACCAGCGCGTGGCGTACAACATGCACGTGCGCATCCACACCGGCGAGAAGCCGCACGTGTGCCAGCACTGCAACAAGTCCTTCTCCAGGAAGATGCTGCTGAAACAGCACCTGCGGATACACACGGGCGAGAAGCCTTTCTCTTGCGTGGTCTGTCAGAAAGCGTTCGCTGACAGGTCCAACATGACGCTGCACATGAGGCTACACTCCGGCGTTAAGCCTTACACCTGCAGCGTCTGCTCCAAGTCCTTCACCAAGAAGCACCACCTGAAGACGCACATGAACTACCACACCGGCGTTAAACCGTACGTCTGCAGCAAGTGTGGGCTGAGGTTCAGTCAGTCGAGCAACATGAGGACGCATTACAAGAAGTGTTCCGCGGCTACCTATCAGAACATACCGACCCCACCGTCCAGTGTGTCCACCAACGCTAATTCCATTCCTTCTTCCTCGCCTCTACAGCACATGACCGCTACTTCCGGTGTGACGCCACCCAACTCGGACGAGTCTTCTTCTTCCAGTTCTATCGCTAAGGAGAACGCCGAACACCCTCAGTGACCATTCGGAACGTAATTAATCCAATCTTCACTTTATAACTTGGATAGGAATACGTTTATAACTTTCTACTATTCTGAAACCTACTCGTGTAATTGCAAATTTATTGTGATAGAAAATGTATCGTGTATTAGGGCTGGTTTTGATGTTGGATTTTGCGGGACGCGTGATATGAAGAACATGTTTATATCGATATATTTGCGCGTTGCAAGTCTCATACTAAATTAATTATAATTAAAAATTACTGTGTTTCCGCCGGGATCGAACCGGAGACCTTGCGCGTGTGACGCGATAACCACTACACTATGGAAACAACGAAGAAGTTTGACCGATTTAAGTAAACGATTAAATTGTTAATTTAATTTTGGTAGTTGTATTAAAAGATCAGCTGTTTTATAATAATTCGTAAAAATCAGCTGATTTCGTTAACCAGCTGATAGCCTTTAATCTGTTTCAGGTTATGTTGTTAAAAACTATCTATGTGTTTTCGAACAAATTATCGTAATTAAAATTTTAAAAAAGGAAGAGAAAACGTGATGCATAATTTTCGTTTATAGTTCAGTAATTTAAATGTTTATGAATTGCAAAGTACGACAAGCCTGGGCGTTTTGTATGACTATTTTCAAACGAAATACAAATGCTAGTATAAAAATTGTTTTACGTGCTTTACATTGGTGTTTATTTAATTCAAAATTACAAATAAATGTTTCATATTATTGTAAAGCACGCAGATAAGAGTGATAACGTTTCAGCTGTATCGTTAAACCAATGACCGAATCAGATGACAGTGAACGTATTATTTCGGTTGCCTAGGCAACGCTAACGCGTCACATTCCTCTTCGAACTCAAATTCCTCGGACGTCTTCTCATAGACTGATACATTCTTGGCTTCGGATGCTTTGTTTTTACCATTAAGGTCACATCAGTCGCACGTTAAGATGCATTCTATTCCCAAAATAAAACACTCTGTAGTGTAAAATCAAAATTTCACTTCTGCAATCGAAAGCAGTTGTTTAAAATCAAAAATCGACTAAAATGTATATTGTTAGATTTAATATCTTTCTTTGTATAGATGTTTTAAAACCTACTTTATTTGTATCACCAACAAAACAAGAAATATTGAAATATTGAAAAACCAATCTCCTTACTGCACTGTTATCGATAATGAATTTCACAATAATGTTTTGTATAATTGATTTGCAGAGTTAAAAAAACATACTGCACAGAGTTTTAATGGCTGTTGTTTAACGGAATTCCGAAACACTCTGTATAGTGTAATGAATTAAATCGTATCTGTGAAAACACTGGGCCAGTAATAATATTTGCGGGAAATATTTTGTTTCAATCCAGGCGTAATATTGCAAATTTCCAAATAACATTATTGTTGGCCCGCGTGTATGCAGTATAAATGCAATTTTAAAAAAAACCAGGCGTAAAATTTCAAATTTTGCGAATAACAGTATTGTAGTTGGCAAGCGTGTGTGAATACAAATACAACTTTTAAAAGTCCCTACATCTTACATAAGTTGTAAAAAAACCACAATTTTGTGTACGCGCATAAAATCAGGGATATTTTTCTTGGATTTTCTAAAAATGTTTGTCAAATACGGAGAAGGCATACAAATATACACTAAATGTTTACAAATAAATACGTTAGTAGCCTACACAAGGTCAAAACAAATGCACCCTTATAGTGATTGTTTAGTTTGGGGTAAAACACAATATCGGTTGCAAAATGGCGGTTTTATTGGGGTCGGGTTGGCATGTTTACCTAGTCTTTAAATTTTTTAAAAAAAATATATGTATATATTTTAAAACAGTGTATTATACATTAATATATAAAGAACGTATACACAAATTCATACATTGAATACAGGGTGTTCATACAATGCTGTACAACTCGTGTGAAAGAAATATGTATTTACATAAAAAATGATGTATTAATTTTTATATGCTTTACGCTAAGAACATCCTGTATATAAGGTTTGATAATACTGTTATCAGTATAATTTGTATAAAATATCTGTAAGTATTAAAAGTTGTAAATAATGTAATTTAATTGTAAAAACGCAAACTTTAAATACTTTTATATTCTGTGCTGTTCGCCAGTATGTTTGTACATTAGGCTTGAGTGCTCAATTATTCTAGTTTATACAGGGTGTTACAAAACGTAAGTGCGTTGCGATTATTGCCTAAAGCAGAAAAAATAAGACGAATTACTAAAATTTTTTAGAAAAATTCAATACACCGAAGACAAAGTGCGAGATAATTTTAAGTGAAAACCACGGCTGATATGCTTTTATACAGCTAAAGTATAGCGGAACAAACATCCAGTCCACTGGTTACATTTTGTGATTATACTACAAATATTTAATTGAGAATACACTGTGAGGTCTATTAGTTACACTAATAAAGATTAGCGATCGGCGTTAAAAGAAACGGTTAAACGGACAACAGTAACTGCAGTCTCGAACCTACGACAGCAAGTTCAAAAAACTAAATCATCGCGGACACATTAGTCAATTTTTTTTTTAATTTACTGTTTAAATCGCAATATGTAACGAGTTTTGTCACACCCTGTATATATTAAGGTCTTGCTGTAAATATGAATTTTTTAAAAAGTATTTTTTTTTTAATACACTGGAATTGTCGCCATGTCTTGTACACTCAGGAATTCATTGTGATTGCTATAATAGCTTTGCGTTGTTGTCCGTTTGCACGTGTTATTGTGGATGATATATAGTCTATAAGTTAACTGTTTACGATATAGAAGTTATTGGTTGTAATAAAATACAGTATATTTATTGAAAGCTATTTATTTGTTGTGTAAATCCTGTTTAAAAGAATGTTATTTAATTTTAATTATTTTATTATCATATCCAATTATTTTTCTGTTGATTTATATTGAAATAAAAAAACAACTGTTATCGACATTATTTATAGCGTTTCGTTATTGTATTGTTGACCTTTTTATGTGAAATATTCAAAACAAATACAGTTCAAATGATTTAAAACTGACGTGAGCGTGAAAAATATCAGATATTCTGGAACTTATTGAAGAACAATTACTTCCCCGAACAATTTTAAATAAAATAAATTTAATACTAAATAGCGTAAGATAAGGACGGTGTACAACTTTCGGAATATAAATTAATTTTCTCAAAACAACTGAACTCATATTAATGACGAAATTTATTTCTTTATTTAAAAAAACATAAATAATGATTGATATATATTGATTATATATATATATATATATATATATATATATATATATATATATATATACAAGAAAAGGACCATTTATACATAGATAGGTTGTTTTTATTTCATTGCACAATATATACATTGTGTGTTGACCTATCTCTCTTTATATATATATATATATATATATATATATATATATATATATATATATATACACACACACATATATATATGTGTATATATATATATATATATATATATATATATATATATATATATATATATATATATATATATATATATATAGATAGATAGATAGATAGATAGATAGATAGATAGATAGAGAGAGAGAGAGAGAGAGAGAGAGAGAGAGAGAGAGAGAGAGAAAGAGAGAGAGATAGGCCAACAATGTATATATTGTGCAATGAAATAAAAACAACTTATCTATGTATAAATGGTCCTTTTCTTGTAAACGGCTCTAAGTACAATGGACATAATTTTGGATAATACAGTAGTTCCGCGATTATCCGAGTCAACTGGCACTGAGACTGCCTCGGATAAGGAAAAACTCGGACAATACGGATTTTATAAATGACGAAAAAACGAGACAAGTAAATTTAATGTTAAAAAGCAGGTTATACGCCAACAGCCAAACGTAATTTAGTAAGAAACTTGAATAAAAATCAGTATCTGTACAGTATTTTTACCTTAAAACAAAATTATTTTACGAAAACGTTTTAGAGGTGGTCTTGGACGCGGCGATATTGCGCCAACGCTGCAGAAACAGAAGGTCATGCGGCGAGGATTCCTCTTGCTGCTCAGTGTAGGCAAGGCTGATTCAAGCGATCAGAGTGAGAATTTTCTGAATTATCTTGTCACTATCGTCCTCTTCGCCATATTGTGTACTCAGTTAACGTCCGACTATTGTGCACACTTGGGCTAATGCAGACGATTGTACTCAGTTACGGTTCATCTTGATTACACCAATTATGAAAGTCTAGTAAGGGTACGAAGTTCTTTTTTTAAAAAAAAACACTCATTTAATATATCTTTTTTGTGATTAAAATCACGTTTTCTACTTACGCGCGCTAATCATTTTGAGGTTATATTGGTCACTTTTTTGTAACTACCCGTTGTTACCGCACGTCTGTATTTTGTATTATTATTATTGGGCATGTAATACAACGTTTTAGAGCAAAAATTACCCAAACTAACAAAAGTCCGGAAAACTCAGTTTTGCCAATTTTAATTAGCAAAACTCGAATAACACGCGTCACGTACATTAAAACCCTAATACAATTTGAACAGAGCGTAGTCCGATTAACTTGTAGAATTGTCATCGCTTAAACAACACAGAAACTGAGTTACAGAACATAGTTCTGCTTACTGACACCTAACCAACCACGCTAAAAATTCCCGTACTTCTCTCCCGGCTTGGAAACAGCTGAAGCCTACGAAACCTAATTCACTCCCGTCAACCAATATTCACTTCCGATTGGTTCACGCGTATTTCGAGTCTATACTACGCTCGATTAGTACATTTCTGCCGGCATCTCCCGTTTACAATACCTTCATTCTTATTGGTGCGTTCTTTCTCTAGTTTTAACAATGGAATTCTAATTCCATTGTTGCCGCCATAATTTCCAATATGAATATAGGTCGAAAATTGTTGTTCGGCAGGACATCGAGAAGGACCATCGACTAAAAAACTACACGCAGACTACCAACTGTACAAGAAACCATAACTTGCTCGGGAGGAAATAGAACGGATCCAGCCAATAATACGAAGCGACTTTATTTCACGATTCTTCGCCAGCCCGCGGCCGACCTGGTAAACGCCCGAACTCTTCTATAAATCCCGGCGACAACAAGAGAATATGTAAAAAATCGTTACTTTTAACATAACAATCTGAAAAGTTATCTTACACACGCGCGCGTGCCACACACACACAGACACACAATTAAGATGTATCGAAACACTTCAGAAGTGTGTGATTTCCTATTTTTCTTGTCGCTTTCAAAGCTACATTTTCTGCGTTATAATCGAATAGTTGAAATCGTTCCAGACCTTATTAATGAACATTTTTTTCAAAACAATTTAAAAAAAATGAAATCACGGTTTAAGAATGAATCGTATAAAAACGACAGGTTTTCGTCTACAACTACAGAAGAGGGTTTTTCGGAAACACTCTTCTGAGGGTAGTTAAGGACTACATTTTAGCCAAATTGTTAATAAGTTTGAAAAAACTCAAAAAAAACACTAAAATACAACGTTATCGGGCTCCATTTAATTACCTCAATGTAATCGAACTTGAGCAATCTTGCACCGCGAAGAAAACGACTTCATTGCCAACAGCACCAAGGTCAGCTTAAGACGCCAGACCATGAAATCGGAGACGATAAACGTTAATACAAAACGTCAAATCAAATTAAGGTTAAATATTTCCAAAACTAATCGTCGCACACTTCTCGTCCATTAATATATGCACCACCTTGGCTCGGCCTCGCGCGTCCGCAGCATCTCCGCGCCTTCGTCCTTCGGCGATGTTTATTTGGAATTATACGCATGCGCACCGGCCAGTTTAGTTCGAATGGATCCGCCGAAAATGACACTGTCTGGAACAGTTAACGATTCCGAAATGTAAGAACTCGCGCGATTGGTCGCGAGCTAAGAGGTTTTCCAGAGGCAAACTAAAGCAGTAAACCAACATTTAGCTGCGTTTCTAAAAATCAATAAAGAGTTTTTTTTAAAGCACGTACTAAGGAGCCTTGTTGGTCCTTGTAAATTAGTTTTTATTTTTATTTTATTTTATTTTTTTATTTTGGTGTTTAACGTCCGACTATTGTGTACACTTGGGCTAATGCAGACAATGATTTATAGAGGACACACACCCACACGCACACACGCACACACACGCACACGCTCGAGCACACTCAAGCGCGCGCACACTCACACACGCACGCACACACAGAGTTTCTGCACGTACAGTGTTTATATAGAACCGCCCTAGAACTTTCAAAAAGTTGAAGTTTTTATGCCCTCCCCCATTAATATCGACATATTACTTCAGAAAAATCCGAAACATTTATAAATTTAGTTTGAATTAAATAAAAGAACGGTATTTCAAGAATTTTTTGGAATATTTTACGTTTTTTAGTATTTATGGACCTCGAAAAAGTCACCAAAGCCTTTAGTGGATTTGTTTACGCCTTATATCTTTTGCAGCAGGCCAAGTAGAATTCAAGTCAAAAGTCATTTTAAAATTGGCTATCAAATAAGTTACAAAAGCGAGTTTTAAATAGTATACATTTTCATTTAAATGGTCGATCCCTTGTAAATTAGTATCGACCGTTGAAATGAAAATGCATACTATTTAAAACTCGCTTTTGTAACTTATTTGATAGCCAATTTTAAAATGACTTTTGACTCGAATTCTACTTGACCCGCTGCAAAAGATCGATTACGTAAAAAAAATCCACTAGAGGCTTTGGTGACTTTTTCAAAACACGCTTGTCGAGGTTCATAAATACTAAAACACGTAAAATATCCACAAAAAATCCTGAAATACCTTTCTTTAATTTGATTCAAACTAGATTTATAAATGTTTCGAAATTTTTCTGAAGTAATATGTCGATATTAATCGGGTTGAAAGTTCTAGGGCGGTTCTATATAAACTCTCTCTCTCTCTCTCTCTCTCTCTCTCTCTCTCTCTCTCTCTCTCTCTCTCTCTCTCTCTCTCTCTCTGTGTGTGTGTGTGTGTGTGTGTGTGTGTGTGTAAGTTTTAAATGACAGCCAACGCTGGACAAAAAAGAACAAAGATTATTTCCGCCCTTAAGATTTTCCCCAACGACTGACAGTTGACGTAAGAAGACGAAAGACATTAAGGTCTCCCAAAGCTGTGGTATAAAAGAAGGAAAAAGAAAAGATTTTTTTCTGGATTCAGGCCACTATAAAGTATAAAGAACATTTTCGCTAACTATTGGAGTGGCGGGTCATATCGTCCACGAGTCAAAGGTGCATTACTGACAGACAGACGGTTACGAATTTTGTACGGGTCATTATTATTGTTGCCTACAGACCCTAAAATTATATCTGACAGCGATCAGGGTTTATTTTCACTATTTTTCCTAAACTGTAACTTTTTTTATTTTATTTAACTTAAGTATTCAGTTAGATCTACTATTACAGTTTGTAAAACAACTCTTAATTTCGTTTTGAGAAATCAGAACTTTTGTTGCCGATAATTTGTGATATTTCTGTTTTTGTTTTTGTCTTTAGTATCAGATCAGAATTCGACTAGAAGTACTGATAGATAATATTCAGCCCGTTTTTCGCTGTATTTGGGTTGGTTTTGATTTTTAAACACTTTGTTTTTTATGAAAACTATTTAAAATTTTGTAATTATATAGTTGAACTCCGAAAAAGCTGGGGAAATACCGAAGTACATATGACGCGCATACATGCACGCACAGACATCCAATTAAAAATTAACTACTTCTAGACGCTACGAAACGTTAAGATCTGTGTAAAAAATTTGACGCTGTATATTTTAGACGATCGTAATACTGTCTCCGTACGGAGCAATGTCAAATAAAACGCCATTAAAGATGCAAAATGGTATTGCTTATTTAAATCGATGATCACTACAAGTCCGCTAATGTACGCCCCGCCTTGGCCCATTAATACCAGCCTCCGATCTCGCGTTCTTTCGTAACATATCGGTTTTACACGCATGCGCACTAGCTCGCGCGGTGTTTTATTAATTGGGAGAATTCCGAAAAAGCTAACACAATATTTCAGGAACGGAACCTGTTTAGAAGTATCACATTTGTCCATTACTGGAGTCGAATGGAACGACTTTCAAATGCGTGCCTTAAATTGTGCAATCCTACAGACACTGTTGTGTAACTTTGTAATGTATCGTTTTGCGTCCACATCTCCAGAACTAATTTTTCTGCAAAACTGATTTTGAAAAAAATCGATTCTTGGACAATCGATCGGTTCGAATATCGAAACAATCGCGACACCAGTTACGACATGAGGTGATGGAAGCGACTGAAAATACGAAAACGAATCCTGACCGACGTCAAAAACAAATTTCTTATTTCAACGGATTTTGAAAATTCAAAATGCTATTTTACGCAGATTTTAACGCTGATTACGATGACGAAATCACATTTAAAAAGTTAAGAATTTTTAAATGGCAGCCATTTTGAAACTGTTAAACGAATTTTGCTGGATAACGAACTAGCCCAAACTATTACCAAAATTGATGTTTAAATCAAATCGGAATGCGAAAATGAGCGTGTTAAACCAGGATCGAGGCTCATTTCAAGATGTCGAGTCTGGGTCTTACACTGATGGCCGCTCATGTATAGTTCATTTTTCAATGGACATTCGCCAAAAACAGTCGCGAGTTATGAACAAAAAACCTGCTTCTTTCAACCTGAAGATGGATAAATCAAATTCTAGAAATAGCTATTTCTTACGACTACGATAAGATCCAACTTTCCTCACAAAGTGAATATTGGTGTATATTTAAATATACATGATGGGCATTCCCATAATGAACGTCTCTTAAGCAAAGTTCCTTTTGGACTCAAAGGGGCAGCAGATGCTCTGGGCAAAGCACAACTCAAGAGGATCACGGGGCTCAAACAGGGCACTGTGGTCTGAGAGTGCACATGAACAGGAAAGGTATGTACCATGGAGAAACCGTGTGTAGGTTGTGCAGGAAGTACGTCACATAATTTATGATTGTGAGGCTCTTGCTAGTATGAGGCTTGGGGTTTTTGGTTTCCAAGACCCAAGGGATCTTCAGCAGAGTGGGTTGCTGGAACTTATTAAGGGCACCAATCTGCTGAATTAGATACTTTTAAGAGGTTTAGTTGCACAATAGGCCAGTCGATCGCAGTGCCTGGGGTTGTAATAATCCCTTACCCCAGACTTTAATCTTAATATTTAAATGTAGCTTGATTAAATGAGTTTACAGGATTACTATTGCACTCCTACCGTTGAAGATCTACTGTGCTCCCTTTCTATATTCCTGAGATGCTCAGTTACGGCTCCTTCTTCAGTCCTAGTCTTTTCATACGTTTTGGAGAGGATCCAAGGTGGATATCTCCTCCAATTTAACTGGTTACTTCCCAGTTCCTTATTGAGGTTCTTGCAGATGTTCGCTCTGCTAATCCCCTTTCAATTTCTCTTTCTCGTCATCCTCATTACGGAGGTTCTGCTCCTTTTGTTCAAACTTTTCATTGTGCTGCGAGATCCTGCTCATTTTATTTTATATTCTTCTTTACGGGAACACCCAAACGTAACTAAGGAAATGAGGTCCGTCCATACAGACCTCTGCATGCATCAGTAAGGCTGACGGAGGTCGTCAGGGCTCCGTTTGATACACCATTAGGCCGGTGTCATTAACTCAAGCAGCACGGGTTGCTTTAAATTGAAAATATATCCATCTATGTAGAGTAGTGTGTGTGTGTGTATTGTGTGTGTGTGTGTGTGTGTGTGTGTGTGTGTGTGTCTTAAGTAAAATGAGTGAGACAGTATGAGCTAGAGGTACGGTGGGATCGCTAAACCCATCAGCTGCTCACTTCAGCTGCCTCTGCCGGAAGTATGATAGCATATACCACGATTCCAGTGTTATTAACCTCAACGTTTTTCGATAAAAAAAATAACAACGTTATATGGCCAAGTAAGTAATGAAGAGATTGACAGAAAAATAGACAATTACTTATAGGTGACTGAGTTTGATAGTTCCTGGCACCACATGTCCAAAAGAGGCTGTGTAACTAAGCCTCTGAGATATTACTTCAGTAGGCTGGTTCCCTCAATAGTTTTGAGTTGTCCACTCACTAGCTAATTCAGTGGATGTTCTGGAAGACAAACATCCTTCGTCTCCTGCTGGCAAGAGCCTCACAATAAAGCAGTTTACTTATCCTTCACATATCCTTCGCGCTGTTTCTCTGTGGTATAAATTTTTACCCAGTTCAGATATACGCTTAAGCCACAGAACCACAGCTTCCATGGTTCTTATAAGTTACTCTCCACACAACGTAACTATCCCCCTGACCCCTACAACCACACAGACGAACCTCTTTCAATAAACATTTAATGCAAGCGTTTAACACGCGTGTTATTTAATATTGTTCATTATATGTGTTTTTAATGAGTTGCAAACGATTCAAACGATGGCACCAGTCCAGCTTGTTTCTAACACTGGCCGATTCACGCTATTGCAAAATAGTCTTAAATTTTCTAAAGAACGTGAATTCTTTTCTATTTTCGACAGCAATGAATTCGAACTTTCTGGCCGCGTACCAAATTCAAACATGCGGGCGGTAATGTATTGCGGCCGCTACACGCACTGGGACCATTACTTACGTCGGGACGTTTTGGGAGACCGCTCGGCCGGGCTGTTGACCTTCACGAAGTCGGCTTAAGAAATTCGTGAATTCGTAATTTGTAAAAATACTTGTAATTGTAAAATTTGACAAAACCAGTGTTTTTTTAGGATTTGTTTTTGCATTAGAAGTATATTCACCAATACGTTTATTTTTAAATACAGCTGTTATATTAAAAATGAAACGGAATTGTTTTGTTTGGGCACTTAACGACTGCAGAACAAAATGCGATAAAACCCAGAGGCTTGACCTTGAAATGAACGCTGAATCTAACCGTTGTAACATTTTTTAATGGGTCGTTGTGTGTGTGTGTGTCTGTGTGTGTGTGTCTGTGTCTGTGTGCGTCCGTGTGTGTATATGTGTGTGTTTGTGTGTGCGTCTGTGTGTGTGTGTGTGTGTGTGTGTGTGTATGTGTGTGTGTGTGTGTGTGTGTGTGTGTGTGTGTGTGTGTGTGTGTGTGTGTGTGTGTGTGTGTGTGTGTGTGTGTGTGTGTGTGTGTGTGTGTGTGTGTGTGTGTTGCTACGCGCGTAATGTTTTCGTAGCATGCTCAGGTTAGCATTAGATATTTAGTCCTAACAGAGGCACAAAACTCGAATTTGGAAATAACTTTAACAAATTCCGTTGCAAAATCCGTTCGAAATTTTCAAAACAGCGGCCATTTTAAACCTTTAAACATTCTTAACTTTGTTGTCTCTAATTGTTTCGAAAATCTGATTTCACCATACTCGTAAACGTTGAAGACCGTATCAATCGGCATATTCTGAATTTTCAAAATCCGTTGAAATTAAAAAAAAAAAAAATTAATCTATTGGCGCTCAGGGTTCGGTTTTTTGTATTTTCAATGTAATTAAAATGGCTGCTGTACGTGAATCGTAATGCTGGTTGTGTTGATGGAATCAGAAAACGGTAAGGTTAAGAATTATACTTTTGGAAATTCGTGTCGGCGAGACAGTTGCGTGCCGTGATATCTTTATAGCTTTCTGTGCGTATATAAACGCGCGAGAAAGTTTGTGCAACGTTGACAGGTCATTTCGTCCTACTTGCAGGCATGCGTTATGCATGCTCTACACAAACAACCACTTAAGACTGGATGTACCTCTCAATCCACCGAGGCACTCCCCACAGGGGCGTTTTTGTTACATGCAAGCTACTTCCGAGTAAAAAAAATAAACCAGCTTCGTATTGCTTATCGATATATCGAAGGTGCGATAATTTATCGATACATTCAAGTCTTACAATTACATCGATCGAAGCTTACAGCGAGCGCACACGCCCAACGCGGATAGTTAATAATAAGAATAGACCGCTGCATGTTAGGGTACGAAAGCAAATTATTATGTTTACATTGATATATTGCACGCAAACTGCGGCTCGTGCAGCCGAAACGATTGGATCGATTTTGATCAAATTTATTTGGTACACAAGCTGAAGGCCGTTTATATTTATTGCGCCAAGTGTATAAAAAGCATTGCGATTGTTAAAGAAAAATCGAACTTGCGGATACACATGTGCGCATTAATTTCGATCAATATCTACGAGTATGTTTTGCCTGAAGAGTAAGATTGTTAGAAGTTTCCCATTTGAATTTTTTTCAAATTTATTTTTATCTAGTAGTTATATCTTCAAATAAATCACTCTGTCAAATGTGTATCCACTGAATGGCTCACCTACAGCCTCTTAGCTTGATATGCTGTCACTGCACCAAGTCCTATGTGCTAGCATCTGATGAACACTAGCATTCGTATGGGTTTGGAGTCGTTTTTCATGCTTCGCTGTTACTGCCTTGATTTCATCAACAATCATGTTCGCTTTAAGGTCTCTGTGAATATATTCATTGCTCATTTACTATTATTCAAAGTATTTTCTTTTGAATAATACGAATTTTCTTTATATTATTTCTCTTGGCACGCTGACTTAAGAACTTAACTGTATAACAGTAATTTATTACTTATACTTAAGTATAAGTATAAGTGTATGCAGGATTTAAATCCTGCATTGTATCTAAATAGCAAATGCATATTCCTGAACTTAATCTCAAGGTCCTTTCTTTTCTTTGTAATGTGCGACTTCCAGTTCAGCTTTGAATCAATATTTATCTCTAAATATTTCATTTTATTTCTGTACAGAATAAGTTTACTGTTTAGCAGTACTGGGGCACTTCTTCCTCTCTTTTTTGTAAGTAAAATTAATATGGTAAGTAGACTAGTTAAGTTTGATTTGAAAATGAACTACTGCGGCAGCCATCATGGATCTCAACAACACAGATCAGGAAATAAGCGCCTACATATCTTTTTAAACATCTTACACGTTAACAGCCGCCGACACGCTGACGTTCGCAATTTCAGTCCGATTCGATTCATACTTGGTGTAATCGATTCCTGTAATAGCTTCGATAAGTTCGTTAACTGAGAAAATTCGTTCAACAGTTTCACAAATTCATAACTTTTGTGTTATATTTTTTTAAATATCATTTCACCATCATAAACAACGTTGAAAACTGCCTAAATTAACATTTTGAATTTTCGAAATCCGTTGAATTGTGACTGACCAAACATTAGGTCTGTGGTGCAACACGCCAAACGTCCAATCTTAGGATTTTGAACAAACCTCAGGTCTGTGGTGCAATCACGCCAAACGTCCAATCTTAGGATTTTGAACAAACCTCAGGTCAGTGATGCAATCACGCAAAACGTCCAATCTTAGTATTTTTACCAAATATTAGGTCTGTGGTGCAATCACGCAAAACGTCCAATCTTAGTATTTTTTCCAAACATTAGGTCTGTGGTGTTATCACGCCAAACGTCCAATCTTAGAATTTTCACCCAATCTTATGTGCAATCACGCCAAACGTCCAATGTTAGGGCTTTAATCAAACCTTAGGTCTGTGGTACAATCAGGCCAAAGGTCCAATCTTAGTATTGTTACCAAACTTTATCGCGTTACCAAACGTAAAAAGTTCTTGTCTTGACAATGTTTTGTATATTTACAAATTACACAGTCAGTCATAAGGCACTGGTTAAACCGGAATGCTATCTGAATCAATATTAACATTATACTTAAGATCAACCATTTAGTTCTGAAACAATACTGCTTTGCTGTATTTACCTTTAACAAAGCAATAACTCGAGACCATAACTCACACGCATGCAGAATACACGTTTGAAAGGGCTTTATTAAAATAACCATATTCAACATTGTATCCGGCAAGTATAAATAATGTACAGGTAAAACGCTGACATCGGTATTAGTGTAGAACAGGAACGTTGAATGAAACTAGTTCCATTGGTCGGAACAATTAATCATCTCCAGTAACTCTGGTTACATAAGAAACAATGTTTGTCAACACGTGTTTCAAAGTAAAAACATACTTCATCACTCATGACGTGATAATGTCTCTGACGTCATAATGTATTTCTAAACACTAATAACATTGTACCGTAAACGAATATTTACGTACGCAAAGATCAGTAGTATGGTAGATTGGTTTTTAGTACATTTAAGAGTAGTTCTATGGAGATTTTGGGGTGGTTGATCTTTATTACTGCGATCAATTTTTTTTTTTTTTTTTAAGGCGAAAAGCACGTTGACGCTATTATCGCCTCCCTAAATGTAAGTGTGTGTAAAGTATTAAAGTCGTAAGTGTAAGTGTGTGTTAGACTCGGGTACGGCGAGGGACGCCTAAATCCTATCAATAGGTGCAGTCAGTCTCTACCTCCCTGCGGGGCTGTGATCAAATATCGTGCAACTAAGCCTTTCAAATTCTAGTTCAGGCGACTGGTGACTTCAGTAGGTTTTAGCAGTGCACTGACCACCACATTCTGCGTAGGTCCTCAAGGTCCTGGAAGCCATACGCTTCCACAAATGTACAATGTACAATGTACAAATGTGTGTGTCTCACAAATGTAGAGTGATATTCGATTTATAAGTGTGCGTGCGTACGTGCGTGCGCGCGCGCGTGTGTGTGTGTGTGTGTGTGTGTGTGTGTGTGTGTGTGTGTGTGTGTGTGTGTGTGTGTGTGTGTGTGTGTGTGTGTGTGTGTGTGTGTGTGTGTGTGTGTGTGTGTTTTGTGTGTGTGTGTTTTGTGTGTATATATATATATATATATATATATATATATATATATATATATATATATATATTGTGTATATATTGTGTATATCTGTGTGTGTATATGTGTATGTGTATGTGCGTATGTGCGTGTATGTATGTATGTGTGTGTGTGTGTGTGTGTGTGTGTGTGTGTGTGTGTGTGTGTGTATGTGTGTGTGTGTGTATGTGTGGTGTGTGTATGCATGTGTGTATGCGTGTGTGTGTGTGTGTGTGTGTGTGTGTGTGTGTGTGTGTGTGTGCGTGTGTGTGTGTGTGTGTGTGTGTGTGTGTGTGTGTGTGTGTGTGTGTGTGTGTGTGTGTGTGTGTGTGTGTGTGTGTGTGTGTGTTTACACACACGCCCTGGAATTTTGTTGGTCTCAATAGAGAAAGTTATAATACATATTTTTTCTACATTAATGGGGGAAGGGGTGAACCCTTTTAACCGTTATTGAAAGATTTTCATTATAAAGAGATTTTACTCTGTTTGTGTGTGTGTGTGTGTGTGAGAGAGAGAGAGAGAGAGAGAGAGAGAGAGAGAGAGAGAGAGAGAGAGCGAGAGACTATATATTTCTTCTTCTTCATAACGCACGTCAGTTAGACTAATGAGCAAGGTAAGTCTTGTCATTGTAAACAAATTCTAAATAATTTAGTTGAATACGATGAAGGTTTTTCAATGTTTTTCCACCATTTCTAAGTAACCGCTACAGTTTGACCGCACAACGCTGCCAAGTGTCGCGTAGTAAAGGTACTCGCAGAACACGAGCTAAACCAAACGGAACGCGTTTAATCGACGAACTCAGCAACGTGCGAAACACGGTCACTTGGCGAATCCCGCCCGAGTAGGGAATCAATTACGTCTTGCGCGTAGTAACGTTAACACTGATTAATTCGCAGCCTAAACCTAAACCCGAACCTGATCTTTAAGGAATGGTCTACCCGAGGCAACTTAAGCAGATGCTAATTACAGGTTGTGAGACCGGACCAGCTGTTTCGTCAGCTTATTAATTTGGGAATAGTTTTACATATTTTAATTAATTTTTGCTAGTCAGTGTTAAATCTCTGTTGTTGATTGCATATGGATGACAACAATAGCGTGTTATGCGGTCATACAAGGCCGTACTTCGTAAAGGTAAATGTACTGGCTTATTGAAGTATTGGCACTTATTGTTATACTTCGGGAAAAAAGTACAGGCCTTGAAGTATTGGCACTTATTTTTATACTTCAGAAAAAGAAATGCACAGGCCTTATTGAAGTATTGGCACTTACTTATAATTCAGAAAAAGAAATGCAATGGCCTTATTGAAGTATTGGCACTTAGTTTTATACTTGGGAAAGGGAAATTCACAGGCTTTATTGAAGTATTGACACTTAGTTTTATACTTCGGAAAGTGAAATGCACTGCCTTATTGATGTATTGGCACTTAGTTTTATATTTCTGAAAGTGAAATGCACTGCCTTATTGATATATTTGGCACTTAGTTTTATACCTCTGAAAGCGAAATCCACTGCCTTATTGATGTATTGGCACTTAGTTTTATACTTCGGAAAGGGAAATGCACTGTCCTTATTGAAGTATTGGCACTTAGTTTTATACTTCGCAAAGGGAAATGCACTGCCTTATTGATGTATTGGCACTTAGTTTTATACTTCGCAAAGGGAAATGCACTGCCTTATTGATGTATTGGCACTTAGTTTTATACTTCTGAAAGTGAAATGCACCGCCTTATTGATGTATTGTCACTTAGTTTTATACCTCTGAAAGCGAAATGCACTGCCTTATTGATGAATTGGCACTTAGTTTTATACTTCAGAAAGGGAAATGCACAGGCCTTGAAATATTGGCATTCAGTGTTATACTTCGGAAAAAGAAATTCACAGGCCTTGAAGTATTGAAGTAGTACAGTAAAATAAGGCAACACAAATTCAAAGATGCGTAGACAGACTACCTTTCTGTCTGCAATAGAAAATAATTATTTTTTTTAACTATCTATTAACTTGAGAGAATTAACACGTATATATTTCCCGTTAAAAATCCTTGGCCAATACAAATGAAATCAATATATCGTGTACGAAATAACAGCAATAAATTCGTGAGAAAAACGAAAACGTCTTCAACTGCGACAAATATTACAACAAAATCAGACAAAACGATTGAGAAATTTTCTTAATATTTTGTTGAATTAAATTTACTCAATTTAGAAGCCTTAATAAGAATTTTACTGTAAGTTCACTGCGACGGTACGATTAGTGTTACGTGCACGTAGTGTCTGAAAGTAGGAAATAACGTGAGCCGGTGAGGAAATAATGCCTTACAACACGGACACAACTAATACACCAGATGTTAATTAAACATGAAATGCTCTTGTTCATTACATATTAACTGCTTGTGTTTTAATAAACTATTATACACTGATTAGAATCAATAAATAATCACTTCCAGTCGCTCTAATTACAAATAATTACTAATTACGAATTTTCAATTAGCGGCACAAGTGAATAAGTTTAAATGAAACAATAAGAGACGTTATTCATCTGCCAGTAGACGGTAATTTGATTACGGTTGGCTGCCAAGCCGGGTACCCGTAGGCATGAACAGAAAGAGAAAATTAAAGGGCCATTTAAGAGCAGCCCGGCCGCGTTTAATTTCAATGTTAACTGCGCGTCAGATATCTCGACATCCATTTAAGATAGACCCCTCATTTTTTTTATATATTTACAGGGGAAACTTTTATCTAGTTCCGCACACAGGAGTATTATAATTTTTTTTTTAATTAATGTATTTTTTGTAATTTTGTCTACAGTATAAATATCTTGAAATATATATGTGTACAGAACTAGTTCCCTGTGCGAACTGAATTGAAATAAAATTTGTTATTGAACCAAAAACAGAAATCATGTATCATGTTTTCTCTTCCTTTTTTTATTTTAATTACGTTTTTTGTTCGAAATAGCTAGTTTTTAACAACATAACCTCAAAACGTATTATAGCCTATCATGTGTTCAATGAAATCAGCTGATCGTTACGAATTAAATTAAAAACAACTGATATTTTACTATAAGTACTGCGACAAATTAACATAGCTAGTTATTAACAACATAACCTCAAAACGTATTATAGCCTATCATGTGTTCAATGAAATCAGCTGATCGTTACGAATTAAATTAAAAACAACTGATATTTTACTATAAGTACTGCGACAAATTAACATAGCTAGTTTTTAACAACATAACCTCAAAACGTATTATAGCCCATCAGCTATTCAATAAAATCAGATTATCGTTACGAATTAATATTAAAACAACTGATCTTTTACTATAAATACTGCGACAAATTAACATAGCTAGTTTTTAACGACATAACCTCAAAACATATTATAGCCTATTAGCTGTTCAATGAAATCAGCTAATTGTTACGAATTAAAATAAAAACAACTGATATTTTACTATAAGTACTGCGACAAATTAACATAGCTAGTTATTAACAACATAACCTCAAAACGTATTATAGCCTATTAAAACAACTGATCTTTTACTATAAATACTGCGACAAATTAACATAGCTAGTTTTTAACAACATAACCTCAAAACGTATTATAGCCTATCAGCTGTTCAATAAAATCAGATGATCGTTACGAATTAATATTAAAACAACTAATCTTTTACTATAAATGCTGGGTCAAATTAACATAGCTAGTTTTTAACAACATAATCTCAAAACTTATTATAGGCTATCAGCTGTTCAATGAAATCAGCTGATCGTTACGAATTAATATTAAAACAACTGATCTTTTACTATAAATAGTGCGACAAATTAACATAGCTAGTTTTCAACTACATAACCTCAAAACTTATTGTAATAAGCCTATTAGTATTATTGTATTGAACAGCCTATTAGTTGTTCAATGAAATCAGATGATCGTTACGAATTAATATTAAAACAACTGATCTTTTACTATAAATACTGCGACAAATTAACATAGCTAGTTTTTAACAACATAACCTCAAAACGTATTATAGCCTATCAGCTGTTAAATAAAATCAGACGATCGTTACGAATTAATATTAAAACAACTAATCTTTTACTATAAATATTGCGACAAATTAACATAGCTAGTTTTTAACGACATAACCTCAAAACTTATTATAGGCTATCAGCTGTTCAATGAAATCAGCTGATCGTTATGAATTAATACTAAAACAACTAATCTTTTACTATAAATGCTGGGTCAAATTAATTTAGCTAGTTTTTAACAACATAACCTCAAAACTTATTATAGGCTATCAGCTGTTCAATGAAATCAGCTGATCGTTACAAATTAAAATAAAAACAAGTGATATTTTACTACAACTACCAATATAAATTTGTGCACTCGTATTACGAAAAATCCAGCGTCACAACTAGCCCTAAAACATTGTACATGTTAAAAATAAACCCTTACAGCGGTCACGACAGTGTTGTACCAATGTTCTCCCACTCGGCTATACTCGGTGCTAAGCCAAGAATACCCAAACGTTACAAAAAAATCTAACGATAAAAATGAAAGTTTAACGGTACATAGAGAAAAAACGGCAAGTGCAGCTAGAGAAGTCTCTCAAAAAAATACCAAAAACAATAATTTATTCCGTAACCTATAGAAGCGTAGAGTATAATTTGCTGAATTAACAACGGTTTCCGAGTGGACAGAATCTTTACAATCTTTACTCTTCAGTGAACAACAGGTACAAATTACTTCGTACTTTCATAAACGGTTGTACAACTCGTGGCGAATGTACACTGAAAACGTACAAAATTATAACCCCTTTGAGAGCTTTGCGAGCGCTCGCTGCTGGTGGCATCTTGCGGCAAAATATTCAATTACAATTAATTAAATAATAGTACTGCCCATTTTCTCAAACGTTCTCGCAGCGTTCGTAGCGGCAGATAGTGCAAGTACTTGTACATCAGCCGCTAATATCGAGCACGCATTTCATAACGGTCCGTGTATATTCAGTGACCCTAAAAAAAAGTGTTATTTCACGTGTCGCCTAAAATATAGTTATTGCCGTACGTTCAGAGATCGAAGTGACCGTTTATCAGCGACATTTGCAAAACAAAACTGGTTTAAAATAACAATCTGGAACCGGTAATATCCGGTTTTCATTATTTGCCGGCAACACCGGCGGGTGTACAATGCAGCTCTTTAATGAACACCTTTTAAGGCCGACGCTTTATAAATTGCCCCAATTTCTGGAACAGATTTTTCTTATCGGTTATTCGTTTCAACGTCGTTGTTTGTATTATAATTGAAACGTGTGGCACAGTACAACAACCTATCGGCCTCGAAGGTGCACTGATTAATATTGAGGCACTATCAGCTTAATTTACCATTGCGAGCGACCTTCTAGCTGCACGTAAAAACGAATTTCCCATAATCAACGTCAGATTAGATTAGAAACCAGACGAAGGGATTCTTTAACACCAGGACTTATTGTGCAACTAAACACCTGAAGTATTGGTTCAGCAAATTGGTGCCCTTAGCACATTCCAACAGTCCACTGACTAGCTCATCCTGCTAGAGATCCCTAGGGTCCTGGAAATCAAAAATCCTTTGTCTCCTGCTAGCAAGATCCTCACAATCACAAATTACGTGTTCTGCAGTTTCCTCCTCTTTACTGCATAACCTACATACAGTTTCTTCGTGATACATACCTAACCTGTTCATATGCACTCTCAGACAGCATTGCCCTGTAACGAGCCACGTGATTTTCCTTAGTTGTGCTCTGCCCAAGATGTCCGCATTGAAAAACAATGTAAACGAACGATTTGGTAGGTGAAAATCAAACATCATAGAAATTGCGCGTAGAGTTAAACGAGTCAATTCATCAACAAATCAACTCATGTAAGCTTTACAAACAAAAGAATTAATGCAGTGCCTGTGTTTCTTAACTGTAAAATAATTCTTTGTTGGAAAAAAGTGAAGTAAACTTGGCATGACATTGGGTGCTAGGTTAAACTGCAAGGCACACGTTAAAAAGAAGAAAGAACTCGATGTTAGGTATAGAAAAATGTACTGGCTCCTCGGTAGAAGATCAGAATTAGACACAATAAACTGCTCTTGTATAAACAAGCACTAAGACCGGTGTGGACGTACGGTGCAGTTGTGGGGCTGCACCAAAGTGTCCAACATTAAAATTATACAAACGTTCCAGAACAAATTATGGCGGACAGCTATCGGCGCACAGTGGTACATCAGGAAGGACAATATTCACAGAGTTCTTCGAATAGAAACTGTTGAAGAAGTGATAAGGTCTACTGCAGCCAGACACAAGAAGAGACTTCTAAACCACGTCAACACAGAGATCAATAGCAGTGACACTGTGTGAAGGCTTAAAAGAAAGAAGCCGTTTGACTTAATATAATGAAGTTATTCAGTGGAATAGTTTTTATTAATGTTATTATATTTCAATGAACACTACTAGATAACTATGTTCAGTATAATGATCTGCCTTCCCTAGCTTCGTCAATTCTACTTTCGTTGACGCGTTTCGGAGAACCTCCATCTTCAAAAACTATATCTATATTGAAGATGGAGGTTCTCCGAAACTCGTCAACGAAAGTAGAATTGACGAAACTAGAGAAGGCAGATCATTATACTGAACATAGTGATAATAACCCTAGCAGAAAAGAAGAAGAATTTAAAAAGAACTACTAGATAAGTTTATGTTTAGTTTTAGTTGTACAATAAACAAAATAATTTTATAAAATTGTATTCCCGTAATATATAAAGTAAATCGTTAATCAGAAAAATACTTTTCAAAATGGTGGTCATTCAAAATCTTTAAAATGTCATCACTTTTCATAATATTATTTATTTGATCATCATAATTATTACGGCAAAACCTAGCATGCTTTATCGTTTATCAACTACACCTTGAACGTTATCTGCGTTGTTTTGGTTTATTTCTTTATTTGTTTTTCTTTAACCTCTATACTTTACGCCAGTTAGTGAAATGAGGATAAGCGTTAAAAGAAATGATAAAGCTTACGGCAGTAACTGCAGTCTAGAATCTACGGCCTTGAGGTGTTCAAACACAGCAAACTGAACGGTGTATAAACCACCTCGACCACCGAGCCATTAGCTAATTGTTTTAATCGATACAAACTCTTACAAGAGCGCGATTCCTTTCCTGTCCGCTGCTGATAAAAGCGCCTAAACTAACAGTCTTTGTGCGCATGCCTACAGGCGCTAAATATGTACTTCAGTTCCGTTATCAGAGTCTAATGAAGTGGAATTAATCGTTATCGTTAAAGTATAAACTGTGCCGACATGAGCTCGAGATTGTACAAGGTCATTTAATGCAAATTTGACTTAATTAAAGGCATTACACAAAGTGGTGGGATTGACAGGGATGAAAGCTTTGAAACCGTGTCATCATCGTACGGTGAAAGTTTGCATCTTCTGTTACGCAGTTCATTTATACGGCGGAGGTCTGGCTTTATTTTTCGATTTAGTTCCTGCGCGAAAATTTCTGTTATTTTCTGTTCGATCGTCATATTTTGTAACAATGGACACGGTGCTGGCTTCAAGCATGGTAATGATAATTTTTATGTTTTCAGTTCACAAAACTCGATTGTTGATTGCGTCACAAAAACAGACTTAACAGACAAACTGTTAATATTCGTTACAGAGTTATCAATTATTTAATATTCCACAATTTCACCTAGCACTGCTTTGTACCTCTATAAGACCGGACGACCATCAAATGCGAAGCGAAGCTGAGCGGGATGTAGATGAACGTTAACCGGAAGCGTTTGCTGCATTTAAAACTAAATATTTAGTACACTAGCAGACTATTGTGTTTAAAAACCGTAACCTAGTCAACGAGAATAATAAGTTTGGAGTCGTGATGGGGGAAGCGGGATCAGCTTCAAAACCGAACCAAGACAAGTCAAAGCTGCATATAGCGCACCTCAGCGACGCTTCTTGACTCCGCTTAGCTCCGTTACGCTTTCTTGCATATTTTAAAACTAAATATTTAGGATTCTAGGAGACTAATACGTTTAAAAACTGTAACCTAGGCAACAAGAATAATAAGTTTGGAGACGTGGTGGGGGAAGCGGAATCAGCTTCAAAACCGAACCAAGACAAGTCAAAGCTGCATGGAGCGGACCTCAGCTACGCTTTCAAAGGCCGCACTTACGCTAGTAGGTTAGGTTTTGAATGCGTAGTCCGGTCCGCTGAATGCAATTGCGCTCAGCATTTAGTGGCCGCCTGGCTTAATGATCGTGACACGCAATTTTCTCGCTGACGTGATGACAGCAAATTTCCAAAATTATTTTTCATTTATTTAAATATGATTTTCTATCACAATTAGCATTTTAAATCTACATTTACTAGCATTAAAATTTGTCAATGCGTTTAAAGAAAATTTAAACGCTAATTGATTACGTTCTTGACGCTGATCGCGTTACGAAGGTGGAATGAGGTTTTATAAAAAAGTGAGATATAAAATTAGGACTTTTTTCAAGATTTGAAATGACCGCCATTTTTACATTGTTGATCGCATTTTGTTGGATAACGAACTTGAACCAACTGTTACCAAAACCGATTTTTGTGCCAAGTTTGAATCAAATAGAGCCGAAATTGAGAAGGTTAGGGTAATTATGACGTGGATGGGTCTGACCGGGGACTGAGTACCGAACCCTTATTTCTAAATCAACTTTTTTTAGGGGGATCGTTTTATATATATCCCCCTAAAAAGCGTCTGTTGCACAAGACTCAACAGACGTTGAAGAAAGGAACGCATACAGGAGAAAGATGCTCGGTTGGAAGGTCCCAGAGAATGAAATCCCAAAGAGAGCAGGGGTAAAATGAACGGAGGAGCGAAAGAGGATCCAAGGGGATAGGATGTGGGAGGTGTGGATGATTAGAAGGAGCAAGACATGAGTCGGAGTGTTTTGCGTGATCCAACAGGGTATATATACGCAGATAATAATAATAATAATAATAATAATAATAATAATATATACGCGTGTATGTAGATATATATATATATATATATATATATATATATATATATATATATATATATATATATATATATATTCTAAACAAGTGATCTAGACTCCAGGACTGGAGCTAATCTTATGGTCACGTATCCTACCATGAAACGTCATATATATATATATATATATATATATATATATATATATATATATATATATATATATATATATAAAACAACGAAAAGCTTTTCTGCTCTTCATATTGTCTTACTATTACTATATGTGTGGGGGAAGTGAAATTTATTTTAGAAACAATAATTTCACAATAACATCGGTCATCATACTTTTACAAAAAATAACAATAATTAAAATTGCGTTCCTTAAAGCGCAAAAGGAAAAAAATCCTGCCAGCGCAGTCGACCTAGATACCTCGCAGGACCTGCGCCGTTCAGAATCGCAAGACTGCGCCGTGCACTTTTGAGTGCGTGGCCCCAAAACGACCGCTTTCCCCGACCGTTAAAGTCTCCGCTTCCAAGGAAACACGAAAATATGTCCCTTATAAGGAAACCGGTTAATTAAGCGGTGGTCCAGAACGTTTTAACGTTTAGAATGTTTTTTACGCTACGGATCCAAAATGGCGGGACATCTATTGTCGAAATCTTGACCAAAACAGGACCTGCTAACGAGCTGCAGCCTTGCTTGGTACAATTGGCCGAATTGTTAGATATTGAGTACAGGTTTGTATTTTAATCAAGTATCTGACAAGAATTCCCCTAGTCGTATTAAAAGAAACAACTAAATCAATGTAACAGTTATGCTAATAAACATTCTGATAATATTGTTCTTATTCTCAGTTTATAAAAAATAACACTAAAGAACAAAATATTTCTGTTGTTGAACCAAAAATAAAAATCACGTATCATATTTTCTCTTCCTTTTCTTTAAATTACGGATAATTTGTTTGAAAAAGACAAATTAACAAAGCTAATTTTTAACAACATATTACAGTATATCAGCTGTTTAAATAAATCAGCTGATTATTAGGAATTAATATAAAACAGCTTGTCTTTCACTGCAACTACCATAGCTAGTTTTTAACAGCATAACCTAAAACTTATTATAGCCTATCAGCTGTTCAATGAAATCAGCTGATCGTTACGAATTAATATAAAACAACTGATGTTTTACTAAAGTACCAATATGAATATGGGCACTAGCACCACGCGACGAGCAAAATCCAATATCACAACCAGCCCTAAAACGTGATACATATTAAAAGCCCAACTGGCATTACAGTTTTGTAAACTTGTTAATGTTAGCTATGAGTTTTAATATTGCATTAACTGTGTAGTTAGTGTCCTCAAGTTATATTTTTATAGAGACGAAAATAGCTACTGATGTGCTAAGTCCCACTGCGTATGTTTCAGATGATTGAATGTTTATCTTAATAAATCTTTTAATCTTCTCCATAACACCTGATCACCCAACACACCTTACTCCCTCTCTTCATCAATACTGTACGTGTAAAACTTCAGTTAAGAGGTGGTCGCCGCTAATCTTCCCTATTCGGACCAAATCTATTCTTTCTCGCGTTAAAGTCTCCTCGTTTATTGTTGTTTTCACACTCTCGATATTCCAAGCATCAGAATACAATATGGGATGCTGTAATTTATGAAACAAAGGTTTGGGTGTGATTCGAAAGTTTGTAGGTGCATCGAAGTTTTTTTACAAATTTTTATTTAGCTAATCCAGCAACTTCTATTGCACTGTTCACTCTTTTGATTTATGTTAGCTCCGTGGTCACCCTCTTAAGCATACTATAGTCCGCGGCTCTATACCAATAGCTCAGCTGGTTTTGTTCATTTCATGCTAAGGAGTGGGATTCGATGCGTCCAACATAAACTGAATCTCCATCATATATATTATTTCTCCAGTCAACATCCCTTTTTCTCAACACATACTGTTCGTACAGGCATAAATAAGTTATCTTTAGAACAAATTTTTAACCGGCTTCTGACATTGCAAAACGATTTTGCGCTAAAACTTACTGTTTGTGGAAAATTTTAACATAAAAAACACTTTTAACTGCCGTAGGCAAAATGGTATCATGGATACGCGCATCGGAAACCAGACTTTGTATATTTTACGAAGCTAACTTATTAATCACGAATAGACAGTCACATTACAAACGCCACTTTTTTGCATAACGCGCTTAGAACAATTTCAATATTTACTTAAATGTCATTAAACTTATAGGTTATGTGGCCCTACTGATAGTCCCCTATCCCTGCCCGTCGTACAAGCCGGGACTAGCATTTCGAATACCAAACACATGTTTTGGACACTGCTTTTGCAAAAATATATTTGTGATTTTTCCTTCCATAGTGCATTTATGACGTTAATGCAAACATCATAAAATACGAAATACAATTAAAATTACAAAATACAGTTTGAGGTTATTGTGGACTTTGCGATATACCAGGTAAGAAGCAAACACAATGTTCTAACATTTCGCATTTTTTACTTATTTGTATTTGAATATTACGATTTCTCATTTAACAACAGGTTAATGCAAATATTGCGATCGATGACAGTTATAAATTTGTTATTTATTTTTTAAACATATTTTCGCTTCCTTCCAACTACCGCCCCCCCAACGATCACTCTTATTCAAAAGGCTGCGTTTACTTAAAACTTTTATAGTGCCAACTTTCGTACGTCGCCCCTGGTATTTCAACACAGAGCATCGGGCAAAGGTCACTTTCGGTCGTACTACTCGTTCTTCATGCTGTTGTGTAAACAAAGATAAAAAATATAATGAGTTTTCAGTAAACAATAGATACAAAAGTAAACAAGTGTGAAAGAGTAACTTTTTTTTAACATTCGACTATTGTGCACACGGGCTAATGCAGACGATGGGATGATTTATAGCGTATGAAAATGCTAAACCTGGCTGGGAATCGAACCCAGATCCTCGGGGTGAAAGCTCAGTACGCTATGAACTAGGCCACCGAGGTGGCTGTAAAAGAGTAAATAAATATAGTCAACATGAGGTAGGAAAATATATTTGGGCGTTTGTTAGCTATACGATCAGTTCATTGCTGTACCAGAGGGGGAGGAAGGACGTAGTTTAAACCCTGCTTATGACGTCAGACGATAAAATGGACGCACGTTAGATTTAAGGTAATTTTTAGAATACAGTCAGCATGTTGACCATATTTGTTTACATTTCTCACTTATCTTGTTTACTTTTTTTATTTCTTATCTTTGTTTAAATATCAACGCGAAGAACCACCGGTATGACCCGAACCCTGCATTCTACCTTCTCTTCCTCCTGTTACCATTTTAAGGTCCTATGTAGGTCATCGTTCCTGATGTACTACGAGCCATTTACACCTTGTTATGAAAGGTTTGTATTACTGTGATTGGTATTTTGGTACAGCCCCAAAGCTGGATGCCGTAACTAGATATCGGTTTCAACACTTGCTTGTACAGAAATAGAACGTTTATATGCAATACAATGACTTACGGCCTATGAAGATTTATATGCGGTGTAAAGAAGGTTCATATGGAAGAAGAAGGTTCATATTGAAGAAGAAGGTTCATGTTGAAGAAGAAGGTTCACATGGAAGAAGAAGGTTCATATGGAAGAAGAAGGTTCATATTGAAGAAGAAGGTTCATATTGAAGAAGAAGATTCATGTTGAAGAAGAAGATTCATGTTGAAGAAGAAGGTTCATATGGAAGAAGAAGGTTCATGTTGAAGAAGAAGGTTCACATGGAAGAAGAAGGTTCATATTGAAGAAGATGGTTCATATTGAAGAAGAAGGTTCATATGGAAGAAGAAGGTTCATATGGAAGAAGAAGATTCATATTGAAGAAGAAGGTTCATATGGAAGAAGAAGGTTCATATGGAAGAAGATGGTTCATATTGAAGAAGAAGGTTCATGTTGAAGAAGAAGGTTCACATGGAAGAAGAAGGTTCATATGGAAGAAGAAGGTTCATATTGAAGAAGAAGGTTCATGTTGAAGAAGAAGGTTCATATGGAAGAAGAAGGTTCATATTGAAGAAGAAGGTTCATGTGGAAGAAGAAGGTTCATGTTGAAGAAGAAGGTTCACATGGAAGAAGAAGGTTCATATTGAAGAAGATGGTTCATATTGAAGAAGAAGGTTCATATGGAAGAAGAAGGTTCATATGGAAGAAGAAGGTTCATATTGAAGAAGAAGGTTCATATGGAAGAAGAAGGTTCATATGGAAGAAGAAGGTTCATATTGAAGAAGAAGGTTCATGTTGAGGAAGAAGGTTCACATGGAAGAAGAAGGTTCATATGGAAGAAGAAGGTTCATATTGAAGAAGAAGGTTCATGTTGAAGAAGAAGGTTCATATGGAAGAAGAAGGTTCATATTGAAGAAGAAGGTTCATGTGGAAGAAGAAGGTTCATGTGGAAGAAGAAGGTTCATGTGGAAGAAGGTTCATATGGAAGAAGAAGGTTCATATGGAAGAAGAAGGTTCATATGGAAGAAGAAGGTTTATATGGAAGAAGAAGGTTCATGGAGTAGGAAGGTTTATCTGTGATATAAACTTTATATGTACTAGGACCGAACATGAAGAACCACTAATGCCATATTTCACGTGTGAAATTGAGTGAGCATTTTTTTCTCCATAAAGTTCAAATAAATTTAGATGTGTCCAACATTAAAACGCATAAAATTAGACTGTAAAAACAATGATGGCGTCATCCAATACGCATCTGACTTAGGCTCGTTAAAAGAACTGGTTTCACGTTCGGACGTAAATAGTTTTACGAAGTTTACACGGTTGCACAGCCTGTTTCCCTTATCAAGGTTATTTCAATTAATTTACATTAAACAATGCGCGTACTGTCTTGTCCACTTCGTTCAGCTTCTCGCTTGACGTGACCTTAGAGGCTCTGTGTAGCCATCACTTGTCGACATTAATTAATAACCGCTGCCGGCGAGTAGATAACGGGAAAACTTGTTTCTTATCAGACACGTTAATATAAAAGTAGAGTACGTTTGTTTCAATTAGGGTTGCTCGTACAAGACGAACGAATGGTTTGCTGAGTACTTTTAGAAAAACATTTGCAAAATCTTCGTTTAAACAATATAACTGCTAAACTTATATTTCACAAGAAAATTTTCACACAGATATGACAATATTTTAAATCCCAAGTATAGGCCCAGACGTTTAAATAAAACACTTTGAAAATACAATTTTCTTTGTCAAAAATTATGATTTTGTAAAATCTTTGTAAAGTTTTTTTTATAATAACTTCATTAAGACCTGCTTAAACGAATAGACGATTTTCTGTTTTCTGTTTTTTGTTGTCGATAACTCTCAATTTCTGTTTTGGACACTTAAATTTGAGTGTTTTTTTACTTTTTTACCAGTTGTTTTACTCAATGGGGTCATATGACCAAAAGCTCAAACAACTAAACGTTCATTCAACCAAATTCTATACTAATATTTTGGCCCAATGAACGTTTGGTCATATGAATCGTGTTTTTAAGAGGCGAGATCATATGACCAAAAGATCAAACAACCAAACGTTCATTCAATTAAATTATATTTTAATATTTTGGTCGAATGAACTTTTGGTCATATGAACCATGTTTTTATTATTATTTTAAACATCATCATACTACTTACCCAGTCCAACTTAATTATTTAGCATTCAAATGTTAATTTTATAACAGTGACGTTTTATACATTTATTATATATTAGTAGATGCGAATAATAAATGTTTATATTATTTTAAACGCCATCATACTAATTACCCAGCCCAACATAATATTTAGTATTCAAGTGTTAATTGTATAATGGCGTGTATTATTAATTTAAATATTCAGTATTGAAACTTACCTATATGCAATTAAAAAAAAAAGTGAATATATAAAATATTGACAGTATATTCAACTGTAGGCCTAAACGTTAAAACAATATAGTAATGACTGGTCTGGGTATGTAGTGTAATGGAGTGTATTATTAATTTAAATATCAGTATTGACACTGATCTGTATGCAATAACAAAAAAACAGTGTTTTACAAAATATCCTCCTTCGAAGGAAATATGAACCTCGATGTTAATAAATCTCTAAGTTATTTACATTTTTGGTCGAATGTACCGTTGGTTGTTTGATTTCAGGTCATACGAACCACTCTGTTAAAAACATGGTTCACATGACCAAAAGTTCATTCAACCAAAATATTTAAGTATAATTTGGTCGAATGAACTTTTAGTTGTTTGATCTTTTGATCATATGGGCTCTTCCAGTTTTTAGTAGCATGCAAACACAAATATTGAAAAATTAGTCTAGTATATGGACAAATCACATTCCAAAATAAACAAAATTTCTTTAGATTTAAAGGGACATAAAAAAGAATTAAAATCTTAAAATAGATTTTTTCGTTCAAACGTTTTAGTTAAAGGGCCAGATATTATTATATAAGAGAGGGCCGGATGCATTAACACAATACTGCAGTAATTTCAACTTGTTTACTCATATCATATTTAGCTATTATTAATATTTACATAGGCCTAATTAGTCACAACCTAAAGTAGGTATGACTGAATTCTAATACGTCTCGCACAGTAACACCAGTGGTATTGATGATCCAGTGCATTGATTTGAGTTGCTCAAAATGTCTCCCAATTAAGTTCAAACTTAGCGTTAAAGCTTTTAAGATGTCGTCAGTGGTTTTGATGTTTTTGTAAAATTTAAAATAGCATTTGATTTTAGAGAACTTCCCAGTTAAACAATTACTTCAACTAATTTACTTAACGGTGTGGAATGCCTGACACAAACGTCTTGCTAACTGTATGTTGAAGACCTACATACTATGTACAATATATACGAGGTGTGTTCAAAAAGTAACGAGAATTTTTAAATTTTGTAGGCTTGGAGAGTCCGATTGTCAAATATTTTTTTTATTATATTGGTATACATGCCCTTGAAGTATGATAAAACGTTCGACTGTTTTCATTGTTGACTTTGACTGTGACAGCCACTAAGGTCAGACGTGTTTTTATGAGCTCAGCGATTTTCGTTTGTTAAAAGAAATGGATCAAAGAATTTGTATCACATTTTGCGTAAAAATGTAATAAAGTGTAACAAAGTGTGTGAAATATTAACAAAGGCCTATGGTGAGTCTGCTATGAGTAAAGCAAGAGTTTACGAGTGGTATAAGCGTTTCCAAGAAGGCCGTGAAGACGTTGAAGATGACGAACGCCCTGGACTCCCCAGCACATCACCAACCGATGAAAACGTGGAAAAAATGAAAGAATTGGTTATGAACAATCTCCGAATCACAATTAGAGAGGCCGCTGATGATATTGGCATATCGATTGGATCGTGTCATGACATTGTTTCTAATGACATGTTTTGTATATGAAACGCGTGGCTCACCAAGACCGAAAAAGGCTCGACAAGTGCGGTCGAACGTGAAGGTTATGCTCACTGTGTTCTTCGGTATTAATGGCATAGTGCATCATGAATTCCTGCCACCAGGTGAAACGGTCAATAAGGAGTACTACCTACAAGTTAAACACCGTTTGCGTGAAGCAATCAAAAAAAAAAAAAAAACGCCCGGATCTGTGGGAAAACAATTCGTGCCTTTTGCAACACGATAATACACCAGCTCATATTTCATTGCTTGTTCGTGAATTTTTGGCCAAAACAGTACTGTAACGATGCCCCAGCCTCAATATTCGCCAGATATGGCTCCGTGTGACTTTTTCCTATTTTCAAAAATAAAGAGAACCTTAAAGGGCCGTCGTTTTACAGCCGTAGATGACATTAAAAGCGCATCGCTGAAAGAACTAAAGGCTATCACAAAGATCGAGTTTGAGAAGTGTTTCGAGGATTGGAAGAAGCGCTGGCACAAGTGCAAAATCTCTAATGGGGACTATTTTGAAGGCGACAACATCAATGTAGAAGAATAAATAAATATTTGTTTCAAAAAATTAAAATTCTCGTTACTTTATGAACACACCTCGTATACGGGAAATTGCAAGGGAAAAAATAGGCTATAGAATTGGCCACTTTTTTTTTTGGTAACCCAATCCACCTAACATCACGTTCAACATAAATTAAATAACTGAAAAAATCTTCTTCACCTAGCTAAAGTCAGAGTTTACGTGAGGAATTGAAATCACCAGAGCAAGTGTTCAGCACAAAACGCGAATGTCAAAGAAGGTGGATTTATTAAAGCAGACCAATGAACAAGACAAATGACCGCCATTCGGCGTTACACACGCTCGCTTTAATTGGCGCAACTAAATGAGTCTCCTGCTCATTTAGACCGAGACACAATTAGTCATCTCTCCGACTTGGATCAATTGTGACCATTAAGCAGGCGATCGGTTAGACGTAAATATCCGTTCTAGTACATAAAAAAAAATCCGCCATGTTTTTTATAGCGCTGTTAAGAGATTATTAACTCGGCGTGATTAGCTCCCCCTGCCCTTCCCTGTTTACCGCGCATTCGATAAATGTATGCATAGCCGAGATATCGTATTTAATCAGCGTTAAAGTCTTTTACGGTTCGAGAGTAAGCTATACTTATAAAAAACGAAAAAATCTCTGATTTTGTTTTAATATGTATCATGTTTTAAGGCTGGTTTTGATTGATTTTGCGGGACGCGTGATGCGAGGAACGTCTTTATATTGATATATATATATAACAGTGTGTTTTTGCGCGTCGCAAGTCTCATATTGAATTAATTATAATAAAAAAGCTGCAGTCCGGGAGTGCCGTCAGAAGTGCAAACTTGAACAATAACGTTTTGTATTTTTGAATGTTTTGTAATGTTTAGGGAATAATTTCCTAAACTACCTACATAAAATGAACAAAGCGTTATATTAGGTATAAATATTGTAATCTGACTAAAATAATTTATTTTTCTTTATTGCTTATTTGAAAATTTTGAAAACAAAAAGAAGAATATTAACAGTCTATATAAAAACACGTGCTCATTATACTTTGTGAACTACGTATATAATGTATAAAAAGCGCGCGCGCGCACACACACACACACACACACACACACACATATATACATATATATATATATATATATATACATCTATATAGAGTATAAGAACATAGAGTATAGAACTAGACAGAGACAGATGCCAGTAGCCAGTATACGATTCTTATATATATATATATATATATATATATATATATATATATATATATATATACCATACTTTTATATGAAAGGATATATATAGTATATGCGCGTGGCGTGCGTCCTACACTATTTATATACATATATACATACGCTATATAGGCTACATTGGTAGCGGTGATGGTGTCGCTATAAAATCTGACGCGAGTTCAATGCTTTTTGCCCATCCAAAAAAGTGCACAACGTCCCTAAAGACGTTTTCACTTCAAAAATTTCTGTTTCCGCCGGAACTGTACCGGAGACCTTGCGCGTGTGCGGTACACGCGATAACCACTACACTACGGAAACTGCGAAGAAATTTGACAGATTTAAGTATATGAAATGAATGGTTAATTTAATTTTGGTAATATTAAAAGATCGGTTGTTTTATATTAATTCGTAAAGATCAGCTGATTTCATTAAACAGCTGACAGGCTATAACACTTTTAGGTAATGTTGTTTCACATTTCACCAACTCTTGATACGGTCTCGTCTGCAGAAATTTGGCAAATCTAAACAAATAAGAAAGGACTACGCTGAACTATGTTACGAACCAATTGCTGTTAGCGTTACAAACAGTATCTTTTACAGTATTCAAAAATCTTTCATCGGCAAAAAAACGTTTCTCCTCGCCACTCTATCTGGGGTACCTGAAAGATCTTAAATAAAATAACTCCATCAAAGCCTTCGATCACGAACAAATGTTCGACTCACGAACTCGCAAATTCATTACATGACCAAATGAAAATCGAATGCAACCTATAACGCGCACTTTAATGAGCAATGAAGTTTTATCTGAACGTTCTAAAGAAATTTTAAAATTATATCAGGACCATTAAAGAACAACAGTTCGTAAAATAATTATATTAATCACTTTTATAGATATTGGCTTCACGTTTAATTACTATCTGTCATCGATTAACGTTTAATGGCGTTCACAGTTCATGCATAATTGAACAAGAAATTAGCCGTACACAGTTAACGTTATCGATAATCCCATTGTATAATTAATTCGTGAGCCTTAATCACTCGGCGGTTAATTAGAATTTGTACAGGCGAGATTTTATGATCCGGTTGACGCTGGGAGACTGCAACGCTGAGGGCAGAAACGAAGTAGCATGTAAGAGTTTAGAGATTGCTGACACGGGTGAAAGTAAGTGTTGCGTACATGGGAGACAAAAATTTCTAACGTTTTAAAAATACACTAAAAAAATGACCGCTAATTACGCTAGAAAAAATGGCGTTTTATAAACATACAGTACTCTGTTCTTAACATTAAAAAAACTTGGTTAAACATTTTTTTTTAAAAGAACAGACTAACTAAACAATAAGTTAATTTTTGTCACAATGTGCGTCCATATTATTTTCACAGTAGGATCTTAAAGAACAGCTCCAGCCAACGTGTCCGGTTGGAACTGGCACTATCTGGAATCGCCATTTTACATGAAACCGGTGGACCAGTAGAAATACTTTTTCCAAAAAAAAATAACAGAATATTAATTTCAACGGTTTCAACCTTGAAAACAAACCTATTCCATTACAGATAAAACGTTCCTGGAACATTTTAACGGCCCGAACATCGTTTCGTTCTTCTCTAGAAGGTCCTATACCCGTGTTTTCGGAATTCCTGCGCCTAATGAATTCCATTTCGGCTCGCTGCCATAAACCGGGGTACAAATTAAAAAATTCCAATTTGTTTTATACAAAACACGGGACCGTTTACTGCCTCGAGTTCACTGGACATTCAGGCCGTTTAGATTGACGAGCCGATACGCGAGGCGGGCTTTATTGGGCCGTTTGTGTTTACATTAACGTAAGCTGTCTGCGTTCATCGAAAATGGTGGTTTTCAATTCTGGATCGGCTGCGACTGGATACTTTCGCGCATAAAAGGCAATTTCGTGACGGGTGTAGAAACACTGCACAAACTTTCACCCGTTTAATTTAGATTTCTTAAAGCGGCGCTATACGATGTCGCGATGGTAAATCTAACCTTAATAAGCGTAAAAAAATAACATAAAGCAACAATAAGTACAAGTTTGATGAGGTTCTCAATCATAGATTTTCTATACTCCCTACCCTGCCAATTTTAACAAAAGGAATTGATAGTCGACACTAAACAATTACTATTTTTGAAGTAACTACTTCTTATAGCGTGGTATAGGTGTATGTGTTGCACAGGGGAAAATTTAGTTTGCCGACACGGAACGTTCTAATTTTTGTTTAGTGATTAATAAAATGTATTTTTGAAGGGAAAACTTGTATAGTCGCGGTTAACAAAACAAGGATATAAATATTTGCTTTCGCGTCACGCTTGAATCCGTAATGCATCCTACACAGCATATATTGTTCTTGTATATATCTAGACTGGAAGTGACTACTTCTAAACAGCTGATTTCGCACAACAGCTTCGATATCATTTCTATTGAGGTTATGTTTATTGTTCTTGTTAATTTTAAAAATGTGTATTTTCTAAATTTGCGCAGTTAAATTATTTAATGTATATAACATATAGCAATTTTTGAATAACATAATCTCAAATATTATATTTATTATTATACTTAGTATAACTGTCAATAGTAGGGTTATAAACTGATTAATTATTAAAGTTCCTTATATAGCCTAAGACAATCAAATTAATAGTCTGTGACAATTTCAGTTAATTTTTAAGTTGTGTACCTACACACGCGCGAAATTTAATACGAAAATAATTTTCAAGATTTACCTTTTCCTGTATGCATCTAAATTTTTATAAAAATAATTAAATCATAATAGTGAAAAAGTATACAGTCAGGGCATGCCAAAAGTAGTTACTTCTGTCGGCCAGTCCCGCACTGCCTAAGTTTTTTTTGGCGTATGGTATATTCTAGGTTAGGTTAAGCCTTCTTTATGATCTCGCTGGACGCACGTTTGTGGCTTTTTGTAAAACAACGGAAGCAAATGAGGCTATTTATGCAAACACGCGCCACGAATAAAGTAGCGCGTTCTGGAATACGTGCTGCCCCGTCCTAGAGAACGCGCGACAGAAATTCATGGCAAGCATGTTGTGAGGACATTGTCGTAAATTGTGCCATTTATTCACGCGCGCCGCGTTAGTTGCTTCCCCGTTCCGCAGCTTCCAGTGCAGCCAACTGTGTTAAAATAAAATAAAAAATTACTGTTATTTAAAAAACAAATGGCTGCAATGATAAAGATGCTACCGATTTATAGACGAGATGAAATGAAGAACGGCAGCTTGGGATTAAAAAAAAAAATAAAGAAAAAGTCCGTGGAGTTACCGACAGAAGCGAAGATTTTGTTTAGTCTGAAAATATCTTGTTCTGTTTAAATAAAGAAATACTTGAACGTAGCTTAGATATTTACTGTAGTTATAGTGAAACATCAGTTGTTTGTATTAATTCGTAACGATCAGCTGATTTCGTTGAACAGCTGATAGGCTATAATAAATTTTAGGTTATGTTGTTAAAAACTAACAATGTTACCAACAATTATTACAAACGTTTATATTAATTGCGAATGTATTATTAATGGTTACAAGGTGCACGTGTTCTTCAACTAAGGAAAAATACAGAAACCAAAGCAACACAAAGTTTTCGTATAATACGCGTGTACTATTATCGAAAAGGAAGGTGAAAAAGAGACAGAAATAGAAACGAAACTCGTTTGCTCGTTCCATATTTCCGTTACATTCTTCCGTTCGGCTTTTCTTTCTATTCGTTCCTCTCGCCAAAGCTGACATTAAACGCTTCCCTTCAATAAAAAAGGTAAAGAAAAGCCAATAGATGCAAAAGCTTCAGATCCGACTTTGAATGCAAAGCAGGAACTTTGAATTGGTAGGCTATGGTAAGTTCTGAATACTATAAGTGTTTTTGTTAATTTTTGTCCATTTTACTCTGTACTTAGACGGAGCAGAAAAAATATATTATAAGGTTAAAATAAACAAAATCATTTCAAACCGAATATATACTCTCAAATCAAATTCAGCCCGGAAAGCTTTTACTGCCTTATAAATTGGCTAGTTTACTCGTGTCAGCTGAGGTTTACGGCGACAAGTCGATTGGATTTCGTTTTTTGCCCCTAAATCGAACACGATCTAGCGAGAAAGTCAATGACCCATACTCCCACGACGGAAACGGGTCCGACGGGTTTTTAAAAATAATTTTAGGTTCTAATTTTGTAAATGTGATTAGAGGAGGCGAGTAGGTTTTGTTTTCACATGGAAGGAGGGAAGGCGGGAGGTGAAAGCGGAATATGGACATACGACAGCACAAATTTCGTAAAATGATAATTCCTCTAAAAGCTCAATTCGTACATATTTTGACCGGTTTTGGTCTTGTTGATTTCACTTTCGCATTCGTCACAAGATCGAGGTAACTTGCGAACATAACGCACTGTCTTACTTTGGCATTCAAGTCTCTTAACTTCATTATTTTGGTGCGTTCATAAAGGGAGTCTACATAATTAAAACAGCACAAATGATTTTACTCAGTTTTAATAAGTAAAATCATTTGTATCTTTTTTATAATAAATCAAACTGTAATAGTACAGTAATAATTTAAAAAGTAAAGTGTAATCAGTACGCAGGTCTACCAAATTTGAAAAATAAAAAAAAATATTTACTATTCCGTAGTAAATCTAATGGTTTGTTTTGGTATTTTTGTTTAGTCTCGCAACTAAAATGTATGTTTGGACAACCGAAATGTCGATTTGCAGACATCGAAAATCCACGAACCATATACTCGAATTAATCGTCCCGTTGAGCTGGTTTCGAGTAAGTTCAAGTGATCATCAAACGCCCGCTGCCGTTCTGGTAACCCTCGCACTTCTATTTCTCCCGCATACTACAACATTTTCATGTAAAATTCCTAAAACGTTGCACGAATATTCAGATTGGTATTACAAAATTATTAAAATTTCATAAACATCGGATAAGACGATTTTGAGAAATTAAAACTTTCCACTACTTGTTTTCCCGTTTTCTTTACGCTTTATGAAATAACACATAGATTTATTTGAAATTCCGTGGACCACATTCCGTGGAGCCCAAAACCGTATTAAAATCGTTACACGTAACTGTTTGCCTCAGTTAGTTCCTCATTGCTCCTACTGGCCACGCTCTCCGCCACGGATCACAAGTTTGACAGCTGCTAATGAACCTTGTCAAAGTATTTTCAACAACTTAATTACATTCGCGACAGCCGATCACGTGACCCGTACAAGCAGTTGTATTTACCTAATGGACGGCTGTTGGCGCATGCGCGTTGATTAAACATCAAATTAGTTTAATGCCGTTTTTCTTCTTCCTCTTCTTCTTCGTACGTCATGTGTCGACAGTACAGTTAATCTGTGTTTGTCGGCGCAGATCTGTGACGACAGGAAAACACCGCGAAGAGAAAACTCTTTCGGAAATATTAATGACAGCGTTAATTTAAACGGGGTTTGGAACAGGATGTCTGCTTATTGGGGCACGTGATGACACTGTATTGTCTTCATCTAAAGAGTAAAACCTTAAAGGCAAATTAATTTTCTTTTTACCGCGTTTTTGAAATGAAAACATATTTAGGGCGCTAGCACGTTAGGACGAAAAAGCGTCACTTTTGCTGTATACACATTAGTATTCTTGAAGTGCATTAAGTCTACCAGTGAGCAATTCATTTCTTGAGCTGTTGATGAAACTACGGGTCTTGATTTCAAGTCACACCATTAAAATTCCTTTACATTTAATATTTGTTTAAAATTATTTGTATTCCTGTTATTTTATAAATCTACTTCTAACCGGCCTTTTGGTGTTGATCTGTGCACATTTCACGCTTGGATCTGGGTATTACATTGATGGCGCGAAACAGAACGTAAAGTTAACTGAACTGAAAACACTGAAATACCGCCGTGGACTGTGCGCGCGCATCATAAAAATCCTCGGTATATTACCTATGGCAGCATCAAACACAAGTAAAAATACATCAACACAAAGCGGAAGAATGCAACGCGACGCCGGTGGTTCGGGTGAAACATTAAAAGTTACTCTGTCGACGGATTTACGGCGAGTGTATTCACTTGTTTTAACAACCAGGCCCGGAGGAAATACGGAAACATTAGCAATCGTGCCTCGCAATCTTTAAATGTTTGGGCTTTAATACGGAGTATAAAAATGACTTTAATGCCGTCCGACATTTTGTTTTTGCCTGTTAACAATTATTGCCGATTATGATCTAAACAAAACCATAGTTGGATGTCTTCTTGGATATCTATGAGGAAAGTGCCGAATTTTTCGTTTATGTTTATGTTATGAGAACGGTTGTAACCATTTGCGTGTGTGTGTGTGTGTGTGTGTGTGTGTGTGTGTGTGTGTGTGTGTGTGTGTGTGTGTGTGTGTCTGTCTGTCTGTGTGTGTGTGTGTGTGTGTGTGTGTGTGTGTGTCTGTCTGTGTGTGTGTGTGTGTGTGTGTGTGTGTGTGTGTGTGTGTGTGTGTGTGTGTGTGTGTGTGTGTGTGTGTGTGTGTGTGTGTGTGTGTGTGTGTGTGTGTGTGTGTGTGTGTGTGTGTGTGTGTGTGTGTGTGTGTGTGTGTGTGTGTGTGTGTGTGTGTGTGTGTGTGTGTGTGTGTGTGTGTGTGTGTGTGTGTGTGTGTGTGTGTGTGTGTGTGTGTGTGTGTGTGTGTGTGTGTGTGTGTGTGTGTGTGTGTGTGTGTGTGTGTGTGTGTGTGTGTGTGTGTGTGTGTGTGTGTGTGTGTGTGTGTGTGTGTGTGTGTGTGTGTGTGTGTGTGTCTGTGTGTGTGTGTGTGTGTGTGTGTGTGTGTGTGTGTGTGTGTGTGTGTGTGTGTGTGTGTGTGTGTGTGTGTGTGTGTGTGTGTGTGTGTGTGTGTGTGTGTGTGTGTGTGTGTGTGTGTGTGTGTGTGTGTGTGTGTGTGTGTGTGTGTGTGTGTGTCTGTGTGTGTGTGTGTGTGTGTGTGTGTGTGTGTGTGTGTGTGTGTGTGTGTGTGTGATTTTAAGACGAAAAGTACATTAAGGCTATTATCGCCTCCCTAAATGTAAGTGTTAGTCGTAAGTGTAAGTGTGTTAGACTCGGGTACCGCGAGGGACGTCCAAATCCTCTCAATAGGTGCAGCTAGGGAACGGTTATAACCAACAATGGTAGGCGGAGAACACATCTCTTCGATCGGCTATGCAGTAAGACACACTGAGCTAGTGATGGGAAGTGATTTGCAAACCTGTGATTTAGTCACTATTATAAATCACAATTCGACCTGTGATTCATCCAACTAGAATAGCAGGTCTTAAAGTGTGATTTCACTGGCTGATTCGTGGCACTAATCTACCGGCAACAAGGAAAACTAAATAATGTTACAGTCAGTGCGATTTTTATTTCACTAATTCAATCACGTGATTTTTTTTACCGAGCGAAGCAAGGTTTTTGTTCCAACTCGACAGTTCTACATTTGGTTCGTATGTTTGTTACGCAGTTTTGTCCGATTGTTTTGAAATTTGATACGCTTACTTTGTATAAAGTCCAAACGACGGATGTGTAAGGTTTTTTCCCACTCGCTTCCGTTTCAAGATGGCGGCTTCTGATTCACAATAACGAGTGTCTGCAGTTTTAGCCAAACGCATTGACCAACTGTTTTGTAATTTGATACTAAGGTGTTGTAGAAAACCCAAATGAAGAATTGTATATTTTCTGCAAGTATTTCCGTTTCAAGATGGTGGGTTCTGTTTTAACAATGACGAATGTACGCAGTTTTGGCCAAACGCACTGACCGATGGTTTTGAAATTCGGCACGGTGGTACCTAGTATAAAGCCCGAACGAAGTATGTGTAACAATGTTTCCCCACTCTCTTCCGTTTCAAGATGGCGGGCTCTGATTTAACAGTGACGAGTGTACGCAGTTTTGGCCAAACGTACTGACCGATTGTGTTGAAGTTCGGGACGGTGGTACCTTGTGTAAAGCCCGAACGAAGTATGTAATATTGTTTCCCCACTCTCTTCCGTTTCAAGATGGCGGGCTCTGATTTAACAATGACGAATGTACGCAGTTTTGGCCAAACGCACTGACCGATTGTTTTGAAATTCGGCACGGTGGTACCTTGTGTAAAGCCCGAACGAAGTATGTAATATTGTTTCCCCACTCTCTTCCGTTTCAAGATGGCGGGCTCTGATTTAACAATGACGAATGTACGCAGTTTTGGCCAAACGCATTGACCGATTGTTTTGAAATTCGGCACGGTGGTACCTTGTATAAAGCCCGAACGAAATATGTGTAACATTGTTTCCCCCACTCTCTTCCGTTTCAAGATGGCGGGCTCTGATTTAACGATGACGAGTGTACGCAGTTTCGGCCAAACGTACTGACCGATTGTTTTGAAATTCGGTACGGTGGTACCTTGTATAAAGCCCAAACGAAGTTTGTGTAAGATTGTTTCCCCACTCCCTTCCGTTTCAAGATGGCGGGCTCTGATTTAACGATGACGAGTGTACGCAGTTTCGGCCAAACGTACTGACCGATTGTTTTGAAATTCGGTACGGTGGTACCTTGTATAAAGCCCGAACGAAGTATGTGTAAGATTGTTTCCCCACTCCCTTCCGTTTCAAGATGGCGGGCTCTGATTTAACGATGACGAGTGTACGCAGTTTCGGCCAAACGTACTGACCGATTGTTTTGAAATTCGGTACGGTGGTACCTTGTATAAAGCCCAAACGAAGTTTGTGTAAGATTGTTTCCCCACTCTCTTCCGTTTCAAGATGGCGGGCTCTGATTTAACGATGACGATTGTACGCAGTTTCGGCCAAACGTACTGACCGATTGTTTTGAAATTCGGTACGGTGGTACCTTGTATAAAGCCCAAACGAAGTTTGTGTAAGATTGTTTCCCCACTCTCTTCCGTTTCAAGATGGCGGGCTCTGATTTAACGATGACGAGTGTACGCAGTTTCGGCCAAACGTACTGACCGATTGTTTTGAAATTCGGTACGGTGGTACCTTGTATAAAGCCCGAACGAAGTATGTGTAAGATTGTTTCCCCACTCCCTTCCGTTTCAAGATGGCGGGCTCTGATTTAACGATGACGAGTGTACGCAGTTTCGGCCAAACGTACTGACCGATTGTTTTGAAATTCGGTACGGTGGTACCTTGTATAAAGCCCAAACGAAGTTTGTGTAAGATTGTTTCCCCACTCCCTTCCGTTTCAAGATGGCGGGCTCTGATTTAACGATGACGAGTGTACGCAGTTTCGGCCAAACGTACTGACCGATTGTTTTGAAATTCGGTACGGTGGTACCTTGTATAAAGCCCGAACGAAGTATGTGTAAGATTGTTTCCCCACTCCCTTCCGTTTCAAGATGGCGGGCTCTGATTTAACGATGACGAGTGTACGCAGTTTCGGCCAAACGTACTGACCGATTGTTTTGAAATTCGGTACGGTGGTACCTTGTATAAAGCCCGAACGAATTATGTGTAAGATTGTTTCCCCACTCTCTTCCGTTTCAAAATGGCGGGCTCTGATTTAACGTCGAGAGTTATTCCTGTAAGCCTAATATTTGCTGAACGGCAAAACATATCGTAATTTCGACCGCTTCAAGGATAAAGAGCATATAAGGTTCGGTAGAGTTGGTGCAGTCACATTTCCCGTAAATATTACGGCTACCGGTTACATTGGCCGTACAAGTTATGGACACTGTCGTGGAGCGCTCTGTATATTAATTAAGAATATACTGCAACTTCTATTGTTCTTTGAATTACGTCATCTTCAAGAGTGGACAGGTTTTAAATATTGGTATGGTGGTGCGTGCGTGCGTGCGTGCACTAAAATTGGATATTTTTATTCACTACGCTCTCAAATACAAAAATTTAGTAGGCCCTCTATCGCCACTTTTTCAAACTTTTAACAAACAACGTTAAATCTAAACGTAATGTTTGTTTCAGCGAGTACGATAAAGCCGGATAAATTATGTGTGAAAGTTTGTGCTGCTACGCGTTGTTGTGCACAACTCATTCTTCGTATACGGAACGGAATAAATACACAATAAATAACTGCAGCGGAAACATGACAATAGATACAGTATCGAACAAAGGAGAAATAATTCTGTCGCAGTTATATAACGTAAAGAGACCACAAACATAGGTAGAGCGTGATGGAAAAAAACAAAAAGACTGTAACGGAGGACAGAAACGAGACTTTCAGCAGTCATTCAACATTCGCGTCTTCCAGTTACGGTAAATTCTGCACAATGTTCAGCAAAATGCGCTCGTTGTTTCCATGAAAAGCTGCGTTACAGAACCAATTAGCAAAAACTTAAAACCATAACTGTGCCAATCTGGACGGACGTTTGCTATCATTTCTGTTTATACGTAATAATAAACGACGTTTAGACAGCATTGGAACTGTCGTTATCAAGCGCCTAATGCAGCAAGTAAAACATAAACCTAAAATTCCTATATTAATTCAAAAAACTAAAAACAAACGCTTAATAATGACACCCTGAATGGTTAAAAATAAAAACTGAGACATACTTGTGAAGAGGGAATGACAAGCCTCAAAGAAAATTAAAGGGCACACAACAGCTGACAAATACCGTATCAAATAGTGATGTATACTGGTCAAAAGTAAGACTCGATTACTGCACTTGACAGTGAATACAGAATCTATAAGAAGGACACTTCTTGCATGGAAAAGTCAGCCCATTTTATTCGACCGATAATGCTACTTGGATTTCCCCCGTCAATAAGCAGCGCTGCATGTTTTTTTTCTAAACTTGCAGCTCAGAGAGAGATAGGTATAGGGGAGCATTCTCTCTCTCTCTCTCTCTCTCTCTCTCTCTCTCTCTCTCTCTCTCTCTCTCTCTCTCTCGTCTGTCTGTCTTCTGTCTTTCCCTCTCCAAATCCTACCCTAACGCTTGACCTGTTTGGGAAATTATGACTACAGGGTCAACTTGTGAAAGTTATATTTGCAAACAAGTAATGAACCTCTTCCCGCCCGTCATCATCGGTTCTGTCATTGAACAGTAAGTTATATTAATATACAGGATTGGTTAAGTGTTGTCATGACCCATACTTTTCTTGTTTATTTATGGAGAAAAACCAAACTTATGAAGCGTTTAGAAGACATAAAGATGTACATTTCAGTGCACGAGGAAACTTTGTCTCGGCCTCCAAAATCTGCAATTACCCCATACTACATGTACTAAAAAGTACATCTTTATGCCTTATAAATAATCATTTCATGCATTTAGTTTTTCTCCATTAATAAACTAAAAAGTTATTCGGGTGTCCCGATATTTTTGACTAACATGTATGTTAATAAACTGTTTGTAAATAATAAAAGCTTTGTGAAAGAAACTCAAAGCAAAAAATTATTAAAATATAGCATTTATCGTTTTACTCTCTGCCTAAATGAAGTATAAGAGAAGGTTTGATGATGGTAAAAAATTTATCTTTAAATGTTAATTGGTCTATTTTACCAGAAGATTGATTCTGTATTCATTGCACTTACAGAGGTATAATGGGTTTATCGGTTTTAGTGTTTATTAGTCGTTCTCACGGGAGTGGTTATTTAGTCTTTTAATTTGATTTTACGCTAAAGTTTTTTATCCCTTCAATGTTTTTTTTCGATTTTTTTCAGATTAGTTTAGGTAACTTTTAAAAATGTTAGAGGTTAAATTCATGGAAATCACAGTATTCATTTTTTTTTTCATTTTTTCTGCTTATGGAGACCACATTTTTTCAGTTTTCAGTTGAAGCAACTTTTAATTTCAGGTTAACACATTTATAGTGAAAATAATTAGAACCTCGTACATAAATACTGGACAATCGTATCAGCCAAACCAAAGTAGAAAGGTCTTTACAGCTAGACGTGTCTACTCCTAATTAAAGATGAACATTTTTTTTTAATTATTATTATTTTAAGGCGAACAGCACATTAAGGCTATTATCGCCGCTCTAAATGTAAGTATAGTGTTGTAAGTGTAAGCGTGTGTTAGACTCGGGTACCGCGAGGGACGACTAAATCCTCTCAACAGCTGCAGCTGGTCTGCCCCCCAAGTATTGTACTTAGCTTATTATTTTTAAAAAATGTTAAAGAGGTTAAATTCATGAAATTTTCAGTATTTACTTTTTTAATTTTTTTTCTCATGGAGCAAAATTATCAGATTTCTAAGTTTTCTAAAAAAAACTTTTCGTTTTTTTCATAAAAGCAATTTCTACAAAAATTGTCGATAAATTTGTTTTCAACAATGCGGACACAAGAACAGACGAACAGACATCCCATTTCGTTTTTCAATTCAGGCGACCTGAAAACTAATAACACGTCAACATCACCAGATCATGTTTTTTCTAACGATTGCAAAACTTCCTTATGTATCGTTTAATGAGGAAAGTGTTAACATTTAAATGTAACGCATGCGCAGTAGGATTATTAATACTGTACACGTAAATAATATAGAGGCCAAGTAATCTGACGTGCGCACGTTTCGACTCGGCTGTAAACTCGGCATTCCACTTCGGGAACGACTTAAAATTCCCAACGGACAATGAATTTATCCGACCGCTCATTACTGTCACCGCGACCGAGTCCGGCCAGAATGTAATATTTCGGGCGACCATTAAGTCCGGTTTTAAAATAATATTTATGTCCCGCGCCCGAATAACAGCTCGGAGCTGGTCCGGGCCATCGCGGGATTGGTGAAACCGCCGGTCCCGCGACCACTCCTAAACGGTCGTACAAAAACCGGCGGCCAATCAGAATTCAAAGACGCGGTCATTCTAGTTTTACACTTGTCGTCGACGGCTGAATCCGCGCGTTTCCGTTCGGACTGGTAAATAATTGGACGTGAAAGTTCGTTTTGGGGCAGTTCCGAAACGGGCACATCGATAAAAGTAGAAAGTTTTCTTTGTAAAAAAAAAATGTCGCACGATATGTCGAAACGTACCGAAAGCCGTTTATTTACGGGACACAGTGCGATTAGATCACCGTGAAAGTCGAAACAGGCTTCTGCGTGAAACGCGTGAGCTGCATATCGCGAAGAGGTTTTGTGTGTGCTTTACAGGTTGAAGGCGATATCGATAAGCAATAAGGAGACTACTGTATCCTGCAGACTAGATATGGTTCAAAGAAAATCGGGCTAGGAAGAATTAGAAAGAGAAAATTTTGTAATTACTGTTTGATCAAAAGCGCTCGAAGGAAATATGGAAAGAAAAGTTTTTTTTAGCAATCTAGTGCAACACCAATAAGCTTTGTTTTGGACCTAAATTAATACATAAAAGTTATACTAAGTTCCATCCACTGACAGTAACCTAGTTCAGAACTAACAGTCTCTTAAATAGTGAGACTTAAAAACTACACAGTTCAAATGGTTTCACTCTTTTCAATCTTCTAACCACGCCATCGTTGTTGAGTAGCTGAAGGGCCTCGACATTAACGTGTTGATGTAGTCTTTGTTTGTGTCTTTGAGCAACTATCGATAGTTGGAACTGTTAGGTCTTTATTCAAGTTGTCATTTCGGATGTACCAAGGAGCATCAACGATAACCCGAAGCACCCTATTTTTAAATCTTTGAATAAACTTTCTGTTACTTTGACTGGCACAACCCCAAAGTTGAATGCCGTACGTTCATACTTGTTGATACACCAACAGCTTGTTTTACACTGATTGGGAACAATTACCCAATAACCAATACATTTTTATGAATTTTAGTTGGAAAAAAAGGAGGAAGTCGATTAAGGAAAAAGATTAATGTTGCCTGCACGCTACGATAAGGAATAAAGAACAGAAATTAGTAAAGGAAATTTGCACAGTGATGAGATTAGAAAGGTGGGGAGGAGAGGAGTCTCCCCGTCTCTTCAAATACAACAGAGCATCATTGTGATCACCCGCACGCAAATAAAGCGCTCGAAGGAAATAGGGAAACAAAAGTAATGAAGAAAAACGGGGCAGCCGATTAAGGAAAAGGTTCCATGCTGCCTGAATGGTACATTAAGGAATAAAGGAACGGCATGAGAAGGATATTATAGTAACAGAAAGTTACAGTGACAGAGATTAGAAAGGTTGGGAGAAGAGGAGGTCAGATAAAACTTTGATCTTCCCGACTCTAAAAATACAAAAGAACATCATGGTAACTACCATTAAACCAACCTAGGTTATTCTACATGCACGTTCCCCGCAGGGGTGCTGACTAGCTGCACCTATTGAGAGGATTTAGACGTCCCTCGCGGTACCCGAGTCTAACACATACTTACAACACTACACTTACGACTTTAACACTTTACACTCACACTTTAGGGAGGCAATAGTCTCAACGTGTTTTTCGCCTAAAAAAAAATTATATGCAAGTTGCCACCCGTAATTCTGCATCCTCGCAGTTCATTTATTTAGACAATAGAACTCTACAAATCTCAAGAGCGGAAATGAAGTACGTGACTGAATAGCGTGACGCTACAGGATGTTTATTAAAGTTTTAGCGTAAAACTCACTGGAAACCTAAGCGAGTTCTTCAGAAAGGACAGGGCTGATCACTTTAAATAACTATGACAGTATCTTTGCAATAAATAATTCTCAATAGTTTGCCCGATTTAAAGAAAAGCTTTTAATCTAAAAAAAAAAAAAAAAAAAAAAAACATCCCTTCAGAGGTTAATGTTGAAGTTGAAGTTGATGTTGTTGTTGTTGTTGTTGTTGTTGTTGTTGTTGTTGTTGTTGTTGTTGTTGTTGTTGATGATGTTGATGTTGATTTTGATTTTGATTTTGATGATGATGTTGATGTTGTTGTTGTTGTTGTTGTTGTTGTTGTTGTTGTTGCTGTTGTAACATCATGTTATCTAACTTGATAACATATTTTGGTCTCCTTTAAGTATAGACATTATAACAGAAGTTACGGATCCTTTTCACCATTTTTGAAACGCAATAAGGAGTTGCAAAAAGCACCTTCTTCAATTTTGTTTCATTAATCGTTAAATTACCACCGTTTAAAAAATTCCATTTGAGCTGATCATCGCGTTTTCGCGCCTTTAGTTCAGTGCCTTTTTTGGTTGCTACCCGTCCAGCTGTACTCAAATTAGATCAATCTTTTACACCTAAGTGTTCCTACATTTTACCCGTTTTGAACAAAAATAAGCTACAAACAACCATTTTTAGAGAAACTAAAATGTTCCTTTGATACGAGTATTCCAGAGCCACACGCTAAAATTCGTCAAAATCGGTTCACTGGTTTAATCTCCAGCGATAAACACACATTTATACACAACTAAGAAAAAAACAATTTTTTGGACGTTAAATCCATCAAAATTTCAAAATACATCTTTTTCATTTTCCCTTTATAATGACGAAATAAAGAAAACTATACGTTAAAAGTATGAACAGCGATAGTAAACTACATCTTGTAGACTGTAATATAGGAACAGAAACCGATAATTAATATTTTGTAATAATTAATTAGGACACAACGAAAATATTTAAAAGGTGAACATTAGTAAAAATAAATATTACCTTACGCAATGATGAATAAAATTAATGATGTCTTTAAAATAACTAACGTTGGTGACAAACGTGGATGTATCGTCCTGCAGGTAGTTCACTTTCCCATGTTCCGTTATTAATGATGCAGTCCTACAACAATAAAAATGTTCATTAACAATACATTTTATACCAAAATAAATAATTAGCAGTTCAAAGAACAGCAGATATCGCAGTATATTCTTAATTAATAGACAGAGCGCTCCACGACAGCGCTAGTAACGTTTTCCGCCAATTTAACCGGTAACCGTAATATTTACGAAAAATGTTACTGGACTAACTTTATCAGAAATTATATGCCCTTTCTCACGGAAGCTGTCAAAGTTATCATAGGTTTGCCGTTCAGTTAGTATACAAGAAATAACCAGCTACTACACTAGTCATCGTTATATCAGAGGCCGCCATCTTGAAGTGGAAGTAAAGGAAAAAATCGTGGCCTTTATACACGGTACCTTCGTATCGAATTTCAAAACAATCGCTGAATGCGTTTGGCTAAAACAGCGTACATTCGTTATTGTAAATCAGAAGCAGCCATCTTGAAACGGAAGTATGTGGAAAAAATCGTATATATAAGTCGTACACAAGGTACCTTCGTACTAAATTTCAGAACAAGCGTGTTTTGGTCAAAATTGCGAAACAAAAAAAAAAAAAACAAGTGCCGAACGGTCGAGTTGAAACAGAGACTCGCTTCGCTCGGTCAATAATTTTCTTAAATACTCCAATAATCTCTTGGCTTCAAGTTACTAAACTCAGGAAACAAGGAAAGCAGAATTGTTGAAATAAAAAATAAGAAAAATTCAACTTCCAATACAATTAAACCTTGTTTATGTGTTCTGACTAAAACTTTATTCCTGAAACAAAAGCGTGACTTCAAATTTCTGTCGCTTCTGAATTTTTTCTGAAAGTTTTTTTTAGTAAAACGTTAAAATCACTTTCCGAAACTTCCAAATTAAAGACGAAGAGATTTTCATGCTGGGTTAGAACAGAAGTAACAAAAATCGTTTTATCATCCAGAATAAAATTTTCATTAGTACTTAATATGTCATTACTAATATGACTTGTTGTATACACTAATCTGCATAACACTCCCTTAAGGCTTTCTTACGGACTATTTATGAATACCAGCCGAGCTGTGGAAAGTCTCATTAATAATTAATTATACCATACGTGCCGGTTAAAATGTGATCAGAAGTCATACTTAAATTTTATATGCAGTAATAAATAATTAATTATGATTTGATTAACAATCATCTACACGATAAATTTGTATACCACATATACAACACTACTCATAGTATAGTTGACTAGACGTTTGATTTGAGTGAAAGATAAACAACTCGGATTTAATTAAAATCTTAAGATCAAGTAAGTTGTCACTGTCACTAGCTCAGGATCTCAAGATAGTATCGTAAATTTTGAATGTTCTCTAAGATTAAATCGTCAGAATTTTGCAACAGTAATCCACAGAGACTCAGACGATATTTCGAACAACGCTATGCAAGGAAGACTGCATTTGTGAATATACAATTAATTTGAAGATACGTTTACAAATAACTTGTTTTGTTTAAATAAATAAATGCATCAGCCTTACTACGATATTATTTACTGTCGTTATAGTAAAAGATCAGTTGTTTTATATTAATTCGTAACGATCAGCTGAGTTCATTTAACAGCTGACAGGCTATACGTTTAAGGTTATGTTGTTAAAAACTAGCAATATTAACAATAATTATTACAAAATTTATATTAATTTCGAATGTATTATAAACGGTTATATTATTATAACGAATGCATTTGAATCTGTTATTGCATTGATGTTCATGAAAAAATAAACTTGTAGAACTCGGGGAGTTTCCGACAGAAGCGAAGCCTTTGTTAATGGTATCTTGTCTGAATATACAAATAATTTGAAGATACCTTTACAAATAACTTGTTTTGTTTAGATAAATAAATGCGTCAGCCTTGCTAAGATATTATTTACTGTAGTTATAGTAAAAGATCAGTTGTTTTATATTAATTCGTAACGATCAGCTGATTTCATTGAACAGCTGATAGGTTGTAAGAAATTTTAGGTTATGTTGTTAAAAACTATCAATATTAACAACAATTACTAGAAACGTTTACATTAATTTCGAATGTATTATAAACGGTTACAACGTGCACGTGTTGTAACTAAGGAAAAATACCGAAACCAAAGCAACACAACGTTTTCATATAAGACGCGTGTACTGTTATCGAAAAAGAGGACGAAAAAGAGACAGACATTCGTTTGCTCGTTTAAGTTTCATATTTCCCTTACATTAAAAGCTTCGCTTCAAACATCCCTGGTCTTTTCGAAACCCGAAATTTCAGATAGTTGTGCACGAAGGTATGTGCTGTTTAACTGTCCATCATTTCTTTTACTTCACACCGACCGAAATTCGAGCGAATATATCATCGAATCCAAAGAATTCGATTTTGACAGTTACCATATTAAATTTTCCCGGTGAAATATTTATGCTGAAATTTAACGAAACCAACAGAAATAACACCTGAAACGTTTGTTATTAAACCAAAAATAAAAATCATGCATCACGTTTTCTTCTACTTTTTATTTTAATTGGGATAATTTGTTCGAAAACAAGACACATGATTTTTTTTACTTTTTTTCACAATAACACAATTTTATTATTTTTTTCCCTTAAAAATTACAACTACAAATATTGATTTTTCAAAAATTAAATAATCATATATTCATTATATTAAATATTACTTTAACTCTTACGAAAACAAGATAAATTAACATAGCTAGTTATTAACAACATAACCTAAAACTTATTATAACCTATCATGCTGTTCAATGAAATCAGCTGATCGTTACGAATTAATATACAACTGATCTTTTACTACAAAATTTCGATTATTGAACAAAAAATAAAAATCACGAATCATGTTTTTTCTTTTTTTTACTTTAATTGCGAAAATTTGTTCGAAAACAGGACAAATTAATATAGCTAGTTTTTAACAACATAACCTAAAAATTATCATAGCCTATAGTTCAATGAAATCAACTGATCGTTAAGGATTAATATAAAACAACTGATCTTTTACTATAAAATTTCGATTGTTGAAAAAAAACAAAAATCACGTATCATGTTTTCTCTTCCTTTTTATTTTAATTACGAAAATTTCTTCGAAAACAGAAAAAATTAAAACAGCTAGTTTTTAACGACATAACCTAAAACGTATTATAACCTATCAGCTGTTCAATGAAATCAGCTGATCGTTACGAATTAATATACAACAACTGATCTTTTACTACAAAATTTCGATTATTGAACAAAAAATAAAAATCACGAATCATGTTTTTTCTTTTTTTTTACTTTAATTGCGAAAATTTGTTCCAAAACAGGACAAATTAATATAGCTAGTTTTTAACAACATAACCTAAAACTTATCATAGCCTATCAGCTGTTCAATGAAATCAACTGATCGTTACGGATTAATATAAAACAACTGATCTTTTACTATAAAATTTCGATTATTGAACAAAAAACAAAAATCACGTATCATGTTTTCTCTTCCTTTTTATTTTAATTACGAAAATTTGTTCGAAAACAGAAAAAATTGAAACAGCTAGTTTTTAACGACATAACCTAAAACGTATTAAAACCTATCAGCTGTTCAATGAAATCAGCTGATCGTTACGAATTAATATACAACAACTGATCTTTTACTATAGAATTTCGATTATTGAACAAAAAATAAAAATCACGAATCATGTTTTTTCTTCCTTTTTATTTTAATTACGAAAATTTGTTCGAAAACAGAAAAAATTAAAACAGCTAGTTTTTAACGACATAACCTAAAACGTATTATAACCTATCAGCTGTTCAATGAAATCAGCTGATCGTTACGAATTAATGTACAACAACTGATCTTTTACTACAAAATTTCGATTATTGAACAAAAAATAAAAATCACGAATCATGTTTTTTCTTCCTTTTTATTTTAATTACGAAAATTTGTTCGAAAACAGAAAAAATTAAAACAGCTAGTTTTTAACGACATAACCTAAAACGTATTATAACCTATCAGCTGTTCAATGAAATCAGCTGATCGTTACGAATTAATGTACAACAACTGATCTTTTACTACAAAATTTCGATTATTGAACAAAAAACAAAAATCACGTATCATGTTTTCTCTTCTTTTTTATTTTAATTACGAAAATTTGTTCGAAAACAGAAAAAATTAAAACAGCTAGTTTTTAACGACATAACCTAAAACGTATTATAACCTATCAGCTGTTCAATGAAATCAGCTGATCGTCACGAATTAATACAAAACAACTGATCGTTAACTATAACCACCAATATGAATTTGTGCTCTAGTATCACGCGACGCGCAAAATCCAATCGCAACCAGCCCTAAAACATGATACATGTTAAAATCCGAAGGAATGCATTGACACCAAGCCGTGTCAGGTGGCGTGTTGAACCTGACTCCGTTATTGTCATAAACCAGTTCCGATAGTGTCCCGATCTTCGACTGTCCCACAGTGAGATATGTCTCCGGTATTTCTAGACATTAAGACAGAACTTCGGAGTTTCATTTCGCTCGTAAAATGGCCGTCAACGGTGTTGGAACGATTTTTTCGTGTATTTCAGAGAACACGAATTCCTTCAATCTGAATATGGGGCCACGAATGAATTATTTATCGCCGAATAAAATTCCAGTCATCCAGTTCACCGCAGTGATGCAGCCACTAGACAGAAATTAACGAACACTTTTTCACATCAAACTATTTAAAAAATAGCACGATAAAAAGATCTTTTATTACTTTTTTTAATCGGTATTAGGATCGACGTTAAATTTTGTTCGTTTTCAAACGGGATCTTATCGAAACTAACAGATCTGAAGAAATGAAATTATAAAAATATATACTGTTTATTTTACACTCTTTTAAAAATCTAATGTCAACACCGTAACAAACGTTAATATCCACACAAATTGGTAATCTATCCATTTCAATTTACATTTTAATATTTTCAATAAATGCTTAATATTAAAATTTATAATTCAAAACGATTTTTTTTTTTTAACGGCCGACTATTGAGCACACTTGGGCTAATGCTGTCGATGAAATAATTTATAGCGTATGAAAATGCCAAGCCCTGGCCGGGAATCGAACCCGGGTCCTCGGGGTGAAAGACCAGTACGCTATTAACTAGGCCACCGAGGCGGCAAAATGATTTTAAAGTAGACTATCATGGTTGAAATAGATTTTCTAAGATTTATGAGGTACAAATATTAGGAATACTTTAAGACTTTGAAAAGTGGTCATTTTTAATAGAATAAAAGGATCTCATAGCGTGCGCGCGCACAGAGAGAGAGAGAGAGAGAGAGAGAGAGAGAGAGAGAGAGAGAGAGAGAGAGAGAGAGAGAGAGAGAGAGAGAGAGAGAGAGAGAGAGAGAGAGAGAGAGAGAGAGAGAGAGAGAGAGAGAGAGAGAGAGAGAGAGAGAGAGAGAGAGAGAGAGAGAGAGAGAGAGAGAGAGAGAGAGAGAGAGAGAGAGAGAGAGAGAGAGAGAGAGAGAGACACGCACACACACACACACACAGACAGACACACACACACACACACACACACACACACACACACACACACACACACAGATACAGACACACATACACACAATACTGACACAGACAGACTCACGCGCACGCGCGCGCGCGCACACACACACACACACACACACACACACACACACACACACACACACACACACACACACACAGATACAGACACACATACACACACACATACACACTACTGACACAGACAGACAGACAGACTCGCGCGCGCGCACACACACACACACACACACACACACACACACACACACACACACACACACACACACACACACACAATACACTCGCGTAAATATATACCCAGTTTGTCGTATATTCCTTATATTTCTAATGCCAACGCGTCCTTGACATGTTCCTTGGCGGAAAACCAAAACGACCTGTACTTTGCATGGTAACACACTCAGGCTATCGTAGCACAATGTCAGCTAACGTTGTTTGACAAAGCCGAGAGTCGATTGTTTATTGTGTCGCGAACAATTATCCACCTTCAAGCACTTCTGATCACTTGAATCGATCGTTAGTTTCGATAATGCCTCGACTGGGCGTGGCACTTGCGACGTGTATTGGTCAATCAACATTTTGGCACGCTGTTGTCTAGCTAAACATGCAGGAAGCGAATGTCGGATTCTCGGCAGCGGATAGTTGCAGAACTATAACAGAATGTGTGTAATTTATATTAGAATTTTATTTTTAACATGTATAATGATACAGGTCTAGGTTTGATGTTGTATTTTGCGGGACGCGTGACGCCAGAATTATGTTTATATTGATATATAACAGTGTACGTATTTTGCGCGACACAAGTCTCATATTAAATTAATTATAATCAAAAATTACTATTTCCGTCCGGGATCGAACCGGGCATTTTGCGTCTGTGAGGCGAGCGTTATAACCACTACACTACGGAAACTTCGAAGAAGTTTGACCGATTTAAATATACGAAATGGATTGTTAATTTAATTTTGGTAGTTACATTAAAAAATCAGTTGTTTTATATTAATTCGTAAAGATCAGCTGATTTTATTGAACAGCTGATAAAGTGTCATAAGTTTTAGGTTGTGTTGTTAAAAACTAGCTATGTATTTTATAACAAATTATCGTAATTAAAGTAAAAAAAGGAAGAGAAAACATGATACATGATTTATATTGTTAGATAAATAACAAAATTTTTAAGTATCGAAGTACTACCTAGAAAGTGCATTGATATTGAAATATCTTAATTGTTTTGTGTGTGTGTGTGTGTGTGTGTGTGTATGCGCGCGCGTGTCTTATACATCGCTAATATTAAATGAACTGAACGATATAGATGAAGCTAAACGTTTGTATTATTTTCGAAATCTTGGGACACATTGCAAAACATTTTCTTTTCCAAATCTTTTTTTTTTGTTAAACCCTCTTTAAATCGAACACAATTTAAAATTTTCACAAAATCGGCTCTACGATATTTAAAACCTGTTCTAATGCAGACTTCTAATCATCTCAAAAATTTGGTTTTGTTTCTTATCGGCTAAAACAACCGTATAAATTCTAAAAATAAGTACACAATATTTTATTAATAGCCTAATGATAAATTTAAAACCATAAAATTACCACTTTGATGGTGGTGATCTGTCTCCCAGCCAGACGCCATTATACCAACCGTGGTATGATTTCTTTCCCGGCAAAGACATCCAAATTTACACCTTCCACCACGTGAGCGTACGAGTTTACAAATTTACGATTGAAGCATTAATTTCTGCCGGCGTAATCACTACCCCCATTACGTTGCGATCACTATACTTATCGACCGCCTTAATTCATCCGTTAGCCTCTTCCACATCGAACACGCGAGAAATTTATATTCAAAGTGGGAAAGAAAAAAATCAGGCGTGCCAACATTAACACCGAAACAAGTCTCGCGACTACCTCAGTTTTGAATTATGATTTAATTTATTTTTTATTTACTTCGATTAAAGCAGGTGTAAATCCGACCAGGTTTTTACCGTCGCGCCCTAAAGGGACAGGTGACTTTGGCGACCGGCGCAAACTGTTTCGTAGCAAATGTTTTTATTATTACTGTAGGCTATTTATTGCTGAAATTTAATATAATTATATTGTTGGTTGTTCTGCGACCGCGGTTGTGTGAAATTGTTTCCGACCATTTTAATTATGTTATAAAACTTCTTCTCTATTCCCTCGTTAAACACTTTTATAGAGTCCTACCTCATGAATAAATTCTAAGAAATAACCGAGCGTCCCGAGTTTATGACTTGAATTTAGTTCAGACGTTTAAAGGTGAATTATTTACGTGTTTAACTCTCACAGCGGACGATTCAATTTTCCTAATAGACTTAGCGTCGCACCGAAATTAGTTCCGAGAATAAATCCGCCATTTTAAAACTCGCGACTAGAATGTACTAAATGTATTTAGCATACGTAAATTCATTCTTAAAATAACCAATAACAAATTATATATTTTTTTAATACAATTAACAGAAATGAAAATGTAGTTGATTGTAGAGAATTTTTACAGACGGCCAAGTAAAAAAGATTGACTGTGGGTAAGAAACAGATTCTCTGTCTAAGCGCCTCCACACTTGAAGATGGGCGCTCGAATTCGAAGAGGTTCTTCGCCCTCTTAACTTATTAGGCGAAAAGACAACCGTAACAGGGTTTATTGATGGAAAAACTGCGAGATACTGAGGACGGGAAATATTGAGGTATATAAGCAAATCATTGGAAACTGAGATACTATTTTTTCTTTTTGTAATTACTGTACTTTATTATTATTATTATCGCAATCGCTACCGCTGCGACCACCACCGCCATCACACCCAACACCATCACCACTATCACATCCTCACCATCACCGCCACCACAGCGACCATCACCACCACCGCCATCGTCGCAGTCACCATCACCGCCACCATCACCGCCAACGTCGCCGCCATCATCACCACCACCACCACCGCCGCCGCTATTGTCGCAGTCACCATCACTGCCACCACCGCGACATCCACCACCACCGCCATCTTCGCCGCCACCACCACCACCACCGCCGCCGCCGTCTCCAACGCCGCCATCACCACCACCGTCATCGTCGCCGTCGCCATTCCTACCGCCATCACCACCACCACCACCACCGCCAACGTAATCCCCACCGCCACCGCCATTACCACTAACCGTCACTTCCGCCAGCACCACCGCCACCCCCATCGTCGTAGTCACCACCGCCGCCACCACCACCACCACCGTCGCTATCACTACCACCGCTGCCATCACCATCACCGCTATCGTCGCAGTCACCACCGCCGCCGTTACCACCTCCGTCGTCGCCACCACCACCGTCGCCCTCACTATCACCGCTGCTATCACCACCACCGCTATCGTCGCAGTCACCACCGCCGCCATCACCACCACCGAAATTGTCGCCGTCGCCATTCCTACCGCCATTACCACTAACCGTCACTTCCGCCACCACCGCCGCCGCCATCGTCGCAGTCACCACCGCCGCCACCACCACCACTACAGCCGCCGTCACCACCGCCGTCGTCGCCGCCACCGCCGCCACCACCACCACCACCGCCACCGCCACCGTCCCCACCGCCAATTTCACTACCACCATCGTTATCGTCCCCACCTCCACAGCTACCTCAATCGCCGTCATCACCACTACCACCACTTTTATCATCATTATTATTACTATCATTATTATTTCATAACTACTACTTAACAAAAAGCTCACTTTAATGTTACCAATATGTATTCTTTTCACTCGAACATTCTTTCATATTTGTATTCACATACTAAATTCATTGATTCTTTAGTGGTGGCCTCTGGCACCTCGGTCAAAGGATCTGCTTAACTGAGCCTAATAGGTCCTCGTAAAGTAGAATGGCGCGCTCAATCAGTTTTATCTGTCGAAAAGCTAGGTCATTCTGCATTAAATCTCAGGATCCCAAACATCCTTTAGCTCCTGCTTGCATTTGTTATGCATAGCTTACGCACGGTATCTCCGTGATAATTGTCCAGTCGCTGAGTACGATTCCTGTAAGCCGTACAAGGTTTGTGTTCTTCTCGACAGTTGATACCATGGAGGTATTGTGCTTCCACTTTTAATTGAATACCGCTTCCTCTTCTCCGTCTGCGGTTCTACGCTCACTATAGGTGTTTGTAGACACCATTATTGATCTGAGCTATTCGACTCTAACTTGCACCCTTCACTACAAGTTGGGTAGGTACGCCTAACGTCCATACGGTCATTGCTTGTGGGTTCCACGAGGTTATATAAAACTCAAGTTGCCTACACCTCCAGTGCTATTTCCACTCTCTAGGTTCAGTTTTACAGTTTGGTTTTTGTAGATTTTGACAGCTTTTTCTAGCCATCAAAATGTAGCTAGACAAATAAAATGTCCTCCCGTACAGAGGGCCGTACGCATTGCAAGGCTAGATTATAAACTGGAGGTCTCCTGGTAACCAGAGTCCGCATATTTCAGTACCGCTGTTCCACCTTGGGATGAAGAGATCTAACCCACGAGCAGAAACGTTGTATCCTAGGGCACCTCGGGATTGTCAAACCCGTGCTCTTCCCTAAGAATCAGTTACTGAATGGTGGTTTTAACTAGAGTGTAAGTTTTTTTTGTGATTGTGTAAATTCTGAAAATTGTGTATCACTTCCATTTTGTTGTTGTACCAACAATTACAGTTCTGTCTTACGTACAGACACGCCGAGAATCTTAGTGTCCTTTTATGGCACCAATAAAACATCACTTCAACGGTTTATTATTGCGACAGGATCAAGGGAAAAATCAAATAATCCGAAACTCCATGATTGGAAGACGCAGAGAGCGGAGGACGTCCGTTTGTAGTGGGTGTAGACAAGCGTTGACGGTAAAACCATAGCGAGCGAGAAATGCTAAATGACACTGAAATTCACAAAGAACTATAAAACTGCGTCAAAAAATAGAAGGAGTTTTTAATAAAGGTTGGAAAATATTTCTGGAATATGGAAGGATAATTCCGTAACTTATACTGACAATAATTCATTGTATATTTAACTCTGAATGAAACGAAAAAACATTGACAAAAAAACTAGCGCGTGCGTTATAAAAATGAGTTACATAAAATGTATTTCTGTACAATGTAGTTAATTACATATCTAGGAAATAATAAAAGTCTGTTTTTTATTGCTCATTTAACGATTGATTTATCGTCGCATTAAAGACGATAAAAAGATATACATAAAAATTAAACGTTTTTTAAAAATAATAATTATTAGCTTGAGTACTAGATGACTGGCAACGTTGCAACAGTGTTACAAGTATGTAAATATCTCTTAAAACAATGGTGTAAACATTATAACAAACAGCTGTTGCGCTACGCCGCTGCAGCCATTAACATAATGCATTGTTGCGGACTAGACAATAGAGTAAAGTTGAAACGGCGTTCGCCATTCATTCATTACACTTTGTTAGTAGAGTACAGTCAGGCGTGATATTTGCATTGTCATATTGCGCTAATGCGGATAATGGGAGTAACTGCGGCTTGAAATAAGAACCTCGAGGTGCTTTAGCCACATCGATCGCCGAACACTCGGTAACGCAAGAAAAAACAGTATTGAATAAATACCAAGACGAAACGATGCAAATATAACATGCAAGCGGAGAGGGCATTTTTTCTAAGTTTTTTAATTTACAAACTCGTTAGGCAGTGGTTCAGTATGCAGTAATAGCGTTGTTACAGCAATATAGAATCCACAGCCAACATAATATGAAGTTTAAAGAAAAATATTTTAGTTAAACGCATTTCTGTAGTTAATAAAATTACCTACTTGAACTATTAAAAAAAATTCTGTTACTAAACCAAAATAAAAATCATGTATCATATTTTCTCTTCTTTTTATTTTAATTACGATAATTTGTTCGAAAACACGCCAAATTAACATATCTATTTTTTTTTAACAACATAACCTAAAACTTATTATAACCTATCAGCTGTTCAATGAAATCAGCTGATCGTTACGAATTAATTTAAAACACCTGATATTTTACTACAACTACCAAAATAAATTTGTGCACTAGCATCACGCGACGTGCAAAATCCATCCAGCCCTAAAACACGATAGGCCCTACATGTTAAATTGAAGTAGGCCTAACATTTTTCATAATCTTCGGACGGGATAAACAGCTCGTGTGTTTTACTACAATATTACACATTTAACAATAATTGTAAATTGTAAGTATTTTTACTGCATCTTCATTTTTCACCGCTAAAATTTGTTTCGGTAAAACTATAAGTATGAATTCAGCATCTCTCAGTTAACGACGTCTATGCAGGAACAAGAATTACGCAACTGAGATTGGAAACGACAGACTTCTTAGAACGGAATTAACCGCACAAACTTTTAAGTAATATTTTTAATGATGTGTTTGCACCGCGGGGCCAGACAAGACAAGGTTAAGATTGCATATAAGTCAAGTTATTTAAAATCTGTAATATTCAAGTGGGATACATTCCAAGAAAATCGATTCCAGGGACGATATAGTTAGAGGAGGTCTTCAAGTGGGATACATTCCAAGAAAATCGATTCCAGGGACGATATAGTTAGAGGAGGTCTTCAAGTGGGATACATTCCAAGAAAATCGATTCCAGGGACGATATAGTTAGAGGAGGTCTTCAAGTGGGATACTTTCCAAGAAAATCGATTCCAGGGACGATATAGTTAGAGGAGGTTGGGATACATTCCAAGAAAATCGATTCCAGGGACGATATAGTTAGAGGAGGTCTTCAAGTGGGATACATTCCAAGAAAATCGATTCCAGGGACGATATAGTTAGAGTAGGTTGGGATACATTCCAAGAAAATCGATTCCAGGGACGATATAGTTAGAGTAGGTTGGGATACATTCCAAGAAAATCGATTCCAGGGACGATATAGTTAGAGTAGGTTGGGATACATTCCAAGAAAATCGATTCCAGAGACGATATAGTTAGAGGAGGTCCTGTTTATCTTAAACACTTCTTTTCAAAACCATTTTCATAAGACACCGCGACAAAACTCTCTTCTGTAAACGGCTATTTTCCTTAACTACATCACAAGCGGCCCAAGGCTTCGTTTAGCCTCGTCTATAGTTTTAATATTCGCATCACACAACACTGTTTCAATGAAAACTGTTTCTAATAAGCGACCCCACAATCGTAAAAAAAAGCGGGACTGGCCGACAGAAGTGACTACTTTTTTTTCATGCCTGACTGTGTACCTTGTCACTATTACGACTTAATTATTTTTATAAAAATTTATATGCACGCAGGAAACTGCAAGTTTTTAAAATTATTTTCGTATTAAATTTCGCATGTGTGTAGGTACACAACTTAAAAATTTATTGAAAGTGTCACAGATTATGAATTTGATTATCTAAGGCTATATAAGGGACTTTAATAATTAATCAGTTTATAACCCTACTTTTGACAGTTATACTGTCTAAGTATAATAATAAATATAATATTTGTGATTATGGCATTCAAAAATTGATATACGTCGTATAAATTAAATAATTTAACTACACAAATTTAGAAAATACACATTTTTAAAATTAACAAGAACAATAAACATAACCTCAATTAAAATGATGTTGAAGCTATTGTGCGAAATCAGCTGTTTAGAAGTAGTCACTTCTAGTTTAGATATACACAAGAACAATACATGCTGTGGGATATGCATTACGGATTTAAGCGTGACGCGAAACAAATGTTTTGTCAGCCGCGACCATACAAGTTTTCACTTCAAAAATACGTTTTATTAATCACTAAAAAAAAAAAAAACAAAAAGCAAAAATAACGTGTTGTAATAATAATGTTCACTAGAGTGCGCGTATTGATGTGTTAGAGCGTTCCGTGACGGTAGAGCGTTTTGTCCAAAACGTTTGAATTCACCCATACCCTGCGATAAGAAGTAGTCACTTCAAAAATAATTCTATTGGGACGTAAATTACTTATTCGAAACAAAAAAGGTATTCCTAAGTGGCCGAACGTCTTCGTTGAACCTTGTCTCTAGCTTAAATATTCGTACCGCAAAGCACTGCTTCATTGAAAACTGCTTCGAATAAGCGGAAGGATTCTATTGGGACATAAATTACTTATTCGAAACAAAAAAGGTATTCCTAAGTGGTCTAACGTCTTCGTTGAACCTTGTCTCTAGCTTAAATATTCGTACCGCAAAGCACTGCTTCATTGAAAACTGCTTCGAATAAGCGGAAGGATTCTATTGGGACATTAATTACTTATTCGAAACAAAAAAGGTATTCCTAAGTGGCCGAACGTCTTCGAACGTCTCTAGCTTAAATATTCGTACCGCAAAGCACTGCTTCCTTGAAAACTGCTTCGAATAAGCGGAAGGATTCTAACATATTCTTATTCGAATCAAAAGGTCTTCCTAAGTGGTCTAACGTCTTCGTTGAACCTTGTCTCTACTTAAATATTCATTGCTTCATTGAATACTGCTTCGAATAAGCGGAAGGATTCTATTGGGACATAAATTACTTATTCGAAACAAAAAAGGTCTTCCTAAGTGGCCTAACGTCTTCGTTGAACCTTGTCTCTAGCTTAAATATTCATACCGCAAAGCACTGCTTCATTGAAAACTGCTTCGAATAAGCGGAAGGATTCTATTGGGACATAAATTACTTATTCGAAACAAAAAAGGTATTCCTAAGTGGCCGAACGTCTTCGTTGAACCTTGTCTCTAGCTTAAATATTCGTACCGCAAAGCACTGCTTCATTGAAAACTGCTTCGAATAAGCGGAATAATTCTATTGGGACGTAAATTATTTATTCGAAACAAAAAAGGTCTTCCTAAGTGGCCTAACGTCTTCGTTGAACCTTGTCTCTAGCTTAAATATTCGTACCGCAAAGCACTGCTTCATTGAAAACTGCTTCGAATAAGCGGAAGAATTCTATTGAGACGTAAATTACTTATTCCAAACAAAAATTTCTTCCTCAGTTTTATTTAAAACATCCATTGAAACCTGCAACAATCGGACATAAAATGCAAGCGCTCTCCAACAAAGGGCACGCCATCCAATAAGTGCCAACAGAACTATTTCAACCTCGCGATTGTGCTGCGCTCTAGCGGGTAATCACAATTTATGTTTAACGTTAGTTGTTATAGTTAGTCTCGATGTTTTCTTCCAAATGAAGAAATAACAGTGCATTCAGTGCAAAGCAAATTGAATGAATTTCCATTGGCCTATCAAGACCGTTGCTTGTTGGGTCATAAGCAGTCTTGATAATGCCTATTCCATTGTATTATCGCCGATATTGGTTTACAAATGTTAAAGGCAAAGAAAGTACTTACCGCTTGATTGTTTTATAGAAGATCTGACCTGCGCGAGAGGAGAAAGGTTTGCACGGAGGGGAGTAGAGGAGGGAGAGCACATACGAAACCAAACTAGCTGTAAGTGATTGACATTTAACAGTAGAATATTTCATCTGATAAATTATTAACGGCCTTTACTGAAGAAGTCACGTGACTACCATAATTAGAGCTTGGTTAATGCGCAAGTTAGATTTTAGAGGAACAATTCGCAGAGAGCCCAAAAAGGCTAGAAAACGTTTGACGATCCACAAATAACCAAGTTAAATTTCTGTTGTTTTTTAACAAGTATTACGTTTCAGGGTTGTGATGGGTTTTGCTCGATGCGTACCAGTGCCATATTGCATATAATGGTATATTTAGCGCTTTGCATGCTATTTTATATATAGAAATATAATTGCGACTACTTACAAACAGATGATTTCGCAGAACAGCTGTTTGCTTCAATATCATTTCAACTGAGGTTATGTTAAAAATTCAATATCAAAATAAAATTGACAACAAAATTATTTAAAAAATATTTTCGAATATCAAAGATTACGAAAAAACGAACGAGAAAGATTGCGACGATTAGAAAATAAATTTGAACGAAAAATGAAATTAACGATGAAAATGTTACGATTAATAAAAGAGTTATGACTGCAGAGCAACATCGATTAATAACAAAAACGAGGAATCGAGGAAAACATACATGATTTATGTTTTCGGTTCGGCAACAAAAATTGTTTCAAAATGTAATATTCTCGCTTTATTTTTCTATCGAGTTAATTTGTTCTCTTTGGTACTATGAAAGAATGAATGACTTCCTAAATTTACTAATAACACTGCCTACCATGTAGATATATTGTGCCTTCTTTCAATATTCCTGAGGTAATAATTAACTGGTCCTTCTCCAGTACTAATCTCTTAATAAAGTCTACGATTTGGAAAGATTTAAAATTGGGTGACTTCCCAATTCATTATTGAGGTACTTTCAGATGCTCTTCTGTCATTCAGTTTCTCCCCCTTACTCTTGGCCCTTATCACGGAGGTTGTGCACCATTTAACCAGCTTTTTGATGTGCGGTGAGTTCCTGCTAATTCTATTTACTTCCTTACGTTCCCGTGAGTGGTTAGGGAAGTTATGTCCGCTCATACAGAGCTCTGCATGCATGGGTAAGGCTAAGGTACACTGGGAGGTTACCAAGTATTCCAAGGCTCCGTTTGATACATCATACACTAAATCAGCACGGATCGCGTTACATTTTAGAGTTAGCCAGGTTATGTATAATGGTTACTGTGTACTTGAGTAGACGAGAGTAGTATGAGCGAGAGGTACGGTGGGATCGCTTAACCCACTCATTTCAGCTGCCTCCGCCGCTGTTTGGCACTATACTATATGCCGACGTTGCTCTAACTACGAAGAAGATGCTTACTGATCAGTACCATTTCATAGATCGGTTACAAACAGTCTCTCTAACAGTATTCTACAATAACAACAATCGGAGCTATCGCGCTGACGAAATGGAAGCCAATTTCCAAAAAAATGTTCCAAAACGAACGTTTAATACATAAGCATATGCAAATTTAAAATTTTACCCTGCTGGCCTCAAAATTTATAAGGGTAAACCGTTAAATTACATTTCAAAATGTTAACTGCTAATTAATTCATATTAAACGCTGATTATACGATGATGAAATCAATTTATTTGTAAGATACGACCCCACAGGGAATGCAGACTAGCTGCAACTATTGAGAGGATTTAAACGTCCCTCGCGGCCCCAGTCTAACAAACACTTACATTTACAACACTACACTTATAACTTTAACACTTTACAATCACACTTACATTTAGGGAGGAGATAATAACCTCATTTTGCTTTTCGCCTTAAAATAACCACAAAAAATAATTCGTAAAATACGAAAAGTTATGATCTCTTTAAGATTGTTAATGACATCATTTAATGGTAGACATAGAGCCTATTTCTGAAGATGCTTCACGGCGAAACATATGTAACTAAAGAAGAGAATTTTTTTGAAACTATATAAGTGTTCTAATGTTACCGGATATCATTGAGCTTCACCAAGTACCGACTGTCTGGCCATTAAATAATTCTTAATGGCAGTTATTGTAAAATGTATAGGCTGGGTGACGAACTAGTCTAATTGTGCCAAGTTTGACTTTCACTAATCACAATATTTGCTTATGAGACAGAACTTATTGAAAATTTGTGTCCATCACGTCAGCGAAACAGCTGCGTGAGATTCCAAAATGTTCCTACTTGTAATGTGATAATGTCACGTAATATTTCCTCTTAGAACAGCTAATATGAGATAACATGAGATTCCAATCATTTCCTACAATTGGAATGTGATAATGTTACGTAATATTTCCTCTTAGAACAGCTGATACGCGATAACGTGAGATTCCAATCTTTTCCTACAACTGAAATGTGATAATGTTACGTAATATTTCCTCTTAGAACAGCTGATACGCGATAACATGAGATTCCAATCTTATCCTTCAACTGAAATGCGATAATGCTACGTAATATGTTCTGTTAATACAGCTGATACGCGATAACATGAGATGCCAATCTTTTCCTACAACTGAAATGCGATAATGCTACGTAATATTTTCTGTTAATACAGCTGATACGCGATAACATGAGATGCCAATCTTTTCCTACAACTGAAATGCGATAATGCTACGTAATATTTTCTGTTAATACAGCTGATACGCGATAACATGAGATGCCAATCTTTTCCTACAACTGAAATGCGATAATGCTACGTAATATTTTCTGTTAATACAGCTGATATGCGATAACATGAGATGCCAATCATTTCCTACAATTGGAATGTGATAATGCTATGTAATATTTTCTGTTAAAACAGCTGATATGCAATAACATGAGATTCCAATCTTTTCCTACAATTGGAATGTGATAATGTTACGTAATATTTTCTCTTAGAACAGCTGATACGCGATAACATGAGATGCCAATCTTTTCCTAAAATTTGAATGTGATAATGTTACGTAATATTTCCTCTTAGAATAGCTGATACGGGATAACATGAGATTACAATCTTTTCCTACAATTGGAATGTGATAATGTTACGTACTATTTCCTCTTAGAACAGCTGATACGCGATAACATGAGATTCCAATCTTTTCCTACAATTGTAATGTGATAATGTTACGTAATATTTCCTCTTAGAACAGCTGATACGCGATAACATGAGATTCCAATCTTTTCCTACAATTGTAATGTAATAATGTTACGTAATATTTCCTCTTAGAACAGCTGATACGCGATAACATTAGATTCCAATCTTTTCCTACAATTGGAATATGATAATGTTACCTAATATTTCCTCTTAAAACAGCTGATATATGATAACATGAGTTTCCAATCTTTTCCTACAATTGTAATGTGATAACGTTGCGTAATATTTTCTCGTAAAACAGCTGATATGTCATAACAACATTCTTTAATGCGGGTGTCATTAGTTGTACAATAATTAATACCATATTGTGTTTTACGGTAAATAAGGCTAGCAAAGGAAAAAAGTAAAATTTACAAAGTTGTACTGACTTTATAATTAATTAAAGAACAAGCAACGACCACTGATGAATGGAAACTAGAATGTCCATATTGCGCCTACAATGTATGCAACTAGTTCGACGCCCAAGTTACAAGATTGTATCCATGCATTTAAATTCAAATCATTTTATTTTTCCCTATAAAATAGACAAAGTTAATTTCAAGGTTTGACGTGAATATCGATAGTGGAAATTTCAAGGGATTTGGAATTATTTTTTCAACTATGCAATATTCAAAATCCAGTACAAAAAATAAAATTTTGTAAAAATTATAAACACCATTTCAGAACCACATAATCGATGCGGAAATTCACGTTTCCTTTAGGTTCTGAGGATCAAGGTGGTAAAACACAGAAAAACAGCACTGGACGTCCTTTTACAAGTCGTGAGGTACGAAGACTTTTTTTTTTAACGTCCGACTATTGTGCACACTTGGGCTAATGCAGACGATGAAATGATTTATAGCTTATGAAAATGCCAAGCCCTGACCGGAAATCGAACCAGGGTCCACGGGGTGAAAGCCCAGTACGCTATCAACTAGGCTACCGAGGCGGCTTTGAGATAAGTAGAAGGACCGGATAAGACAAGGATCACCCAGTAAACAAAGTCTCTAAGCAAATAATCTAAATTTAAACTTTTGACAACTCCGATATTTATGTTTAAATAATGTGAGTATTAGTAGCTTACTAACTTTTATAATGACATTAAAAACAGCTGTTTAAATATCCATGGGCACCTCCAGCGAAAGGCACTTGGATGTAGACAGGTGTTACATAAAAAAAAAAAAAAATTAGTAAATGAGTAATAAACAATAACCTTTAAATACCCTATTTTATTAAATAAAAGATCACTCAATTTATTGCCTGTACACATAAATGACTTTCAATTTATTACGCAAAGTAACAGTCAGCTGTACAGAACGGATCTGAAATCAAGTCGTTACTTCCCACATGCGAAAACCTGTTCGCAATAAATAAAGAAATCATTTCTTCAACTTTTTTCCACGCGAATAACGTGCGCTGAAAAATGCGGAAAAAGTTGTAAATCAATGAATTTTACTGCCGACTGTTTCAATTCATTTCGACCCCTTATCCCAGCATATAACTAGAATACGCGGCGAGATAGCCTAGGATTTTATGTAAAACAAGTTGCTATGATTTTATAGTTTACGACAATAAATTTAAAAATAAACATTCCCTGTGACGTCAAAGATTCTAAACCCCAGTACTAAAACGCTGTTTTATTACGTCTTGAACATGCGTTGCAATTAATGTGGTACGAGAGACTTTAATGAACTGTAGGAATGAAGTCCCGTTGTTTTTATGTCGAAGGAAAGGTTATTGGAGCAGCGTTTGAATATATAGATTCAACGGACCGCGTACAACTAAGGTATATTTGGAGAGTTTTCACGTTTATGGAAATTAATTATGGGGATCGGATGATCCTATCTCGGCAATGCTAAACTATCCATATTTAGGAACATTTATCTCAGAAACTGATGATAATAGAGACTTAATGTTTTGTGTATTGGATCATTGTAGTTATTTAAACCAGAGGATTTTCAAAACACGAGAATGTTATTAATCTGAGACCAAAATTTTGCAAAAAATATTTTTGTAATGTTTGATAATTTAAAATAAAAAGGAATTTTTTAATATCCTCTGCTTAAAATATTCAGATTAGTTTAAGAAACAAAACAAAACAAAAGTTTTATATAAATATATTTATTGGTTTTCGAGAAAAGTGTTACTGTATCATAAAGAACAATGTTTTCGAAACGTAATTCAACATAAAATAGAATAAAAAAATTATCTTACAGACATAATACAGAATAATTTGAAACAAACCTTAAATATTTGACCCCGCAGAGGGAGCAAACTAGCTGCACCTATTGAGAGGATATAGACGTCCCTCGCGGTACCCGAGTCTAACACACACTTACAACACTACACTTATGACTTTAACACTTTCCTCACACTTACATTTAGGGAGGCGATAATAGATCAATGTGCTTTTCGCCTTAAAATAAAAAAAAAAATTTGAAAGAAAATAATTTTTATTTTCAATTTTTTCAACTAAATTCATTTTCAAACACTTCACAATTACATAAAAAGATTCTAATTTTATTTTTATTTTTTTAAAGGTTAATCTGTCTTTTTTGTAGTTCAGTACTAGTGTCACGCGAAGAATCACAAACAGATAGATTGTTTCTTCCCTAGTGCTGTCTTGTTTTCCACAACCACTAAACACGTTTCCATTTTTTTTTTAAATGTTTCAAGAGTTGTAGGCGTATTATTTATATATTTACATAATATAATACATTGACAAAAATCTATAAACAATGAAAATAACTTCAACTTAATAAGAAACACAGGACAAAACTCGTATAATCAGCTGTTGCTTCAGCTACTCAATGAATCTTAGAAAACAGAAAAACAAAACACACATACTTCAGTAAAAATACTACATATGATCTTCAGTTAGCAAGATATCAGACTAGAAGGTCATGGACTAGGAAGTAGGCTAAATCTTAAATACTCCTGTGCATGACAAGGCTAAACCGCTTGTTATATATGTTCTACTGCTGGAAACAAAGAATTTGTTATCAAAATAATCGAAATAAAGAGATGATTATCCATTTTTCAAACCAAAATAGCCATCCCGGTCTCCCAAAATTGATTCCGGTTTAACAGTGCATTAAGCATTCATAATTAGTAACTTTTTACCGTTTTTGAAGTGAAACTTCTAATGCTAGCTTTGGCGAGAGGAGTAAATAGAAAAAAGTCTGCCGAACGGAAGAATGTAACGGAAATACGAAACGAACGAGCAAACGAATTCCGTTTCTCTGTCCCTTTCTGTTTCTTCTTACACTCGTATTTTACGAAATCGTTGTGTTGCTTTGGTTTCGATATTTGTCCTTAGTTGAAGAACGCGTGCACGTATTAACCGTTTAAAATACATTCGAAATTAACATAACCGTTTGTAATAATTGCTGTTAATATTGCTAGTATTTAACAACATAACCTGAAACTTACTAGCCTAATAAAACAACATCATTTAGTATAACTACAGTAACCATCTAAGCTAAGTTCGCGTATTTATTTATTTTAAAAAAACAAGATATTTGTAAACATATCTTCAAACTAATTACATATTCAGCAAATATATCATTAACAAAGCTTCGCTACTGTCGGTAACCCCCCCCCCCCGAATTCCACGCTTGATAATTCACTTTTTGTAAATTGTCAACTTTTCCACCTACAGTAGTAAAACAACTTTAAATTTTTTACCTGCAACATGTTATTTCAAACAATAATAAACAATACGAAAACCCTACAGGTATAGACAGGCACAGTTTGTGTGAAAACGCATTCATTATAAGTAAAAAATACTCAAAAAATAGAACTTCATTCATACCGCTCGTTAACGTTTCTTATCTCTTAGCGGTGGATGACCGGAACCTGTTGGAAGAATATTCGATACTAAATTCCCAAACACCGTTCCCAGCGTGATTCTAATTATTAAACCGCGTGACCCGTCACCTCTAGATGTGACGTGTTCAATAATCAGCCACGCATGAACTATCTCATCTACACTATCCTACATCTAGGCGAGAACCGAGCACAATGCCGCGAGTGGGACGATCATTTGGGCGAGGTCCCAGAACAATAGTGTACCATGACTCTCTCCAGACACCTGCTATGTTGGCAGCGTGGGCTGGCGCGGGAACAATGTTCTGCATTGTTTGGTTAGACTCGAAGCTTGGGCAGTAAAGATAAATTGCAATTACTGCATCTCTGTCATAAGTTAGAATGTTAGATGGAAAGGCCTACTGACTTGGGGGACAAAATGTCAAAACATTTAACAAGCATTTCTCTTTTATGCGTGTTCAAAGTATAAAAAAAACAACAAATAAATGAGTATCGAGAGGTGAAGAGATTTCAAAGATATCGAAAATTTTGATTAATGGGAAGATAAAAAACATGCGAAGCCAATTTGTGTGCTATCAAGTCAAGTAACACGTATGCTGTTGTGGTCTTTAAAATGCATCACTTGACCCCTTGGACTGTGTCAGTAGTTTAATGGCGTTAAAATCAAACTTTTGCAAACTCCTCTCTTAGTGCACCTCAACATTACTGTAAGAAGGTACCCTGAAAATTTTAAGTCTTTAGCTATAATAGTATTGGTTGTATGTTGATTATTAAAGTTGAACTGGGTAAGTAGTTTAATGTCGTTGAAATCAAATTTTTGCAAAATCCTCTCTTAGTGCACCTCAACATTGCTGTAAGAAGGTAACTTGAAAATTTTAAGTCTTTAGCTATAATAGTATTGGTTGTATGTTGATTATTAAAGTTGAACTGGGTAAGTAGTTTAATGGCGTTGAAATCAAATTTTTGCAAAATCCTCTCTTAGTGCACCTCAACATTGTTGTAAGAAGGTAACCTGAAGATTTTAAGTCTTTAGCTATAATAGTATTGGTTGTATGTTGATTATTAAAGTTGAACTGGGTAAGTAGTTTAATGGCGTTGAATTCAAATTTTTGCAAAATCCTTTCTTAGTGCACCTTGACATTGTTGTAAGAAGGTACCCTGAAACTTTCAATTGTCTAGCTTTAATAGTGTTGGCTGTACGTTGATTATTAAATTTGGACTGGATAAGTAGTTTAATGGCGTCAAAATCAAATTTTTGCAAAATCCTTTCTTAGTGCACACCTATATGGTAACATAAATGAACCCTGAAAATTTCAAGTCGCTAGCTAAAATAGTTTTGGCTCTGCGTTGATTATGAATCAGTCAGTCAGTCAGTCAGTCAGGACTTCTTCTTTTATATATTATTATTGTACGTGAAGGAAATTTCGGTAATGAATAAATAATAAATTTAATTTTAAGATTATAATTATTTATTTGGCGATTAAAGTCAAACTTCTTCAGAAATTAATCGAAATAATACAGGCTTGAAACTTAACTATTCGTTCGAGATTGTATTAAGAACTAAGACTACAGGTTGCACAAATTACGCCTGATGGTAAAGTATTGGCAAAACAATGGCCGTTTGGAAGGGGGTGAACAACAAACAGTGGTGGCGATAACAACAAGGCCCGGATCAGGGCGAGCTCCGATGTATAATTGTGAAAACATTGTAATCGATTTTTGGATGTTTTCCCACTCTATATAAAACTACTATTCAGTACTAATTAATTTTTGTCACGTTCGCTTTGCAAATGTTGTTTTATTTTCCTGTTTACCCCAAAACTAAGACACAGTGACGGACATTACATTGGCTACACGTGAGTAGACTCTGTTGTTCCACTGTAATTGTCACAAAAATCCCCGAACGGTTGCATTAATTAGGGTACGCATTTTTGATATATTACATGGGTTGCTACGCAGTTTAAAACCCCAAGTTTTCCAATTCTCCCCACCACCGCCATCTTGAAAAAAAACACTATGTTTTCGAACTTTTCCCAGATTTTTTCGAAAAAAAACTCCTAACACATTGATCTGGCAAAAATCTTATCACCATTTTTTGAACCAGAGTACAATATTTACAATTTGAGACCAAAACGAAATTTAAAACGAAAATATATATAAATTTGTTTTTCTCCGCAGGGGGTGCAGACTAGCTGCACCTATTGAGAGAATTTAGACGTCCCTCGCGGTACCCGAGTCTAACACACACTTACACTTACAACACTATACTTACGACTTTAACGTCACTTACGACACTTACATTTAGGGAAGCGATAATATCATCAATGTGTTTTTCGCCTTAAAATAACAAAAAAAAGCCAAAATATTCCTAATATAGAAGGTGGGTTATGATGAATGATGAAAAATACAACGCCTACTTTATTTAGTACCTAGAGATCGAGTGTTGTCTGCTAACGATTCAGACTGTCAACATCCCTAACCTAAAAGTCAGCCGTCTTTGTTATTCGGCAGTTACGTATGTCGGCAATCACAACCCGTATTATGCATACTTTGTCTATATGTTTACGGTAAAACATCTTCGACCAACACAACAAAACTCAACTGACAGATTCGTAAAATTCCTAAATTGTCAATAATGGCGGCGCTAATAGATTGTCCGGAGATTTGAACGCCGAACAGAACAAGTTCCGGCCAGAAATCATGAGTGATCGAATTACACGATACAATACTAAGAAGACAGTTCGCCGGATTAATCAGAATAAAGTCAGCTTATTTATTTAACCGCGCGGAACCAGTTTGCCGATGACACTTTGTATCGCGCTCTTACATTGCTCGTGGTCAGTACAAGAATTTTCCGTTTGGCGTTCCATAAAAAGCAGCAGGCGGTATTCGGCGCATAAAAATACATGCACTTTCTACTTTCTCTATTCTTAATAGCAGAAAATACGTCATCGTTTGTACATGTAGTAGATATGTCAACGTAAGTATGCAGTGTAAAGTATTTACAAGTTGTTTACAAAGAGTGGATATCCTTGCCACTTTTAAATATTTGTAATTGGTGGCATTTCAGTGCGTCCGGTTGCTATAAAGGAGAAAATATTCGATTGGAGTTCTAAAAAGCGTTAGTGTTTAACCAGCTGGAAGTAAGATACTGGAAACCGTATTAACCCCCCCCCATACATTATGTCTAGGCATACCTAGGTACTTACGGGAATTAGTGAATTTCCATTGGAAAAATGAGCTACTGGAGCATCCATCATGGTAATCGCCACACCAGAGACTTCAAAATAAACACCCATTCTGATATCTAGATCACTTTTTGAAGGGTAGATAAAATTAATTAATTAATTTATATATATATATATATATATATATATATATATATATATATATATATATATATATATATATATATATATATATATATATATATATATATATATATGTGTGTGTGTCTGTCGACTTGATTCAGACTAACACAAAAATGTATTAGGATAATAACTTGGACGAGTTAGTGAACTAGAAAACTTTCCTTCAACAGTTTCGAAATGGCGGCCATTTTAAATTTCTAAAAGGTAATAAAGTTTTTGCCTTAAATACTGTTTTTTCGAAAATCTAATTTTACTATCGTAATCAGCGTTAAAATATAGTAATAGCTTCGATGAGTTAGTGAACCAGCATTGATGTCCTTCAACAGTTTCAAAATGGCGGTCATTTCAAATTTTAAAAGATTTTTTGTCTTAAACACTTTTTTTCGAAAATCTAATTTTACTATCGTAATCAGCGTTAAAATATGGCAATAGCTTTGACGAGTTAGTAAACCAGCAAAAATCTAGTTCAACAGTTTCAAAATGGCGGTCATTTAAAATTTTTAAAAGTTAATCACTTTTTTGTCTTAAATACTTTTTTTCGAAAATCTAATTTTAACATCGTAATCAGCGTTAAAATATGGTAATAGCTTTAATGAGTTAGTGAACCAGCATTGATTTCCTTCGACAGTTTCAAAATGGCGGTCATTTCAAATTTTTAAAATGTCATAAATTTTTTGTCTTAAATACTTTTTTTTGAAAATCTTCGTGCATAAATTAACAAAATCCGTTCGAATTACAAACCTTTTTTTGACGGTGGTCAAGGTTCATTTTTTTTTACTTTCAATGCAATTTTAAAGTTCCATAATATAAGCAAATCGTAATAGTGATTACGATGGTGAAATCAGAATGTAAGAAGATTAACGTAAAGTAAAATACTTTTGGAAATTCGCTTCTATCACGTCAGCGAGACAATTGCGTGCCGCGATTATTTTTACTCTACTATACACTTGTTCTGATCTTACAAAAATAGTATTTACATATTTTAACGTGCAAAATGTAATGATACCCAATTCAATTTTAATTTTCAAACTCTTTTTTGTTCCGAGTCTCTTAATATTAAAAAAAAATGTTTTTTAACAAATTTTGATAACTTTCTAGTGCTTAAACCAAAAGCAGGGTTACTATACATTTGAATATTCCAGTTTATAAGTTATCCGACACGTACCCAAACATGGTCAATGGATAAAAATCAAATTTGTTGAAATTTTGAAACATATACGGAGACCCGTAATTTAATTCAGCTTACCAAATTTTTAAGTATTTTTACACAGATTTGCAGTTGTAATAAATAGTTTAAAAGCATAATAAACCTTGGCCGCCGTTAGAGCCGTTTCACTTAAATTGTCTTTATTTCGTATTTCATACATTAATTTAAATTTCGAAAAAAGTAGTTGTTTTTTTCAGTTGTCACGTTTCAAAATTTCTATTGCTATCGGAATTTTCTACCGCTACCGGGTCTGTGCACATTTATAGGTTTGGGCCTTATCGTAATGCACATTCCCCAATAGAAATTCGCCGAAGCCCACTGAACCAATTAAAACGGAAAACAATATTTGTTCACACGCCCCACAAATACCATATCGAAATTAGCATAACTCGAAGTTGCGTGTTTCGACTGTTTAGTATGCATCCAAGCAAACACAATCCGCTTCAAGAGTCGTTAATCCTATCAGCGCTTGTAATCACAACTGATGAAGTCACTCGGTCGAAACGTCCGCACAAACCATGATCGATCCCCAGACAGCCGATAATAGAGTTACAGTAATTTGCATTGTGTATGCGATATGTTGTGTACAAGGCACCTTTACAATATATCGATGACTTTCGTGTACAGAGTTTATCAGATGTTTGTATTCATCACAGCTGGCGGGTCACGTGACCTTTAATGGATCACATGATAGGTCACGTGGTAATGGAGGAACGTGATTTCTACGCGGACGTTGACTAGTATTGAGCTGATATCATTTACGTTAAGATGGTAATAGCCAAATTTAGTATGCGAAATACTGGTTAGAGAAAGTATTTCACAATCGTGAAAAAATTTTTAAAATAAGTAGAGTGTGGTCGCTGTGAGTTACACGGTTCTTTATGCGTTCATTCGAAGGTACGTTCTCAAATAATTGTACCCCATCCTCTAAGATACGCTCTTCAAATTTGGAGATACGCTCTTGAACAATTGCAACCCTGACTCTGAAATAGCCGCCTCGGTGGCCTAGTGGATAGCGCACTAGGTTTTCACCCCGAGGATCCGGGTTCGATTCCCGGCGAGGGCTTGGTATTTTCATACGCTATAAAATCATCCCATCGTCTGCATTAGCCCAAGTGTGCACAATAGTCGGACGTTAAACAAAAAAAAAAAAAACTCTGAAATACGCTATACTCACATTCGAAGATTCATTCTACCCTCCCTCTGAGATACGCTCTTAAAATTAGAAGATACGCTTTTAAATAATTGTACACCTCCCTGTGAGATACGCTTTTCAAATTCGAAGATACGCTCTCAAACAATTCTATCCCTCCCTCTGAGATACGCTCTTGAACAATTGTAACCCTTTCTCTGAAATACGTCACTCAAATTCAAAGATACGTTCTTAAACAATTGTACCCTTCTCTCTGAGATAAGCTCTTCAAATTCGAAGATACGCTTTTAAAACAACTGTAACCCCTGCTGTGAAATACGCTAAACAAATTCGAAGATTTTCTTCGAATTTACAATTTACATTTTTTTAAACAATTGTACCTCTCCCTCTGAGATACGCTTTTCAAATTCGAAGATGCACTCTTCAGCAATTGTAACCCTCCCTCTGAGATACGTTTTTAAGCAACTGTAATCCTTACTCTGAAATACGCTTCTCAAATTCGAAGATACGTTATTAAATAATTGTATCCCTCCCTATGAGATACGCTCTTTAAATTCGAAGAAACGTTCTTAAACAATTGCAACTCTCATTGAGAAAAGTTCTTCAAATTCGAAGATATTCTCTTAAACATTTGTAACCCTCCATCTGAGAAACGTTTTTCAAATTGGAAGATATGCTTCAAAATTGTAACCCTCTTCTGAAATATACTCTTCAAATTCGAAGATATGCTCTTAAACAATTGTAAACCTCCACCTGATTGAGTTGACGCACTACACTTTGTTTTTAACACTCGAAGGTATTGCCAGACTGAGAAATATGGTAGAAGAGTAGGAAGAGTGCACGTGTTCCTTGCAAGAATAGAGAGATTCTTGAAATTTGTTAGCCTCAATAGAGAAAGTTGGAGTACTTTTTTTTCCTACAGGCATTGGGAAGAGACCAACTCATTTTACCGTTATAGAGAGATTTCCGTTATAAACAGATTCGCAATATAGAGATTTTACTGTATAGCAATTCCACCGCTTCCTCTGCTATTTGGAAGATTGTTCGGATTCAGCCTGAAGACATTATGAAAACCCTACCTAATATAACAATATTATCGTTTCCGTGTAAGTAGTGCTTCTAGCAGTATAGATGACGTTTGAAGCGACGCTAAGCGGGGAAAGTTAAAAGTAATTGTACAAAGCAGTCTGCTACTTAAAGATGTTTTCTTCTTGAACTTTGTAACCCGTGCACGCCTGGATTACGAAATACGCAGTTTCACAAACACCGGTGTAAAAGTAGCTCGCAATCACATCTTTAATTTAAATGCACGTGTGTCCATAATTGCGTTTAATTAAAGGAAAAACACTAAAGGTTAAGCAGGACTTTATTTTCAATTGCCTTTAATAGCTTAGAGTTTAATATAATAGGAAGGCAGGTAAGCATAAACGGTTAATTACTTTTTATTGCAGTTTTATTAAACTCGATTCTTTGACCTACTCAGGTCAGATTGTTTTCTATCTTACATGAATTTCAAATCAGTCATTAACGTCCCTCTGGCGTCGTTTCTCATGCATCCGGGATTAATGCAGTTTAATTTCAGTACAAAACATTTCAGTTATTGAGCCAAAAATAATAATCATGCATTCATAATTCATCATTCATAATGCATTCATAATAATCATGTTTTCACTTCTTTTTTGTTTTAATTACGACAATTTATTCGAAAATACGACCAATTAGCGTAGCTAGTTTTTAACAACATAATGTACTACTTATAATAGCCTATCAGCTGTTCAATGAATAGCCTATCAGCTGATCGTTACAAATTAATACAAAACAACTGATCTATAAAGCAATAAATACAACAATAAAATCTTTTACTATATTTACTATTGCTCGTTTTTAACAACATAACGTTATACTTGTTACAGGCTATCAGCTGTTAAGTGAAATCAGCTGATCGTTACTGAAAAGATAGCAGAAACGTAAACTTAAAAAGTACTATAACACTAACACCTGACAGAAAAAGATGGCACTTTCTTTGTACAACCACGCGATTTATGACGAGAATCCAGGACAGAAGCGGCCAAAGTATAGCCTACATGATTCTGTTCCATTAATGTTTACATACAAATATTTATCACTTTGGAACCTTATAATATCGTTTGTGTTATAAAACAAGTTTAAACAAGTACGAAAATTTGATAACATAAAATTGTTACTCATTTATTAAAACATGCAGAATAACAAGGTGTTTAACCTACTTGTTGAAATATTAGTCGTTTAAATGTTTAAAGGCTTTTTATATTGATTTTTTTTTAACGTCCGTCTATTGTGCACACTTGGGCTAATGCAGACGATGCGATGATTTATATCGTATGAAAATGCCAAGCCCTGGCCGGAAACCGAACCCGGGTCCTCGGGTTGAAAGCCCAGTACGCTATCAATATCACCGAGGCGGCTTTATATTGAAAAACTACGTCCACTAAAAATAATTACATAATGTTAAAAAAACTGAAACAACAGGAATTAAAATACATTTGTCTACAAAGAATTGCAAGGTATAGTGCCCTTTCGCGAACTGTAAAAAATACTGGTTTTTCGTTGCCATGTGTACGTTTGCAAAAAAAATATTTTCAGTTGTGAAACCACTACTACAGACTTAGACACGATGCATCTAACACGTTTACTGTATAGTCTTTGTTAATATGCCCACAGATAAATTCAGGATTAAATATAAAAATATAATATTATACTGAAGCAAAGCTCTTAATGTTATCTTTGGCGAGAGGAGTGAATAGAGAAAAAAGTGTCCCGAACCTTTTTAACGTAACGTAAATGTGAAACGGAAACGGGCAAACGAATTTCGTCTCTATTTCTGTCTTTTTCTTCCTCCTTTTCGATAACAGTACGTTCGCCGAAGCGCATTATATCTGCTCCACGGAAAACTTCACTCTCACGTTTTTATATTGTCCGAACGGAAATGTTGCCCGTTGCTTCCCAGGCTACCTGTTCAATGTCCAACGGAAAAGTTTTTAGAAAGTCAGGTTATTTGTCCTTAATTTAACGGACACGTGCACGTTGTAACCGTTTATAATGCATTCGAAATTAATATAAACGTTTGTAATAATTGTTAAACGTTAAACGTTATAGCCTATGAACTGATCGTTATGAATTAATATAAAACAACTAATCTTTTACAATAACTGCAGGAAACCAGATCTAAGCTAGGTTCTCAATTTATTTATTTAAACAAAACAAGATATTTGTAAATATATCTTCAACAAAGATATCATTAACTAAAGTTTCGCTTCTGGCGGTAACTCCTCGAGTTGAACACGTCCCCACAGGACTAGCTGCACCTATTGAGAGGATTTAGACGTCCCTCGCGGTACCCGAGTCTGACACACGCTTACACTAACGACTTTAAAACACTTTACACTCACACTTACATTTACGGAGGCGATAATAGCCTCAATGTGCTTTAACAAAATAACAAACAATAACAAAACAAAATTTAACACATATATTTAAGTACCTAAAGTAGTAATTCAAGTTTATGAGACGGGGTAGCCGTCTCGGTGGCCTAGTTGATAGCGTACTAGGCTTTCACCCCGAGGACCCGGGTTCTATTCCCGGCCAGGGCTTGGCATTTTCATACGCTATAAATCATCCCATCGTCTGCATTAGCCCAAGTGCGCACAATAGTCGGACTTAAAAAAAAAAAAATCAAATTTATGACGCGAACCTTTCGAGTGATATTTCATTGAAAAACCCAAAATTCTTTATCAGTTTCTAACGCCCCATAACTAAAACAAAACAAAAATAAGGTAAAACAAAGTTAATCAACAAAACGAACACTTATCTCAGAGAATATGCAAGTACGGCCACATTACAAAACAGAAACGTAATGCGATACACTATAATCGGATCAGTTATTAAGAAATCCTTATACATACATCCGCGACTACTGAAAACATTTCTAAAACGCTCTATATCATTGGCTCTAAGAAAAACATTAGCTTTTACTATAAATGGCCGCAAATCCTAACACATAGCGACAAATTATCTCCGAGCAACGTGTAAGAATTCCAATTACACGCCCGTTTATCATTCCCATAAGCCGTACGAAAATAATTATGCTTTATGTTTAAGTTTTTTCAGGTCAAATATTTTACTTGTCGGCGCGCTGCATTCTTGCGTAATGGACGTGAAATGGTTTTCAGTTTATGTGGAACAACTTCGGCATCTTGTGGATGGCTTCGGACGGACCGCAAGCGTCCTGGACGGGGCGGAGGAAAACATTATAGGCGAATTTGAAACAAGCAGTGGTCTTTAAAGATATCTAAGTGGCCTAGTTGATAGCGTAAGGCTTTCAACCCGAGGACCCAGGTTCGATTCCCGGCCAGGGCTTGGCATTTTCATACGCTATAAATCATCCCATCGTCTGCATTATCCCAAGTGTGCACAATAGTCGGACGTTAAACAAAAAAAAAAAAAAAAATTAAAGATATCTAACTGACGGCGTTTTTGAATTAATTTCCTAAGTTTAAATGGAAAAAAACCAGAACATATTCACTGTAATAACTGGAAAAAATGTCTATTTCCTTGGCACTATTTCTAAAAGCCTGCATGAAAGTGGATAAATTGTTGCTTTTGTAAAGCTGTTATCTGATTGGCCGCCGTTACATAAATTGCATTTCAATGGCTGTCCACGTGCTAATAAAAGTCGGAAATTGCTTTTTAATTCTTTGTAACGAGAAGTGCATTAGGAGTGTCGTTTATTTGTGCTGCACTAAACAGCTGACTGCAATGTCTTCAATCTGACAAACTGGTTATCTTAGATCAACGCTTCACAAACTATGGGTTTTGGAATGTTTTTCACAAAGCCATAAAGTTTTTTACCTTTCATATACGGCAGGTAGATAAAAAAAACTTAGGCAGTGTGGAACTGGCCGACGCGACTACTTCTTTTGGCATGCCTGACTATATTTTTCACTATTAAATTTAATTATTTCTATAAAAGTTTAGGTGCATGTAGGAAAGAGCAAATCTTCAAAATTATTTTCGTATTAAATTTCGCGTGTGTGTAGGTACACAACTTAAAAATTAACTGAAACTGTCACAGACTATGAATCTGAGTATCTTAAGCTGTATAAGGGACTTCAATAATTAATCAGTTTACTTTAGACAGTTATACTGTCTAAAGTATAATAATAAATATAGTATTTATAATTCTGGCATTCAAAAATTGGTATAGGTCGTATACACTAAATAATTTAACTATACAAATTTAGAAAAACCCATTTTTAACAAGAACGATAAACATAACCTATTGTGCGAAATCAGCTGTTTAGAAGTAGTCACTTCCAGTCTAGATATAGACCTATACAAGAACAATATACGCTGTGAGGTGTGCATTACGGATTCAAGCGTGACGTGAAAGCAAACGTTTATAACCGTGTTTTGTCAACCGCGACCATAAAATTTTTCACTTCAAAAATACATTTCATTAATCACTAAACAAAAATTAGAGCGTTCCGTGACGGCAAACTGATTTTCCCCGTGCAAAACATACACCTATACCTCTTGATAAGAAATAGTCACTTCCAAAAAGATAAAACCTTTTTTTAAGATTTTGAATATCGTCATTTTACGAAAAATGAACTGACTCAACTGGATAATACAGACCTACTTGTCAAACCTATCACTGAAATCAAAGTTTAATTTTCGTGTCACGTTATTTACAACAGCTGTTGTTGATTTTTCATAAATCCATTCCCACCGCGTAAGTCAGCGCGAAAATAATTATTTCACCGCAAATAATAAAATAAAACGAAGATATGAAAACATTAAAATAGCAAGCATTCCGCGGTCGTGCAGGATACAGTTAAGGTGTTGTGGTCGCTCCCCGGTACGCGGCGCGGCGGCTGTCTGGGCTGGGAGAGACAGAACCTACGTGTCCGGGTGTTGCTACCAGTGTGGAATGGACCCGTGAAAACTATGTTACCGACGTCTCACCCGACCCATCTGCGTGTCGTGCTATTTTTATCACAGATGAAGGCAAAACAAACACAGATGTTCGCTAACATTCTCCTAAATTAAAACACCAAATGTGGAATACGTGCTAGATACGTGCTTCATTCACTTTCCAATCAAAACGTGTCCTACTTACGTGTTCGATACCTCATGAATTATTTTTAAATTTGACACATATGAAATCTACTGTTTTAAAGTGACTACTTCTTATCGCGTGGTATGGGTGGATGTTTTGCACGGAGAAAAAGTTCAGTTTGCCGTCACGGAAACTCAACACATCCATACGCGCACTCTAGTGAACATTATTCCAAACATTATTATTACAACACATTTTTTTTTTATTGATTAATAAAATGTATTTTTGAAGTGAAAACTTGTATGGTCGCGATTGACAAAACATTAGTTTCGCGTCACGCTTGAATCCGTAATGCATCCTACACAGTATATATTATTCTTGTATATATCTCGACTGGAAGAGATTACTTCTAAACAGCTGATTTCACACAATCGCTTTTCAATTGAGGTTATGTTTATTGTTCTTATTAATTTTAAAAATGTATATTTTCTAAATTTGTGCAGTTAAATAATTTAATGTATATGACCTATAGCAATTTTTGAATGCCAGAATCACAAATAACATATTTATTATTATACTTAGACAGTATAACTGTCAAAAGTAGGGTTATGAACTGATTAATTATTAAAGTTCCTTGTATAGCCTAAGGTAATCAAATTCATAGTCTGTGAGTGTTTCAGTTAATTTTTAAGTTGTGTACACACACGAACGAAAATAATTTGCAAGAGTTGACCTTTCCTGCATACATCTAAATTTTTATAAAAATATTTAAATCATAACAGTGAAAAAGTATACAGTCAGGCATGCCAAAAGTAGTCACTTCTGTCGGCCAGTCCCGCACTGCCTAAGTTTTTTAATCTACTCTTGAGCTTTATTATTCACTACCAGTTTCTACCTTTACTAGTCACTGAGAAGCGATATTCATTGTACAATATTTATTGTGCGATATTCATTGTGCGATATTCATTGTGCGATATTCATTGTGCGATATACATTGTGCGATATTCATTGTGCGATATTTATTGTGCGATATTCATTGTGCGATATTTATTGTGTGATATTCATTGTGCGATATTTATTGTGTGATATTCATTGTGCGATATTTATTGTGCGGTATTCATTGTGCGATATTTATTGTGCGATATTCATTGTGCGATATTCATTGTGCGATAGTTATTGTGCGATATGCATTGTGCGATATTCATTGTGCGATATTTATTGTGCGATATTCATTGTGCGATATTCATTGTGCGATATTTATTGTGCTATAATCATTGTGAGATATTTATTGTGCGATATTCATTGTGCGATATTTATTGTGCGATATTCATTGTGCGATATTTATTGTGCTATAATCATTGTGAGATATTTATTGTGCGATATTCATTGTGCGATATTTATTTTGCGATATTCATTGTGTGATATTCGTTGTGCGATATTCATTGCGCGATATTTATTGTGCGATATTTATTGTGTGATATTCATTGTGCGATATTCATTGTGCGGTATTCATTGGCGATATTTATTGTGCAATATTCATTGTGCGATATTCATTGTGTGATATTTATTGTGCGATATTCATTGTGCGATATTCATTGAAAAAATCGAAACCCTTTGTGAGTAACAAACTCCATTTTATAAATATCTATTTCATGAACAGCGGAAGGCTCGGTTAAAGCACCAGTCAGTCTGTTGCGTCTCCGAACTACGCTCAAGGTTCCTACTTCGAGCCGTAGTTACTCCCGTTTTCCCTCACCTTTTAATGCTGGTCCCTTGTCCTCATAAGTTTAACCAACAAAGTATGAACACGTTTAAGCAAAATTATAAATAAAAAATATTACAATTTCAATCGCTTAACAAGCCGCGCTTTTTAAATTCTCGCCTGACACTAACGCGACGCCCACCGGTCTCGCAGAACGTTAACCACCTTTACCGGTGACGCGGATACAAGCGCGTTTACTTTCTTACATGAATGCAATGGCACCCGCAGCTCAAGGTAGGACAAGTTTCAGCACTTAAGCGGCCTTTTAGTTAGAGTTGCGTGCACGGAGCGTTTAAATGAAAAGTAGATCAAGACGTTTATATAAAGATAAAAAAAGCTCGAAGTAACCCGAGGTACAGAAGGAGATATGAGATGAAACTATAAAATATCGATATTTCATAGCCTTACGTTGGCACAGAAGGTAATAAAATCATATGAAACTATAAAATATCGATTTTCATAGCCTTACGTTGGCACAGAAGGTAATAAAATAGTATGAAACTATGAAATATCGATTTTCATAGCTTTACGTTGGCACAGAAGGTAATAAAATCATATGAAACTATAAAATATCGATTTTCATAGCCTTACGTTGGCTCAGAAGGTAATAAAATCAGATGAAACTATAAAATATCGATTTTCATAGCCTTACGTTGGCATAGAAGGTAATAAAATGGTATGAAACTATAAAATATCGATTTTCATAGCTTTAAGTTGGCACAGAAGGTAATAAAATCGTATGAAACTATAAAATATCGATTTTCATAGCCTTACGTTGGCAGAGAAGGTAATAAAATGGTATGAAACTATAAAATATCGATTTTCATAGCTTTACGTTGGCACAGAAGGTAATAAAATCAGATGAAACTATAAAATATCGATTTTTCATAGCCTTACGTTGACACAGAAGGTAATAAAATGGTATGTAACTATAAAATATCGATTTTCATAGCTTTAAGTTGGCACAGAAGGTAATAAAATCATATGAAACTATAAAATATCGATTTTCATAGTCTTACGTTGGCAGAGAAGGTAATAAAATGGTATGAAACTATAAAATATCGATTTTCATAGCCTTACGTTGGCACAGAAGGTAATAAAATGGTATGAAACTATAAAATATCGATTTTCATAGCTTTACGTTGGCACAGAAGGTAATAAAATCATATGAAACTATACAATATCGATTTTCATAGCCTTACGTTGGCACAGAAGATGATATAATCATATAAAACTATAAAATATCGATATTACATAGCTGTAAATTAGCACAGGAGGCGATATAATCATATGAACTGTAAAATACCGATAACTTTTTTCCTTAACGTACATATTTTGAGTCAGTTAGACTAGTGAGGACGAGGGAACCGTGGGGAAAGAGAAAAACAACGGGGAGCAACTGCGGCTCGAACTAATAACCTTTACGGCGCAATTGAGTGATGCAGTAGACTGACCGATGCTTTGTCCACTTCGACTACCAAACCCCTATAGATGTTAGCCTTATATTAATGAACGACATTTGCAAGTTTGACTTTCTATCAGTGTATGAGTCTTTCCACTGACCGAATGTCAAATTAATTATCTACACAGATTTAGTCGTAAATATTTTTTTTTTTTTAACGTGCCAACCAGACAAGTTTACTACTTGTTTACTACAAGTCACACAAAAACACAGCTGAACAATACTTAAACAAATGTTTCGATGACGTGATGGAAACAAGTTTCCAGAAAAAAAACTTTATGACACGAGCGATCATTTCCATTGCACTCAACAAAATTGTCACAAAAACTTATTTCCGTAATAGCTTACCAAGCAGGATCCGTTTCAAAATGTCGGTCATTCAAAATTATTATAAAAAATTATATAGGTGTTTAACTCACGCAACTTTAACAATATGAGTTTACGGTCAAAATCAGAGTTATAATCCAAATCAACTATAGTACAGTCCCGTTTATCCGCCCTTCGCTAATCCGACCTAGACTCAAAGAACAATATTTCAAGCAATTTAAAAAATTTGTAGCGAAACCGAATGTACAATGTCCGCGCCACTTTCGTTTCAGGCCTTTACGCCTATGTGTCACTTATGCGCCCAGCCGATGACCTATATTCTCTTCAAAAGAAAGAAAGGGTCGACCACCCTTGTTCGTTCATTTCCGTGTTTTAGTATCAATTCAGATTAGTGGAAGAATTGACGTTTGGAGTGCATTCTGCTTGTGTTTCGTATTTTTGTTTTTTTATTCGCTGTTTTCTAAAAGGTAAAATACATTTTACTTCTCATGAGATTGCGAGATGTAGCGGCGAGAAAACGTCAAACAGTTGTAAACAAAAAACAATTACAAACTTTTGCCGTCAAGTTTGATGATTTGACGCACTGCTCTTTATTACTGCAGTGAGATTCTGTGTGCTGCTTTATGTTTTAGTACAATACATTTAGTAATAATACATGTAATTCAAAGTGTTTTAATGAAATAAATTCAATTCAATACTTTTAAACGTTTTTAAAGCTTCTCTGTGTAATCCAACTTTCCCACTAATTCGACTCGGCCGCGTCCGGTTTAGGTCGGATTTAACATTCGGATTTAAGCACTTTAAGATTTCATATTTCTTTTCGAGGCTTAATCCAAATCGGACCAAATTGCAAACGGTGTCCTTACAAAAAAAATAACATTTGAAACATGTCAATATTTCGTACTACAGGATCTGAGTATGGCTCCACTAACAACACATTTTTGAACGGAAATTGTGTAATTAATCTGTTGTACGGACCTTAGTAATATGCCAACGATTTTATTAGGCCATCGATTTTATTATCGACAGACGTTTTAACTAGTTTTTGAAGGATTTTTCTTAATTATTAAAATTTAAAATATCCATACGCAGTCACCGAAAATATATATATATATATATATATATATATATATATATATATATATATATATATATATATATATATATATATATATAGAGAGAGAGAGAGAGAGAGAGAGAGAGAGAGAATGAAGAGGGCTCTTGGTATAACGCATGATATCTACAATAAGAGATGTATGTCGACGCACACAAAAATCAGACACTAAAACACAGTCATAAAACCGGAGGTATTATATGCAAGCGAGACGCTAGCACTCCACACAAAAGCTACCATGGAGGGTATTTTGAAGGAAGAACGCAAAATCTTGAGGAAGATCCTTGGCCCGAGATTAACAGAAGATGGATACAGGTTGCACTCTCGGAAGACCACAGAGAAGATATCGAACCTGGCAGAAGATATCAGAAGAAGGAGGCTTCGGTTCTACGGACACATCAGTAGACTCCCAACAACGAGACTTGCCAACAGAATCCTTAAGTATACACAAGGTGTCAAATCAACAACGTCGTGGATCGCACAAGTCAGAATAGACCTACATGACGCAGGAATAGACTCAACAGATGTCGAAGACAGGCGCGCATACAGGAGAAAGATGCTCGGTTGGAAGGTCCCAGAGAATGAAATCCCAAAGAGAGCAGGGGTAAAATGGACGGAGGAGCGGAAGAGGATCCATGGGGACAGGATGAGGGAGGTGTGGAGGATTAGAAGGAACAAGACATGAGTCGGAGTCCTTTGCGTGATCCAACAGGGTCTATGCGCAACAGGGTCTATATATATATATATATATATATATATATATATATATATATATATATATATATATATATATATATATATATATATATATATATATATATATATATATAGGCAACACATTGAGGCTATTATCGCCTCCCTAAATGTAAGTGTGAGTGTAAAGTGTAAAGTAGTAAGTGTAGTGTTGTAAGTGTAAGTGTCTGTTAGACTCGGGTACCGCCAAGGACGTCTAAATCCTCTCAATAGGTGCAGCTAGTCTGCACCACCTGCGGAGTCACCGGATATATTTAGTTAAAATATTTCAGATGTTTTCAAGTTTGAGTTTTGGTAGTGCACACTAAATCGAATTCAATAACTTCCTGGCTTTACCGTTTACACTGTAGAGTGCGTTAATTGAATGCTGTAATTGTACAAAACAAAGAAAGTTTGACGTCATTAATAAATAAGATCGCGAAGAAAACGAGCAAAGAGTACGAAGACGGATAACGTTAGGTGTGAATTAACAGAGTCAATCGTAAGGACGACAATGGCAAGCAGTCAGAAGAAGACAGCAGCAAGAGAAAGGAAACTATTAGCGAAGAACTAATTAGCAATTGATAATCTAAAGTGAAAATAAATCAAGATCTTACAGCTGATCAGTATGATGCGGAAGTTAATGAATGTAGGCTATACATCTGATAACCAATAGCAGCTATGATAAAATTAACTGTACGTATTTGCATACGCGATATTAATGCAAACGTCGTCCTAATAGAAATGTAATGTAATCACAGCTTGCTAAGCATTAGTCTGTGATATCTTAATCCATCACTACTTACAAGCATAGCCACCTTGGTGCTTTTACGTCTATGTACGTCGTGTTATTGAATGCACCTAAAGGTTTATGCATTCTGTTGTATTTTAGTATTGTATTTGTGGTAAACTATACGTTAATCCGTTCATTGACCTTGTTGTTTTGGTGGTACGCTAATCTATACAGTAGTCTCGCTAATCCGACCTACCAGGGCGCGGCCTGGTTGAATTAGCGAGAAAGTCGGATTATACGAAGAACCATTGAAAAACGTTTAAAAGTATTGAATTGAATTTATTACATTAAAAAACTTTGAATTACATGTATTATTACTAAATGTATTGTACTAAAACATAAAACAGCACACAGAATCTCACTGCAGTAATAAAGAGCAGTACGTCAAATCATCAAACTTGGCGGCAAAAGTTTGTAATTGTTTTTTGTTTAAAACTGTTTGATGTTTTCTCGCCGCTACATCTCGCAATCTCATGAGAAGTAAAATATCTTTTACCTTTTAGAAAAAAGCGAAAAAAAATATGTAAAACGTTACGAAACACACACAAGCAGAATGCACTCTAAACGTCAACCCTTCCACGAATCTGAATTGATACTAAAAGACGGAAATGAACGAACAGAGCAGGTATAAGGGTGGTCGACCCCTTCTTTCTTTTGAAGAGAATGTAGGTCATCGGCTGGGTGCTTACGTGATACGTAGGCGTAAAGGCCTGACACGAAAGAGGCGCGCGGGCATTGTACATTCGGTTTCGCTATAAATCTTTTAAATTACTTTAAATATAGTTCTTTGAGGCTAGGTCGGATAAGCAGGACTCTACTGTATTTGTTCTCGATACCGAGGCGGTATGCATTACTTTAATTTCTTCGTAATGCTTTTGTGACTTTGTGGTAATCTGTACCCTGGTGTCTTAGTGATACTTAGGTGTTTGATGGCTTGCCTTACCTTAGTGTCCTGATATTCTGCCGTAAGTCTTGGTGAATAGAAGGTATATGGATGATTTTACTTTTTTATGAGGTTTGGTCACCGTGATCAATAAAGAACTAACTGTGCAACGAAGCCTCTTAGATTCCAGTTTAGTAGACTGGTGCCATGAATAATATTAGCGGTTCACTGGCTAGCTCAATCTAGCCTGGAGGTCTTCAATATCCTGGAAGCCAAAGACAATTTTCCTCCTGCAACTTCCTCTTCCTTACTGCTTAACCCAGCCGCCTCGGTGGCCTACTTGATAGCGTACTAGGCTTTCACCCCGAGGACCCGGGTTCGATTCCCGGCCATGGCTTGGAATTTTCATACGCTATAAATCATCCCATCGTCTGCATTAGCCCAAGTGTGAACAATAGACGGACGTTAAACACTAAAAAAACTGCTTAACCTACACACTGTTATGCACCAATATACGTACACGTGTATGGTTAAATGGTTTTCTTAAATTTAACTATCTACAATTTTTAAATTTAACTATCTTCTAAATTTAACAATCTTTAAAGGATCATAATCTTCTTGATTGGCTGCCCCCCAGTCTTGAAATATTGCCCCGTCAGTCCTTCCATAGCAGCCCTATAAGGGTTGTCATACTAAAGGTTCCATCCGTGGGAGATCTTCTTCATTTAACTAAAAGCCTACATCTACGAACTTCTGTCCGGTTTGAGATACACCGTTGTTTTTCTGATTTGAGATTTTTAACTTCATCTTCCGCTGCAGATTGGATAGGCTCGTCTAGCGTCCCCACAGTCTGCTGCAATTCACTGCTTATGGGTTCCTTAGTGTTAGATACACCCCAATTTCTTCCACCTCCACGCTATTTTCACTTCCGAATGACACTTTGCCAGTTCTTCACGGTTTCTGGGCTTTGAAGGTATGTTTTCAGCTATAGAAATCCCACAACTAGTTAGGGAAATGCAGTGTTCGCCAATACAGAGCTCCGCAAGCATAGGTAAGGCCGAGGTCACCTGGTATCAAGAGTCCGCAGCTCACCGTTAGCCATGGAAATCGTCGGTGTTCCACCTTGGTTTGGGATCTAACCCAAGAGCAGATAGATGAAGAAAGCGGTTAGATCCAGCTAGTCACAATGTGTGAGCGCATGAGGAAGTCGTGGTGTATTTGTGACGTGCCTTGATGTCACGGCGGTTCTTAGATACGTTGACGGTGCACTGCAACTCGTATTTTGATAGTACACCGTATGTCTTAGTGATTAGATAGTAAATTGATAACGTAACTATCTATTGTGTCATAATAGTTTAGTCGTATACGATACCTTGCTGTCGCTTAAATACTTTAGTGATAAGCCGTATCTTACTGTATTTTCGGCAAGTTGGTATTTTATTTGACGCAAGATAATTCTGTCTGTATTTTTTTTCAAATTACTCTAATATATTTATTATACATTCTTGATAAATTACAATTATTAAATAGACTAACTATAAAAAAATCTCGTCACCTTAAAATCTTTAAAATAATTTTTATCTACAATAATCCCGAGTAAAATAATCATTAGTTATTCGTAATTGCATTTAATTTAACTGACATTTTGCTGTTAATAATTTGTAATTACATTACTTTGAAAATTCAAATCAAATTGCGCTATAAAAAGGATGAGTTTCTAACACATCTTGACAGGCTAACGCGCCTGTCATAGACGTACCAATGATTTATCTATGGCTTATGCTAATACATTGCACTAATTAGAAGCAGCTAGCGGACTGCACACTGCCGTTTAATCTCGGGAATAAATTAAAATTTTTAAATACACTTTCAAAGGTATCAAGCCGACCAGTTCGCCCACTGTCCGTAGCGGAGCCGCTCGTCAAAAATGAACCTTGAGTTGTTTATTAGCCAATTTGAAGATGAAAACACGTCTCTCCGAAATGAGAGCGTTTTATTTGAAACGTATCAATTAGGCATTGTCTTATTAAGAAGTTCGCTTCTGACTTCAAAGAATGCAATAATCGCGGTACACAGCTGACTTGAATTTATAAATTGAACAATCGTTTTGTATTTTATAATTTCCGTTTTTCAGTGCCATTTTATATTTCCTCGTGAACTAGCTACCTGTTACTTGAAGAGCACTGTTGGGAATGTTTACAATCGATTTTGCTACTCATAGTTTTCGATATACTGTACGCTTAAGACCAATGTAATTGAATCAGTTGTTTATGTTTATAATAAAAGTTTTAAATCATCTCTGCATTCTTTTTTACTTTTAAGTCTAAAATGACTCCAAATCGAAATATCCAACAAAAGCATTATTTCGATTTTCTTTTTAATCTCCACAGACTTTCTCTTACAACTACGTAGCCTAAGTGTCAAAGTTTTCTTGAGAATCGATGTCTATAAAAGCTCAAACAATACAGTGTTAACGTTAACGACCCATTATACGTTGTTTCAATACAAAACAATTTCCTCACGTTCGCGGCCGTTTTTACGTCATAACATTTTGTGTTATGGTAAATTAATATGAAATCTCAACTATAGGCGTAAATTTTTTCCCGTACAGTTCTTAGAATGTGTCTATATAATATTTTAGGTGATACTCAACCGGAAAAAAACTGTATTCTGTATATTTTAGAGGTTATATCCGTGCGTCACTGGTGGCACACGGTGCCTATTTGTAAACCATTGCTATAATAGGCTTAGTGCGTCACTGGTGGCACACTGTTATTAATTCGTACACGCATAAACTTTCAACTAAAAGACTCATAAGTTATATGATTTCTTCTTTGATGTATTAGTGTTATAATTGTCAATAAATAGATATTATTTTGAATGTGTTTTCATTTTTGTTTACCAATAAAGGTCACCAATATAAAGATGAAAAATCGGTGGGCCAAAATATAATATTATTTCTTTCTTCTTCTTTTCGTTTCACCCTCTTTGGGGTACGCTGAATCAATCATTTCTTGCGCGCTGTACTTTTCTTTGTTCCCAGTAGCTCTTCATTCTTTCTGATCTTCTTTTCCTCTCCTCTTCCGAAATGATTGGTTTAGGTCTTATTTTGGTTTTATCTTGGAATCTTATTCTTTCGTCCTTGGTACTTATCTTAGCAGTTTGGTCAAGCAGTGAATTTTCTGTAATTTTTAATTCTATTAGGTCTTTTTCAATTTCTTTAAACCAGTTCGGTTTTGTTTTACGATTATGGAAAAAATCAAATAATATTATTTCATTATATTTAAAATTGTTTAAAAACTAAAATGATGTTTTAACCTATTGAATTTAAATGTATTATCCTTTTAAATTACCTATAAGGTGTGCCAGGGTAAAGAAACAAAGAAATATAATAGATCTAATCCGACTAAGGTTACTCTAGCATAATTTAAAATGGTTGTAAAATTCAAGTTTATGCTATAAAGGCTGACGTATACAGTCCTTTACGGATCCATGCCAGGCCTCTCATTTCATAAATTCATAAACTACCATCCAGCAGTGACACTACTCCCACGAGTCCAACCTCAAATCGCATGGGTGCCGGAATAAAACCCTGGCAGGGCTTCCTATGCTCCCGTGGTACCTGTATGGCCCTCCACCCACCTGCACATCTGTATCATTTTTTTTTTTTAGGTTATACCAATTATTAAAATGTCTACAGTACCTACTCCCAATAATAAAGGCATTTCTCCCGCATTTATATCACACCTAGATTCAGAGTTATTCACCTTCTTGTGTTTTACCCTAACACAACCCCAATAAAACAGTCCCCCCCTTTCTTGAAAAACCTTTTCTATAAAACGATTCTGCTTACCCAAGTCCTGGTTAAAACGTATGGCCTTTTTAATACATTTGGCCACCCGTTTCACAATAAAACTGAAAATAAGTACTAACCTTACAATATAACAAAGAAACCGCTCTAATTGTACAGTTTAATGGTGGTCCTACACCATAGAATAAACAATTATAATCACCTTACAAAACCCAGAACCTTCAACTAAATAAACAATTATACACACCTTATAAACCCCAGCCCCGTAACCAGTTCCAAAGTACCTGTTCCAAATCACTGATATTCAATAATTAAAGAGTCTCCCACTTAACATTAAAACTATAGACACTTTCCTAAAAAGAAAATATGAAAAACTAATTTTGTTTTTGTTATTTTAAGGCAAAAAGCACATTGAGGCTATTAATGCATCCCTAAATGTAAGTGCGAGTGTAAAGAGTTAAAGTCGAAGTGTAGTGTTGTAAGTGTAAGTGTGTGTTAGACTCGGGTACTGTGAGGGACGTCTAAATCCTCTCAATAGGTGTAGTTGCGAGGTGAAAAACTAAAATTTTACTACCAAAATGTTCAAAACACTTGTGCTCACAAATATCCAGCTGCCTTACCCCTAAAAACAACCCTCGTGTACACGTATTTTTAGTTTTTCCTAACTTAACAAAAAGTATCACGTACAGTTATATTAAAAATAACTGCTAAAATCTAATTCTTTTCTTAACCTTCAATACAACTTGTCGCTATAATTTTATAATATTTACAAAAAAAAAACAAAAAAAACCAAACTTGAATAATCCACTTCTTCTATTGTCGTTTCTACACAAGTTAAAAAAAAAAATTAACCGAAAAATAAAACTTTTCTAACTAAAAACGCTTAAAAATCGGATCACTTTAGCGATCATCACAGTACAACTCAATCAGTAGATCCCCAATAGAATGGTTGTGCAATTCTAGGCTTCAAACTTGGACGTCTTATAAATAAGACCATATGAAGTAAGAAAAGGAGTGCGTCGTGGCACACACAATCTATTTTGAAGGCGAGCGTGCCTTCACTGGTGACACACCCTTGCATTACTACTTACTTTGCATCACTAGTGCAAAAACCGCCACAGTGGCCTAGTTGATAGCGTACTGGGATTTCACCCCGAGGACCCGGGTTCGATTCCCGGCCAGGGCTCGGTATTTTCATACGCTATAAATCATTCCATCGTCTGCATTAGCCCAAGTGTGCACAATAATCGGACGCTAAACACCAAAAACAAAAAAAACAAAAAATTGTGCAAAACTCATTGACTTCCTCCTACTTTTACAATTCTTCCTTAAATATTAACTTCAATTATAACACTTAATTACCCTCTATACTCATTCATCCCTACCTTTTAACATTTAATCGTACCTTTTTCAGCTTTCCACATTCTCTCCATTTTCTAACACAATCACATCTCTCTTAAATTCCACCCTCTACTCATTCAAACCAACACAGAACTCTGTCAGTCTCTCCACATAAATCTCCCAGTTAGCTCTTTTCATTACAAGCACTCTACGCTTCTCACTCTTCTCTCCATCATGAAATCCACCCCTACTAACAAAAACCCCCATCCTACACTCATACAGATCGCTTTGTGTAGCCCCCTTAACCAAATTTTCTTAATAAATTACCCCGTTACCCGTGTCAATAAATTTTGTTTGAAGCTGCCCGTAATCTTTGGCAGTTTCATACGTTTAACCCTTTCAGAACCAACGTCCGGTAATAGATGCTTGCGCGCGCGCGTGTGTGTGCGTGTGAGAGAGTGTGTGTATGTGTATGTGTGCGTGCGCGTATTTGCATGCGTGCATGCGTGCTCGTGTGAGTTTGTGTGTGTGCGCGTGCGCGTGTTTTCACGCGTGCATGCGTGCGTGTGCGCGCGCGCGTGTGTGTACATGAATGTTTTACCAAAACACACGTTTTGTGTGTGTTCCGCGTGTGTTGTGAACGTGTTAATAAACTTTACAGTTTGTCACAAGAACAAATCCAGACTCGACATGTCCAGTTCTGTGTCTTCATCAGCGCTCTCTGTCAGCGAGATGAATAAACTGAAAACAGGTGGTAATAACTCGAACGCGGCCGAGTAGGCGTCGAATCGCGGCATGCGGCCCGAGTTATGACCGCGATCACGCCCAAGAACTCGATACACGGAGTACGTTTGATTGATAGATTCCTAGAGCAGCAACGCGATTATAAATAGCCTTTGATTTATTGCTGAAATGAAAAGCCCTGCGTTACTTGAGGTGAAAGAGAGAAAATTATCGACGAGATTGCTAATTTATGTTGCGTTCTGTGCTCCTTCCCTACTCGCTAGATGCCGTGGTTCCAACGTGTCCTGCACGCTTTCAGATAGCGCCGTTCCCACGCCGGGTTTCGCTCGTGAGGACGATACTTTTAAGAATTATTATTTCAAACATCTCTTTTACTTGAACGGTTTGCAGCTTAAACTTTCAAACTGATAAGCGTATTAGTTAGGGTTAGGTTAGGTACATTTCCAAAACAGATAAATTCTACCAACTTATGACTTTTCATTATCTGATAGTTAATAAATTCTGTTCGAGGTTACACGTAATCTTTGGCAGTTTCATACGTTTAACACTTTCAGAATCAACGTCCGGTAATAGCTGCTTGTGTGTGTGTGTAAGTGTGAGAGAAAGAGATGTGTGTGTGTGTGTGTGTGTGTGTGTGTGTGTGTGTGAGAGAGAGAGAGAAGAGACAGACAGACAGATAGTGTGTGTTTGTGTGCGTGCGCGCGCGCGTGTTGAAAGATAGATAGATAGATAGACAGACAGACAGACAGACAGACAGACAGAAAGAGAGAGAGAGAGACAGATAGACAGACAGACAGAGTGTGAGAGAGAAAGAAAGAGAGAGAGAGAGAGAGAGAGAGAGAGTTGAGAGAAAGAAAGAGTGTGTGTGTGTGAGAGAGAGAGAGAGAGAGAAAGAGAGCGAGAGAGACAGAGATAGTGTGTGTGTGTCTGTGCGCGCGCGTGCGTGCGCACGTGTTGAGAGATAGATAGATAAAAAAGAGAGTGTGTGTGTGAAAGAGAGAAAGAGAGAGAGAGAGAAGAAAGGGTATGTGTGAGTGTGCGAGCGTGTGTGTGTGAGAGAAAGAAAGAAAGAGAGGATGTGTGTGTGAGAGAGAGAAAGAAAGAGAAAGAGGGTATCTGTGAGTGTGTGCGTGCGTGTGTGTGTGCATGTGCAGGGGTTTGAATTTTGTTGGCCTTAATAGAGAAAGTTACAATACATACTTTTACTATATGAATGGGAAGGGATAAACACTTTTTCCTGTTATAGAGAGATTTCCGTTATAAAGAGATTTTACTGTGTGTGTGTGTGTGTGTGTGTGTGTGTGTGTGTGTGTAAGGTTAAAGATAAATTTAAAATCCGAACTATTCATTGATTAATATCACCAACCATAAAGCGAACTTCATTTGACAGGCGTTGCATTTCAAACGTCTGCTAAACGGAACCTACATCGCTCACTTAACATGCACAACCTCGGTACCGTAACTCCTTATGTCATACTGCGGCTACAGGATGTGCAGTAACTCATGACCCTACGACACAATTACAAATAAGCATCCCATTATAGACACGTACGTTATCACGAGTTCCAGATCTGGGTGGCAGTGGCTAATTAACTCTTAAAGAAGCAGTAAACCAAGCACTTGAAGAGGCAGCAAAGTTTATAGGCGCCCTGAGGAAGGCTTACAACCACATAAATTTTACATTTATAGATTTCCTACGTGTGTAAATATTTTGTAAAAATCCTGAAAGGATTAAGGATTAATTAGTTGGCAAAGAGAATTTTTCCTTTTTAGGAGCACTTGTTAATGAACTGCAACAGGATCTGGAAACTGCATGAAGGCCAAGACCGCAGGACAAATAAATAATGGCGGCACGCAGCTGTCTCGCTGATGTGAAAGAGAGAGTTTCCGGCAGTAAATTTTAACTTCATCTATTTTTAAATTCTTATTTAACAATCATAACCAGCATTAAAATCTTTACGAAATGATTTTAAACTTTCACATCACGTTGAAAATACGAATGAACCCTGACCGCCGTCAAATATAATTACTTAATTTCAACGAATTGTAAACATTGTGTCGTCGCCTAAACAACACAGGAACTGAGTTACACAACCTAGTTGCGCTTACTAACACCGAAAAAACATTCACGCTAAATTACCGAATTTCTTTCCCGGCTTTGGAACAGCCTTTGCCTGCGAACCAAGTTAACAGTTCCCCGACTACCGATGCGAACCTAAAGGTTCTTAGTTCGAGCCCTCGTCCTCATTAGTCTAACTGGCATAAAGTGTTGACGTTAAGCCCAAAATAAAATCTGACTGGATCGTAGTGCTTTCGTTATTCGAAAAACGCCAGTCGTAACTCAAACGGATATGATGAAATTCGTTTAAAATTTTGTATTGATTATAAATCCGTAAAATAAACCAAGGACGGTCGGCGGGTTGGTATATTTTTGTACTGTCAATGAAATTTGAAATACTAATTTATGTAAAGCTTTGCGATGAATATGACGGAAAAATCAGATTTTCGTTAGCGGCCATTTTGAAACGGATGAATAGAGCTGCGTAACGAACTATAAACTATTACCAAAATCAATATTTGTGCCAAGTTTGATTTTCGCGTGTAAAAAATATCGTTAGCGGATTTTATTCAACGTGGTTAGTTGAAATTCTTTCCTATCACGTCAGCGAGACAGCTGCGTGCCGTAAATATTTTTACCATTAGGAAAATGTGTGAGAAGCTGCAGACGTTTACAGAATCTTCGCCTACTCAAAGAACTTAATTGTTTTATTGAAAAAGGATCACTTTGTCTCACCGCAATCGTTCTTCTTCTTCCTACGATTTCTTATAAACTACGAAATCCTTATTATAAAAACTGGGGCAGCAGAACTGGATTATAGCTTGTATGCAAACAGAATTTTATTTATTACATGTTTAACTGTGTAATAAAACCATTTTATGACGACAAGTCTAGGCCTTGCGGTGCTATTAAAGCGCCCACGTGCTTCGAATCTGAATAACATGTTTTTGAAAGTTAATTTGATTTAGGAGAGCAAAAATAAAGAATGCTGTAAATATAATATCAATAGCTGTTACGGAGGGGAATTTCCCAAGAGCGTTATGAAGCATATGTATCATTAGCCTGTCAGTGTTCTGATGCAAAAGTATTTCCTAGCCTCCAGTGGATCAGCCAAGAGCGTTATGATGCAAACTTATTTGACAAAATTGGTGTGGTCATAGAGTAGCCTACTACCAAACCTCCAGAGATTATGCTAGAAGTGTTGATGCAACGGTAATCCCTAGTCTCCAGAGAATCTACCAAAAGTGTAGATGCAAAGGTATTCCCTAACCTTCAGAGATACTACCAAAAGTATTGATGAAAAGGTAATCCCTAGTCTCCATAGGATCTACCAAAATTTTATAGTGCAAAAATATTTCCCAAAAGTGGTATGGTCACGAAGCAGTCTACCTCCTGAGAATCTGCTAAGTGTTGATGCAAAGATAATCCCTAGTATATAAAGAATCTGGCAAAAGAGTTATAGTGCAAACGTACTTTCTAAGAGTGGTATGGTCATAATGTAGCCTACACTCTCACCTCCAGAGAATCTGCTAAAAGTGTTGATGCAAAGGTAATCTCTAGTCTTCAAAGAATCTACCAAAAGTGTTATGGTGCAAAAGTATTTCCTAAGAGTGGTATTGGCATAAAGTAACCTACTCCCTAGCCACCAGAGGATCTGCTGAAAATGTTGGTGTAACGGTAGTACCTATTCTCCAAAGAATCTACCAAAACTGTTATGGTGCAAAAGTATTTCCCAAGAGTGGTAAAGGCATAAAGTAGCCTACTCCCTAGCCACCAGAGGATCTGCTGAAAATGTTGGTGTAACGGTAGTACCTATTCTCCAAAGAATCTACCAAAAGTGTTATGGTGCAAAAGTATTTCCCAAGAGTGGTAGAGGCATAAAGTAGCCTACTCCCTAGCCACTAGAGGATCTGCTGAAAGTGTTGGTGTAACGGTAGTACCTATTCTTCAAAGAATCTACCAAAAGTGTTATGGTGCAAAAGTATTTCCCAAGAGTGGTAGAGGCATAAAGTAGCCTACTTCCTAGCCACTAGAGGATCTGCTGAAAATGTTGTGCGAAGGTAATCCTTAGTCTCCAAAGAATCTACCAAAAGCTTTACAGTACAAAAGTAATTTCTAGCCACCAGAAAATATGACAATAGTGTTGTGATGTTAGCTGCCACGAGTGGTAATGACACTATTATGAGTGGTATTTATCAGTCTCCAAAAAGTATATCAATATACTTTTGATACAGTATCTGGTAAAAATCACAGTAGCCAAACAAAAGTCACTACTATTACTAAGCCTATATAAGAGGAGGTGAACCAGCACTCCTATTCTAGGTGCATGTTGTAGTCCATTCAGTGTTAAGTTTACATTACTTCTTATTCTTCTTAAAATGTCCTTAAGTTGGCTCAACGTCCAAGTAACACTTCAAACTCCTTTTGCGTGAACAAAATGTCACACACAAACAGCGCAAGTGTTTTAGATGAAATTTTTAGTTTTTAAAACACGGACCGAAAAGATATAATACAGTTCTTTGACACATCAACGCACTCTACTACAAGTGATCAGTGAAACTCCGTATGCAGATTGAGCTGTTCGGTTCGAAGCGTGGGCTCCAAGCCGTTGTAGTACGAGTTACGTTCGATTAGCAACGACTAGGTCGGGTTTAATAAGACAATCTGCATTCGTTTATGCTAAAAAAAAAAACTGAAAACATCAAATTTATAACTTGGATGTGGTTCAGTTTATAGGTGTTCAGTTATTTATTCAGTAAATAACCGCAGGAAGTACTTGTACAGCGCTAGTGTCGGGGTGCCTTCTGGGGTGAATATTTTAATTTTAAAATTAGGATGTTTTATTAACTTGGAAGCGACTCTGTTAATTCAACCACATTAAAAAAACAATATTCAGTGTTGTTTGCATAAACATCAGCCAGGATGTAACCTGTATCAAGGACAGACTGCAACTTTTGATCGTACGCTTTGTTTTCTAGCACTCGAGAATCTACGTAATACATTGATTAACAATCTACGTAACAATACACTATTAACAATCTACGTAATACATTGATTAAAAATCTACGTAATACATTGATTAACAATCTACGTAACAATACACTATTAACAATCTACGTAATACATTGATTAACAATCTACGTAATACATTGATTAACAATCTACGTAACAATACACTATTAACAATCTAGGTAATACATTGATTAATAATCTACGTAACAATACACTATTAACAATCTACGTAATACATTGATTTACAATCTACGTAACAATACACTATTAACAATCTACGTAATACATTGATTAACAATCTACGTAACAATAAACTATTAACAATCTACGTAATACATTGATTAACAATCTACGTAATACATTGATTAACAATCTACGTAATACATTGATTTGGGTTCGAAATTGGTGTAATTACAAGTATTTTTTATTACTACATTATTTTGTGCCGTTACAGAACACAAACCATGCAAATCAAATGTTGCAAAAACACTTCACAGTCAAATTACCTAAAAAAAACTATTTGGAGAAACTACTGACAATAAAATTGAAAAGCTAGCGTAATTTCTCAAAAATGGTGCCTCAAATGTTTCAAATATATATATATATATATATATATATATATATATATATATATATATATGAAAACCCATAAATTACGTAAGAAAACTGATTCAATCGAAAATTAAAACGTGATTCACTATCGAACTATCTAAGATGTATTTTATTTCATATCTGCCACACTCACTTCAATTTCCCAAATATAATATGTGAGTGTGCCTACATACTGTGTGCACATATGTTACTGTGTACATATGTTACTGTGTACACATATGTTACTGTGTACAGGACGTGCTATAGACCATCTTCACATCTAACAAAATATTTGAATGAAATCTGGTGCACCGATTTTGAGAAATTTGGTCGGTTTTTCAGTTCTTTTTCTATAGCACCCGAACCAAATTTTCGAGATATAACTGGAGGAATTTTCTAGATTTACTGTTCCAATACGACCTTTGTAGACCAATAGAGCCCGCTTTCTACATTCCTGAGATGCTCAGTTACAGCGGCTTCTCCAGTCTTAGTTTCTCCATAAAGTCTAGGATTTCGAGAAGATTCAAGTAACTCCACACTTCTAACTGGTGACTACACAGTTCATTATTGGAGTGCTTGCAGATGCTTGATCTGCTAATTCCCTTTAAATTCCTCTTTCTCTTGGTCCTTATTACGGAGGTTCTGCTCCATTTGGCCAACCTTTTTGTTATGCAGTAAAATCCCGCTCACTGTATTTTACATTCTGCTCACATTCTACATTCTGATCACTGCGTTTTACATTCTTACTTATGAAAACACCCACAAGTAGCCAATTAAAATGAGGGCCTATACAGAGCCTTGCATGCTGGGTAAGGCTAAGGTACACTGGGAGGTCGCCAGGCATCTCAAAGCTCCTTTTGATACACCATTAGGCCTGTGTCATTCACTCCACCAGCACGGGTTGCTTTACACTTAGCCAAGCTGTGTAGAGTAGTGTGTGTGTGTGTGTGTGTGTGTGTGCGCGCGCGCGCGCGCGTCTTGAAAGAGTGAGAGTAGAGAGATGAGCTAGAGATACGGAGGATCGCTAAACCCATCAGCTGCCTCTGCCGGAATTTTCGGGATATAGCGGCCCATATGTTTTGTTTTGGCACTTACGAAAGACAAATGAGCGAAATTTGATCAAAATCGCTAGACCTGATTTTAAATGAAAGCCTACATTCAGGTTTTTTGGATCAAAAAAGGTTTCAAAAAATTACTTTCTTAATTAATAAATGGTCCCGAGATATATCGACTCAAAACCATATGCCGAATTCAATAAACATCTGTCAGTTAATTTAGGCTCCAGCGATGAGCAATGCCATACAGACAACAATACAATCAATTAGATTCATCAAAATTCACACAAAACGATCATCGTGTCTTTGTAATTTAGCGAGGCCGCCTCGGTGGCCTAGTTGATACCGTACTGGGCTTTCACCCCGAGGATCCGGGTTCGATTCCCGGCCAGGACTTGGCATTTTCATACGCTATAAATCATCCCATCGTCTGCATTAGCCCAAGTGTGCACAATAATCGGACGTTAAACACACAAAAAATGTACTTTAGTGACAAATTAATAGTGTATTTTGTTTGAAGCGCAGATTATTAGATTTTTTTTTGTATTTATAAGGCGAAAAGCACATTGATGCTGTTATCGCCTAAACAGAATTACTACAAAAAATAGGAAAAATATGGAAATTTAAAATTTAACTCTATTTACAAAATAATAATAATTCTAAAAAGAAAAAAGTGTATAAAAATAACCGAAAAAAGGAATACCTAAAAATAGTTAACAAGAATAAATAATCTAAATTAAAACAAAATAAAATAAAGGAGGGCTGTAAAGTGACCCTACACAAAATACAGAAACGAAATAAATACTATGATAAAGCACACAAAAGAAGAAGTAATTATAAATACGAATAAAGAACACTTAACAAAAGCTAAATTTACTAATAGGTATGCAGGCGTCTTAGAAAGATTAAAACCCAATCTATGGCAGATTAATCGTCCCACAAGATCGTCTGTACTTCCAATTCATACGTAATCATCACGTGCTTCTCAAATCATCATAGTCTAAAAGAATGTGTTTATTCTTTTAACAAAAGAATGCATATCAGGTTGTTAGAAACGTAAGGGAAAAATACGTTTCACCAAATTACATCGTGTTTTGTATAATATTAAGTAGAAAGTGTTACAGTAGAATTAGGGCAATGATTTTTAGATTTTTTCCCCAAAATGGGTGCAAAATTAACTGAAACTGTCACAGACTATGAATTTTAGTATCTTAGGCTATATAAGGGACTTGAATAATTAATCAGTTCATAACCCTACTTTTGACAGTTATACTAAGTACAATAATAAATATGTTATTTGTGATTATGGCATTCAAAAATTTTGCTATAGTTCATATACATTAAATAATTTAACTACGCAAATTTAGAAAATACACATTTTTAAATTTAACAATAACAATAAACATAACCTCAATTGAAATTATGTTGAAGCTATTGTGCAAAATCAGCTGTTTAGCCATTTCCAGTCTAGATATACACAAGAACAATATATGCCGTGAGGTATGCATTACGGATTCAAGCGTGACGCGAAACAAATGTTTTGTCAACCGCGACTATAGAAGTTTTCACGTCAATAATTTTGGGCGAAACGTGTCTGTTGCCATTTTAAGAACACGAATACAGATTAAACAGCGCTGACACAAAGGAGCATTCATGAACGTTAGAGTAATGTTTTGTTTTAACTACTGAAACTAGCCGTAACGCGTAAACCATGCAAGTGGCGAGTTCATTAAATGTATCAATGAAGATGATAACATCTACCTGAGTACATTATGTCGCCCGGCTGCGGTCCGGCCTTATCAGCCGATCAACAAGCAGGACTTTATCCTTGACGTATTGCAATAAGTCGCGATAAGTCAGATGCCAGATAAGCCGCAATGATCCACTAAGTGACACCACAATGTTCATTGAAGAACTTTCTTAATGATCTTATCTGTGACCGGTACGGGCGAAGTAAAATACAGTGTTAATGGAACGTCGCGGCTTCTGGGATACCGGAGGCCGCTCGAACCGAACCAGTCCGTTGCCAGTGGAACATTGTTTGGAAAATACTCGAAGAAAGATGCGGGACAAAGAACTGTAAATCTGTTTCGTTACGGATGCCCTTTTGGTTTACACTGTTTATTTTGTAGCTGGAGAATGTTTAGTGCTAACCACAGAGTAGGATCTTTAAAGCAAAAAGCACTCTGAGGCTACTGTCGCCTCCCTAAATGTAAGTGTGAATGTAGTGTTAATTTTTTCTACTTTTTTTGGTGTTTAACGTCCGACTATTGTGCACACTTGGGCTAATGCAGACGATGGGATGATTTATAGCGTATGAAAATGCCAAGCCCTGCGAACCCGGGTCCTCGGGGTGAAAGCCCAGTACGCTATCAACTAGGCCATCGAGGCGGCTAAGTCGTAAGTGTAGTGTTGTAAGTGTAAGTGTATGTTAGACTCGGGTACCGCGAGGAACGTCTAAAACCTCTCAACAAGTGCAGCTAGTCTGCACTCCCCTTGCGGGTGAGAGGAGAATATTTAAAGCAAACGTTACAAAATTGTAAGGCTTTGAAAAGCAGCCATTTTGAAAAAAATCTTATTGCGGGACTGGTCGACAGAAGTGATTACTTTTGGCATGCCCGACTGTATACTTTTTCACTAATATTTTTTAATTATTTTTATAAAATATTAGATGCATGCAGGAAAGGACAACTCTTGAAAATTATTTTCGTATTAAATTTCGCGTGTGTGTAGGTACACAACTTACATAACTGAAACTGTCACAGACTATGAATTTGAGTATCTTAGGTTATATAAGGGATTTTAATAATTAATATGTTTATAATCCTACTTTTGACAGTTAGAAATGATAGTTATAATGTCTAAATATAATAATAAATATATTATTTGTGATTTTGGTATTCAAAAATTGGTACATGTCACCTACACAAATTTAGAAAATACGCATTTTTAAAATTAACAAGAACAATAAACGTAACCTCAATGAAATTATATTGAAGGTCTTGTGCGAAATCAGCTGTTTAGAAGTAGTCACTTCCATTCTAGATATATATAGTATATGCTGTATTACGGATTCAAGCAAACGTTTACACCAATGTTTTGTCAACCGCGATCATACAAGTTTTCACTTCAAAAATACATTATATTAACCACTAAACAAACAAAAATTATAATGTGTTTCAATAAAGTTTGTAATAACTCTTCACCAAAAAACTGAAACACTATCAGACACAATAAGAAAAAGGAGAATTGATTTTTATGGGCACATCCTCCGAATGGACAAAAATAGACTAACCAAAAAAATATTTCACTACTTTCGCAATAAAAGAGCCAAACCACTTTGGTTAAGAGAAACGGAGAAAGACATAACAGAACTGCAGATCACTGACACTACGCTCATGGACAAAACAGCCAAAACAATAACCAAGGACAAGAAGCAACGGTTCCAAGGCAAAGTCAAATCCAAGCGAACGATCCAAATCTCTGACGAAGAAAGAAATGCAAGATCACAACGAATGAAGCAATACTGGACTACGAGGAAGGCACAGACCATTAAAAAGTGATTGATTTAGTGTTTAGTGTACCCCAAAGTTGGGTGAAACAAATAAAGAAGAAAGTTTGTAATAACAATGGTCATTAGAGTGCGCATATGGATGTGTTGCCGTGACGGCAAACTGAATTTTTCCCCGTGCAAAACATACACCCATACCCCGCGATAAGAAGAAGTCGTTTCAAAAGGATTTTCCAAATTTTTATTTGCCTGTCCAATATGAATCAAACTCAACTGAGACTGTGAACGCTATATTTACAACTTTTAAAACTTGTTCCGGAAACCCAGGATCGATGCACATTTCATAGTCTGCTCCGATAACTCATTTTGCAATGTATTTGTAAACCGACATACCCAGCGGACAGCGAATAGCTAACTTAGTTCACATTTCACGGCCAGCACAGTTGTCTGGAAATGGTAGTTTTTGCGGCAGATTTCACTCCGCTTCTGGACACCCCGTGTACGCCGGTTCAGGTTCAACAACCACTACCGCCAGCCTAGCCATAGATCAAATTAAAGCTTGCCAACTTATAACGTAAACCAGATCGATAGCAAACTGGAAACTAAATGTTTTTTGCCCGAGAACCACCAATCAAAGCGGCCGTGGCTGTACGGCCGTACGCGGACACAAAAACTCGATCCATCTCGCGGCGATTCCACCTGTCCTACGTGAGTATTTGCATTTAATTTTGCGCGATGTGTTAATTAAAATTAAAGGTTTTATGATTTATCGCTCGTTATAACCTTAAATGTAAATTAAAGATGCGAATACTATCTGATCTGTATCACCTTAGATTACCACCAAAATAAAACCTGAACGCCAGCGAGATAGTTTCTTTTTTTTAATTTTCTATTTATTTCGAATTCGGCACCCAGCTTAAGAAGAACATCCATAATATGTTTTAATTTGGTTTTTGATGTTGGATTTTGCGGGACGCGTGGATCTTACGCGTGTGAGGTGCACGTGATAACCACTACACTACGGAAACTACAAAAAAATTTCACCGATTTTAATATAAAAAATTAATCGTTAACTTTTGGTAGTTATATTAAAAGATCAGTTGTTCGCGATAATTCGTAAAGATCAGCTGATTTCATTGAACAGCTGATAGCCTATAAGTTTCAGATTATGTTGTTAAAAAATTACCTACGTTAATTTGTCGTGTTTTCGAACAAATTATCGTAATTACAATAAAAAAAAGAAAGAAATGAAAACATGATACATGGTTTTGTATTTTTAGTCTGTATAGTTGTTTCGGAATATCCTCAATGCACACCTGTTTAAATTGCACAGCGACATTTGTGCTGTACAATTAGTCTATTTAAAATCACTAAAGGTTTGATTTCGGAGTGTACGTGCAACCTGGCCGATCTCTAAGCGACCTCCGAACGCAATAACTGCTCCTTTTTCCACAAGGAATAACGTTTATTCTAGAAGACATTTTATAGTTTATCTATGAACGTGTAATCTTCAGTAACATCACTGTCCCCGTTAAAATAACGCCTTCTACATCGAAGTAACGCACGCAAGTACTGAAACGCATACGCCACTCCCATTCTAAATAGAGAAAATTTAATAAAATATCGCCTAGCGCGATCCACGAAATCGATCTTTTAACGAGGGTGTTTGTTTGCCGGCTCTAATCACTATAATTCACGTGCTGTCCGGGGCAATCTACCAAAGCAAACAGGCATAACACACCAGGCGCTCGGAACTAGGCCAGCTGATAACCTGTCATAAGCGATTTTTGGCTGATCAAAATGATTACAGGTTTCGGGGAAATAACTCCCTGATCCCAACCCATTTAAGCGTGAGAGCAACGCCTCCGGGGGCGCTGTTGAACCTGGTGAGTACGTTTTAGGGTTACGCATTTGGTAAGATTTTTCGAACGTACACACAGATGGGAAAGCTCGGGGGAAATGGCAACTTGAACTTATATTGCACTCCAAATTTATCTGCAGTTTAAGTAAAACTTCGCTTAATGTCTTCGAAAAGAAGAAGAAGAATACGTTTTCTGGTAACGCATTTGGTAAGATTTTTCGAACGTACACACAGATGGGAAAGCTCGGGGGAAATGGCAACTTAAACTTATATTGCACTCCAAATTTATCTGCAGTTTAAGTAAAACTTCGCTAAATGTCTTCGAGAAGAAGAAGAAGAAGAAGAATACGTTTTCTGGTAACGCATTTGGTAAGATTTTTCGAACGTACAAACAGATGGGAAAGCTCGGGGGAAATGACAACTTATAATGCACTATAAATTTATCTGCAGTTTAAGTAAAACTTCGCTAAATGTCTTCGAGAAGAAGAAGAATACGTTTTCTGGTAACGCATTTGGTAAGATTTTTCGAACGTACAAACAGATGGGAAAGCTCGGGGGAAATGACAACTTATAATGCACTATAAATTTATCTGCAGTTTAAGTAAAACTTCGCTAAATGTCTTCGAGAAGAAGAAGAATACGTTTTCTGGTAACGCATTTGGTAAAATTTTTCGAACGTACAAACAGATGGGAAAGCTCGGGGGAAATGACAACTTGAACTAATATTGCACTATAAATTTATCTGCAGTTTAAGTAAAACTTCGCTAAATGTCTTCGAGAAGAAGAAGAAGAAGAAGAAGAAGAAGAATACGTTTTCTGGTAACGCAATTGGTAAGATTTTTCGAACGTACAAACAGATGGGAAAGCTCGGGGGAAATGACAACTTATAATGCACTATAAATTTATCAGCAGTTTAAGTAAAACTTCGCTAAATGTCTTCGAGAAGAAGAAGAATACGTTTCTGGTAACGCATTTGGTAAAATTTTTCAAACGTACAAACAGGTGGGAAAGCTCGGGGGAAATGGCAACTTGAACTTATATTGCACTCCAAATTTATCTGCAGTTTAAGTAAAACTTCGCTTAATGTCTTCGAAAAGAAGAAGAAGAATACGTTTTCTGGTAACGCATTTGGTAAGATTTTTCGAACGTACACACAGATGGGAAAGCTCGGGGGAAATGGCAACTTAAACTTATATTGCACTCCAAATTTATCTGCAGTTTAAGTAAAACTTCGCTAAATGTCTTCGAGAAGAAGAAGAAGAAGAAGAATACGTTTTCTGGTAACGTATTTGGTAAGATTTTTCGAAATTACAGATGGGAAAGCTCGGGGGAAATGACAACTTATATTGCACTAATTTATCTGCAGTTTAAGTAAAACTTCGCTAAATGTCTTCGAGAAGAAGAAGAATACGTTTTCTGGTAACGCATTTGGTAAGATTTTTCAAACGTACAAACAGATGGGAAAGCTCGGGGGAAATGACAACTTGAACTTATATTGCACTCTAATTTTATCTGCAGTTTAAGTAAAACTTCGCTAAATGTCTTCGAGAAGAAGAAGAAGAATACGTTTTCTGGTACCGCATTTGGTAAGATTTTTCGACCGTACAAACAGGTGGGAAAGCTCGGGGGAAATGACAACTTGAACTTATATTGCACTCTAATTTTATCTGCAGTTTAAGTAAAACTTCGCTAAATGTCTTCGAGAAGAAGAAGAAGAATACGTTTTCTGGTACCGCATTTGGTAAGATTTTTCGAACGTACAAACAGGTGGGAAAGCTCGGGGGAAATGACAACTTGAACTTATATTGCACTCTAATTTTATCTGCAGTTTAAGTAAAACTTCGCTAAATGTCTTCGAGAAGAAGAAGAAGAAGAATACTTTTTCTGGTAACGCATTTGGTAAGATTTTTCGAACGTACGAACAGATGGGAAAGCTCGGGGGAAATGACAACTTGAACTTATATTGCACTATAAATTTATCTGCAGTTTAAGTAAAACTTCGCTAAATGTCTTCGAGAAGAAGAAGAAGAAGACTGGCTTATCTATTGATTTTATTTGAGGCGAAGTCCACAATAAAATTACGAAGAGAGAACTAGGAACGTTTGAAGCAATTTTATTGATTGTTGGGACGTTTTATGGGTTGGTTCCATAAAAACCAATTCAAGGAAGATGTATATGCCTTACGCGTGGTGTTTCATACTAAAAGATGTGTATTAAAAATTGTTTTTCAAAATGCATTTTCAAAACGAGTAGTACTTACAGTATAAGCGAGTTTCCATTGCAGTAGCCATTATAGTAAGACCAAAACCCGGATCCATTAAGTGTGCACTGATTCTGACCTGTAAAATAAGTTTTAAGGGATTATAAAAATGCTCGAGGCAACAAGTGCAATAAGATAATGAAAAAGACAAAAATTGATTTCTGTAATAATAGCTTAAGTGAGCCCAGTAAAATCGGTCGTCACTTCAAAACTGCGATTATTACAAATCTTAAAAAAGAATTTAACAGAATAGAACGACTATATGTATATAAATATAAATATATTATACTATTAATAAAATTAGCATGCATGGACGTACGACGGTCAGTTCAGTTAAGTAATACAGTATGCGGAAGTATTAAAGTTACTTTAATTCCAACCATTCCTTGTAACACAGTAACAACTCGTGCATCGAGGGGTTTTTAGTTTTCGCCGCTATAAAGAGATTTTCGTTGTAGAGAGGTTTCAGACCAAAAACGTGTATAAACTGTGCTTTTATTTGTAAAACGTGTTATGCACTATTTTTAATTTGAAATATTGAGTGAAACGTTTGTTCAGATATAACTATATGTCGTACAATCTTTAAAAAACAATATGTCTTACATAATACTGTAACCGTAAGAAAAAAGGCAATATTTTGCCGAATCTACTGCAGAAACGCTTTATCAAACCCTTCAAATTTTGTCTTCCGAATTTTCTTAAAGCTATTCCTTTCATTCATTATTTTATTTTTATTTTTGAATACCATGCCAACAGAAGAAATAGCGAAATTAAAATTCCGGCAAACATCTACTTGCTTCACACCTTTCTCTAACTCATGCAAAACTCTAACGATAAAATTTGCCGTTTAGACGCCATTACACTCTATTGTAACAATAAAAATTTGTAAAATATACCAGTCACAAAACACTCGAATCAGCTGACGCACTACGCACTGCTTTTAACACTCGAATGACGTGTTGGCATATTAAAACATAGTGTAGACGAGTAGGAAATGTGCACTGCTATAGAGATATTCATGGATTGTTGGTCTCAAAAGGGAAAGTTACAATACATGTTTTTACTATAGGAATGAAAAGGAACCAACAGATGCCGTTATAGAGAGATTTTCGTTATAAAGAGATCGCATTAAAAAGAGATTTTACTGTACATAAATTGACTATTCAAAAAGTCATAATTTCTTTTTAATCATATGAAATGCACTTGAACAACTAGCACAACTACTTGGAACATGTAGCCCCTGAAATACAACTGCACTGAGCAGGCAATTCTAAACATACAGATCGTATTTTACGATCTGACCTTCAGTGAAATTGATGTTTTGATATCGCGGGACGCTCGACCCACGGTGAAAACATTTGGACGGCGGCCAGCGACATTAGAGTCTGAAACGGTATGACGATATTGATAAAACCTCCGTAAAGTTTTACGCGGAGGTCGACTTCATCGCAGAATTAAATAAAGGTTTGCGAGCGGCAGTGAAGAGTACCGGTGTATGTAAATGTGCGTGCGTGTGTGGGGAGGTGCTAGCGCGTGCGCGAGCGCGTGTGTATTTGTTGTGGGCGTGCGTGTGTATGTGTTGTGTGCGTTCGTGTGTGTGTGTGCTGGAACGTACCTGAAGAATGTTACTAGATGGATTTCCCGATACTGTATTATTGATGCTTATAAAATATTAGGCTTGTCCGCTTGTAGGCCTATTATATTTTTTCGATTTTGTTTCTTACTTCATGACAGTTTTAGACTAATGAGGACAAAAGATCGGCGTTGACAGGAAGGGTAAAGTTTACGGCAGTAACTGTAGTTTCGAAGCCACGACGTTCAGCTACGCAAGTTCAGAGACGTAGCAGACTGACTGGTGACTTAACTCGGACACGCAGGTCCTGTAATACTGGAGGAAAGAATGCAAAAAGAAGTGATCGAAAAAAACCACTGCCTCCTAACTGCTGCCTCGACCTTTCCTGATTACTCACTACGCTTATAGCTGCAAATCTCTGGAACGGAGTGAAGATGAACGGCAATCAGAAGAAGAGTTTAGTCATTTTAAAGAACGCGTTTGTATCATTTTAATCTAAATATTTAGGCCTAAAGTAACGGATTCTAGGAAACTAACATAACCTAGGTAACGAGAAATATTAAGTTCGGAGGCGTGGTCAGCATGGTGGGGAAGCGGAGTCAGCATCAAAACCGAATCTAGACAGAGTCAAAGCTTTCAGTGGCCGCATTTATATTAAAAACGATAGGTTAGGTTTTAAATGTGAAGTACGCTTTTGCTGGCCACCAGGATTTATTCGAACCAACAATTACCTGGTGAAGATGGTTAGTCCAAATAGGAATTTTAAATAAAATGTAATTCGTTCGTGAATAGATCTAAAAAGAAATAAAAAAACCCTACACATCGGGTATTATCCGGGTTGAACATAAATTTGTATTCAAATTTGATTCACTGGTTTGAATTTATATGTGAATACAATTAGAACAAAAACAGAACTCATTTCGAAAATTTGGGTCTTTTGGATTTCGCTTATCGTAGAGAACCGTTCACTGTTTTTTGTCCAACGAAAGACTAAGGTCAGTTTCGAATCGATAACGGCCATTGCTTCCGTAAATGCCAGACGAAGATTTTTTTTAACTATTAAAAATTTTTTATAAGCAATTAACACCGATAAAACTTGACATTTCCAGAAATGGAACGACCCGACGGCGGTTCGAGCAGTGAAATTGGTTTGTATGGGCAGTAAATTTCGTAATGGAGTCGTAAAAAAAGTTTATAATCGTTGACGCAACTTGTTAAAGAGGCAAACAGGTTCATATTTACATCAACGTATTAATGATCCATACAGTTGTTTTACAGCCTATTGTTGGCATTATAACTGTTATGGTTAAACAATGACCCGGCCCTATTGGAAAAACCAGTAAACATTGTTTGAGGATTTTAAAACCTGCCTGAGCTACGGTTCGAAATGACGATAATTAAATACATGCGTAGAACGCGATGCGCAGATCGGCGTGCGTTAGCAAGTCATCCACTAAGGAACATGTTGGTTGGTTTCATATGACGTAACAAGTGGAAGGGTTTTGTACGATGGCTTTTGAGTCACCTGTGTATGCTGGTGTTTTGCTTACAGAAGAGAAAAGGTAATATCCACGCTCGTATTCCTTATATCGAAACATGTTTGGCTATGTGGCATTACTGACGGAACTGGCCACCAGTGAGTAAAGAGTAAGGAGTATATTCAGAAACACTTAGACGAATTTCTGAACTTCTTCAAAGTTCAAAAGCGTAACTGTTACGACGATGAGATACGATGAAACGGTTGGTTTTCATCTGACGTACGTAACAAGTTGGGGAGTATCTTGGGTACATCGTCATTTGTGGAATGTATTTTAAGTCATCTATACGAGGTGTGTTCAGAAAGTAACGAGAATTTTAATTTTTGAACAAAATATTTATTCTTCTACATTGATGTTGTCGCCTTCAAAATAGTCCCCATTGGAGATTATGCACTTGTGCCAGCGCTTCTTCCAATCCTCGAAACACTTCTCAAACTCGATCTTTGAGATAGCCTTTAGTTCTTTCAGCAATACGCTTTCAATGTCATCTACGGCTGTAAAACGACGGCCCTTTAAGGTGCTCTTTATTTTTGGAAATAGGAAAAAGTCATACGGAGCCATGTCTGGCGAATATGGAGGCTGGGGCATCGTTACCGTACTGTTTTTGGCCAAAAATTCACGAACAAGCGATGAAGTGTGAGCTGGTACATTATCGTGGTGCAAAAGCCATGAATTGTTTTTCCATAGATCCGGGCGTTTTTTTTCGGATTGCTTCACACAAACGGCGTTGAACTTGTAGGTAGTGACTTATTGACCGTTTCATACACAAAACATTGCAAACAATATCCTGACATGATCCAATCGATATGCCAAGATCATCAGCGACCTCTCTAATTGTGATTCGGAGATTGTTCATAACCATTTCTTTCACTTTTTCCACGTTTTCATCGGTTGTTGATGTGTTGGGGCGTCCAGGGCGTTCGTCATCTTCAACGTCTTCACGGCCTTCTTAGAAACGCTTATACCACTCGTAAACTCTTACTTTACTCATAGCAGACTCACCATAGGCCTTTGTTAACATTTCACACACTTTGTTACTCTTTATTCCATTTTTTACGCAAAATTTGATACAAATTCTTTGATCCATTTCTTTTAACAAACGAAAATCGCTAATCTCATAAAAACACGTCTAACCTTAGTGGCTATCACAGACAAAGTCAACAATGAAAACAGCAGAACGTTTTGTCATACTTCAAGGGCATGTATACCAACATAATAAAAAAAAATTTTTTGACAATCGGACTCTCCAAGCCCGCGAAATTTAAAAATTCTCGTTACTTTCTGAACACACCTCGTATCTATAAAGAAAAGGAAATATTCACGCTTGTGGTCCTTATATCGAAACAAGCTTAGCTACATGGCAATTGGCCATCAGTGACCTTGAAGATTTAAATGAGTCGTTTGAAAAACATTTAGATCAGTTTTCAAACTTATACGACGACGAGAGACTCAACTGGTGCCAAGGAACGCCTTCTTAGCGCTCTCAATTTTTATCTAGTTGGAGAAGCTATGAGGACTTAAGTTCAGTTGTGCGATATCGCCGCAAATTCTCGGAAGGATTGTACCTGAAGTTCGTCAAGTTATTTCTCAACAGTTCAATACATTTTGTCCGAAATAGTTTAGAGAAATTCGTTGCCCAGTAAAATTCATTCGACGGCTTCAAAACTGTGGCAATTTCGTTCTTTAAAAATTCATATTTTTTAATATGTTTGAGAATCTGATTTTACCATCTTAATCAGAGTAAAAAACTGTATAAATTAACATTTTAATTGTTTTAAAGTCCGTTGAAATTAAGAAATTAAATTTGACAACGGTCAGGGTTCATATTCGTATTTCCAGTGCATTTTCAAAGTTTAAAATGTTCGCGTATGCAGATTTGATTTTTTTTTGTAAATGCCGTTTATAACGGTGAAATTATAATTTCAAAAAAAGTGAAATTTAGAAAAGTACTTTTGAAAATTCGCGTACATCACGGCAGCGAGACAGCTGCGTGCACTGATTATTTTTAAATTACAAATATTTGCTGATGACACCGCTAGTCCGCTGTTGATGCTTGTGTTGAAAAGGCCACGAATAAACTACAAAGTGCAATGGATAGGATAAGTACCTGGACAAAGTGCTGGCGAGTTAAACTGAATGAGACAAAATCAATGCATATAAACTTTACCAATAGGAAGATTGCCACCCATCCATTGTTTATCAATGCTCAAGCTGTTCCTTACTCCAGTAATGCCAAGTACTTGGGGATGACCCTGGATACGAAGCTCAAGTGGAAAGTCTATCTAAAGAAAAAGGTTGAAGAGTTTAGAATAAAACATAGAAAACTTTACTGGCTGCTTGGACGTAACTCTGAGCTTTCAATGCAGAATAAAATTTTAATATATAACCAAATATTGAAACTAGTATGGACATATGGCTTGCAATTGTGGGGTTGTACAAAACCGTCGAATATAAAAATAATCCAAAATTTCCAAAACAAAGTCTTGCGAGGAATAGTCAATGCCCCGTGGTATATTCGTAACAATGATTTACATCGGGACTTGAACATCAGTTTTGTCACAGAGGAAGTTAAAAAATGTGCAACTAGTCATAATCTACGGCTTCTTACGCATGAAAATTGTGAGATGGAGGCAGTACGTGAAGTGGCCGGCAACGTTCGCCGCCTCAAGAGGACTAAACCTCAAGAACTGCTCCACTGATGTGAAGGAAGTTATTAATGTAATAGCTATCCTACAAATGTGATATTGTTGTAGATGTAAACCATTAGTCGATCTTGTAAAGATTGGTTGTGAGTATTAAATAAAAAAAAAAAAAAAATTACAAATAACCACCAGTTTTGTAAACCATAAAAATAGTCCCTTATGACATGTTATTAAATATTGAGTTTTGTTAGTTTTAGGATCGCTCTCTCTCCTCCCCTTTCTCTCTCTCTCTCTCTCTCTCTCTCTTTCTCTTTCCCTCTCTCTTTCTCTCCCCCCCTCTCTCTCTCTCTCTTTCTCTCTCCCCTGATGTCCTTACTTTAAGCCAGTTAGAAAATGAACGGTCGTCGGTTAAAGATAAGGAAAAAATCTTGCGGCAGTAACTTCCGTATCAAACCTACGACCATATGGCACACACAAATTTTCTCACAGTGCGCGTAACGTCCATTTCACAGGTGAGTAGTCTTGTTAAGCTAACGGTGGATGTTCGGACGTGCTGCCGCCTAGCGGATATTTGCCGAACACGATTTCTTGGCTGCAACAATTTGGCAAAACCCCGTGCGTCTGCGATCACGGTGCTCGTGAATTATCTCAACTTCAAATTGCACACTTTCAGACGAAACATGTGTAAAGTGTAAAGGCGTTTCTGAAAACATCGTGCCGCAATTTCTACCTTCTGCTAAGGCTGCGTGATAGATGTTACAGCTTGAAGAAATATTTTGCTCGTGTATAACGTGATGGTTCACAGGGGTTATTGCGCTGTACAGTACCTGTATAGGCTACAACAAAAAATGTCTTGTACATTTTGGGCTTTTGGTGAATAAATCCCATTTTAGACATTCTGGGTCGAAAAATCTGTTGGTATTCTTGTAATTAAGTACAATGGATGTTAAGCTGTACAGAACAAACGGGAGGGGGTTGCCCTTTGTGGAGCAAAATACCCTTAAAAAATTAACAAAACCTAATTCAGGGAGTTATCGACAAAAAAGAGAAAATCGACTAATAAGATTTTACTTTAAAGTTTTATAATAAGATAGTTTCACTCGTGTGGATTTCGTGATTTAACACTTCATGTTCGCATAATATATATATATATGTAGTAGGTGTATATCAATTAAATTTTATACATATACAGTGTGATACATATTACAGTGAAATATATGTGTGTATATATATATATATATATATATATATATATATATATATATATGTGTGTGTATATATATATATATATATATATACATACATACATATACAGTCATACGTGCGAGCCCCCACACACACATACACACACATGTATCCGTAATTATTTAATATGTTATCAGCGAATTTCCATTGCAAAAATTAGTTACTGGAGCGGACATTATGGTAAGACCCAGACCAGGGAACTTGAAATGAGCACAGATCCTGAGCTCTAAATCACTTTTTGAGGCGTCGTTAAAATTGTGTGTGTGTGTGTGTGTGTGTGTGTGTGTGTGTGTGTGTGTGTGTGTGTGTGTGTGTGTGTGTGTGTGTGTGTGTGTGTGTGTATCCTATGTATGTATAGGAAAATATATATATACTCGTATAGACCTGTATTTACTTAAGTCAGACTAATGAGGACCAGGGATCGGCTTTAACGAAAGGGTAAAGCTTATGGCAGTACCTACAAGTCAGGACATTTTTTTTCTTATTTTACGACGAAAAGCACACTGAGGCTATTATCGCCACCCTAAATGTAAGTGTGAGTGTAAAGTGTAAGTGTGTGTTAGACTCGGATATCGCGAGGAACGTCTAAATCCTCTCAATAGGTGCAGCTAGTCTGCACACCCTGCGGGGTGAGAAGCCACGACACGAACGATATATATATATATATATATATATATATATATATATATATATATATATATATATATATATATACTCAACAAAATCCGTTTAACATTTTCAAAATGGCGGCGACTGATGTTACTATCGTAACCAGAGTTCCCATAATTTAATAAATATGTATCCATAATTTAGCACTGTACCATTTAAAAATTCAATGAAAATACCAAAAAAATATAACGGCGATCTGGATTATTTTTGGAATTTCCAACTTAATTTGAAGTTTTAAAATGATAACATAGTCTATTGGTGCCGTTCATGATGGTGAAATCAGTTTTTTTTTCAAAAATGTGTAAGATGACACGGAAATTTGCTTCCATCAAGTCAGCGAGAGAGCTGCGTGTCGCTATTACTTTTTTAAACGATAAGATCAGTTTCCAAATTATTATTCTCGCCCCTTACAGCTATCACAGTAAGAATATTAGGATAAATGTAAAAATCATGCTTCAGCAAGATTAGAATAGAAAAACAGATCATTTTCCTTTTCCAAGCACGTGATTTTAGATGAAGCTATATACAGTTTGTAGTAAATAAAGGATCGCAGGTTCGATCGCAGTTAGTAATGGCTAAGCTGTTGCTGCGTCCAGTTTTACATATTAACTAAACGTTTCGTCATCCATATGAACGCAACCCGTTACTTTGCAGTTCAGGATATCAGGACGTAGGATCTAAGGATTAAGGATTAACTACGCACGCCCGATAATTAACAATTTCCCGAGTCCAGTCCATCAACTCCTGATGGCTGATTATCCTAAGAGGCGTGTTCATTAACGAAGTATCTATCCCTTAGCAATTTGAAACGATTTGCGGAAGTTATGTCTAATGGAAGTCTAGAATATACGAGTAGGAAATTAATAGAAGAATACGATATTTGGGGACTTGAGGTACACGGAACGGAGTATATGTGCAGGGCATGTACTCTTTCTTTTTATTTTAATTACGATAATTTCTTCGAAAACACGACCGCTTAACATAGCTAGTTTTGTAACAACATAACCTAAAACATATTACAGCCTATCAGCTGTTCAATGAAATCAGCTGTTCATTACGAATTAATACAAAACAACTGATTATTATAGCCTATCAGCTGATCGTTACGAATTAGTATAAAACAACTGATCTTTTACTATAGCATAGCTAGTTTTTAACAACATAACCTAAAACGTATTGTAGTCTATCAGCTGTTCAATGAAATCAGCTGATCGTTACGAATTAATATAAAACAACTGATCCTTTACTACAGCTTAGCTAGTTTTCAACAACATAACCTAAAACATATTATAACCTATCAGCTGCTTCAATGAAATCAGCTGATCATTACGAATTAATGCAAAACAACTGATCTTTTACTATGGAATAGCTAATTTTTAACAACATAACCTAAAATGTATTATAGCCTATCACCTGTTCAATAAAATCAGCTAATCGTTACGAATTAATATAAAACAACTGATCTTTTACTACAACATAGCTAATTTTTAACAACATAACCTAAAATGTATTATAGCCCATCAGCTGTTCAATGAAATCAGCTGTTCGTTACGAATTAATACAAAACAACTGATTATTATAGCCTATCAGCTGATCGTTACGAATTAGTATAAAACAACTGATCTTTACTATAGCATAGCTAGTTTTTAACAACATAACCTAAAACGTATTGTAGTCTATCAGCTGTTCAATAAAATCAGCTGATCGTTACGAATTAATATAAAACAACTGATCTTTTACTACAACATAGCTAATTTTTAACAACATAACCTAAAATGTATTATAGCCCATCAGCTGTTCAATGAAATCAGCTGATCGTTAGGAATTAATAAAGCAAGTAATTTTTTACTATAAATACCAACATAAATTTGTGCACTCGCATCACGCAACGCGCAAAATCCAACATCACAAGCCCTAAAACACGATACCTGTTAAAACACAACGCTTTTTGAAAATATGTAAGTAGGGATCTAATATTAATTTTTTAAGTGCGGTTTATTTAGTACCGTACACTGTTCGAGAGAGAGAACAGAGCTGTGTTCTGGCCTATTGTAAAAATTGAAGGCGCTGAATGTCGCACTACAATTTTTTTGGAGGCGAAAAACCGATAAGGTTATCATCGCTGATACTCAAAATAAAAATATAAAAGCACGAATAAAATTTAAAAAAATTAAGTTTAATAAGAAAAAAACAACAAACTATAATAGCAAAAACAAATAAATAAAAATATTAGTTATAGATTTATGACTAAAACTACTTAACAATTATATATATCTAAAAACAACAACATACACACAAATTATTGTAGGGCTGTAAATTGGCCCTACAACAATAAACAGACAAATAAAAGAAATATAAACGTACCTAAAACTAAATAACAAAATAAAAACAACTCAAAAAATAAATTAATAAAACAGCAAATATAAACAATCTTTTGAAGGCTGTAAAGAGGCCCTACCACAAACAATAACAAAAATATAAATTAAATTTTATTTTAAAAATTCAGACGATGAAGGAAGTGTCTAGGATCCGGTCAACGGCCGAGACACTATCTCCCAACATCATTTGCTCAGACCACACATAACACGCAAATTTTGGAAACCATCACAATCGAGCAATATATTTTCTATTGTGATGGTTTCCCTACAGAATTCGCATTCAGATGGGTCTCCGCCTCCCGTCAGAAATGCATGCGTTAGCAAGGAATGACCAATATGAAGACGGGTGATCACCACCTCTTCCCTACCACACTGATCGTAATACTGAGGGTAATAGTATTTTTAATTACCCTCAGTTTGTTGTTATCCGTAACTGTCCACTCATTCTCCCAATCATGTTGCACTATAGTTAACTAGCCGCCTCGGTGTTCGATTAACCCGGGTTCGATTCCCGGCAAGGCTTGGCATTTTCATACGCTATAAATCATCCCATCGTCTGCATTAGCCCAAGTGTGCACAATAGTCGGACGTTAAAAAAAAAAAAAAAAAAAAAAACGGATAATCGCGTGTCTGCAGTATTCATACATTCCGAAGTACAGACATAAGCGCCTGATACGAATAACTTTGAAGGTCAGAGCACGAAGTGTCCTGGTTTCTTCGAACGTTCTCTACTTGACGGGTCACCGGGTCGTACAAATAATTAATCAATTACAACTCTGAACTATTCAAGTTGTTTCCGTGACCTTTAGAAACATTCCTTGTTAACGCATTTTCGGCGTACACCCATTAAAAATCTTTAAATCGAATATTTATAGCGCAACAAATCTCCTCACGCAGTGAAACAGTAAATCCATCCAGATAATTATCCGCTTGCACAACGCGCCCCAGGGGTCCTAGATACTGCAGCAGCTAAGTAAAATCCACAGCCTGTTTAATTAATATTTAAAACAACGCCGCAGTGCATTACACGCAGTGATTGATATCGCCGTGGACGTAGTTCCGCGAGTGACCGCCAGAACGCGTTGCGTGCGCGGACCTCCTGCGCGGCGGTAATAGTCCAACGGAAGCATTAGAGCACCATGTAAGGGCACAGTGTTTACTTTTAATCAGCCGTATCTGAGAATGCGCGGCCTCGGTTCTAGCTTGGCGCTTATCTGTATCACGGGTGGTGATTGATGGCAGGACTTCAGGAGGATGTCGGCTGTTGCGTGTGTTCTAATAGAAAATTAACGGTCGCGACAGAAACAGGAATTAAGGAAGCTAGAGTACTTATAACGCGTCAGCAAAACACCAGTTCCCTACCATAAAGTTATTCAAGTTATGGAAATATTCATCTGTGCACTTTCTCTTTTCTTCTTTAACTAGTTTCCTTCATGACTTCTTTATTTCTCTCTGCTTTTTTTTCTTTTCTTCTGTTCCGTTCTTGTTGTTTTTCTTCTTCTTTTAATTAATGTGTCTAATATTTTTTCTTCGCCATCATCGTCTTCGTATTAATTTTCTGATTTTCTTATTATTTTTTATATTTTGTATTTATTCGTCTATAAAATTATTATTATTATTATTTTTCTTATTATTTGCTTCACAATAATACTTATCTTTCTATTATTGTCTTCTCCATGTTTATGTTACTGCTTGTCGTGGAATGAATCCGAATAAATACATTCTTTGAACGTTCTTCAATGTTATGCTTTCATTTTAGTTTGAAAGTTCCAAATTCGCTTCTAACAATATCGTCTCTCGAATAAAACAAAATTTTGTCCCATAAAATACCACATTTATGTTGGATGGATCTTTATTCTTTTGTCGCTTTGCAACTTTTTTTGTGTGGGGGAGATTAACAGGGCACTGTAGCCCTCGACACTTCAGCTTAAAAGGTTTTTGTGAACCTCTATCACTTTTTCTTATACCGATTCCAGTGCTTTAACGAGCTCTACAAGGTGTCCTAGCTGAACTCCTGATCTGGTTGCTGAGGTCCAAAAAGTTTCCTTCTTTTGGCCTCTAGGACCTCGCAGTTTCAGCACACTGCACGCACAAACGATACTCAGGCGAGATTTGTAACAATCCCACCTTCATGGGAATAAAATATTCATAAAATTTTCTTTTCTTTTTTTTTCTTTTTTGAAGTCTGATTTATTATCAGCATTAAAACGCATTACAGTTTTAAATTTTCAAATTTCACTGAAAAATATAAATTTTCCGACCGCCAGACAGAACATACGGGAAGGAACTACGGACGAAACATTCCTAGACGGAAACCATCGCAGCGGCATTGATAAGAGCAACCGGTTCTCAAGTGTAATTAACTTAACTGTCAAAACTAGGAACAGCCACGGCTTCACTTGGGCACCTGCCCGTACTTGTTAGGAAATAAATGGCGCGTGAATATTAGCACGAACTTTCTCGCATGCAGTACAAGACGTTGAAATGAAACGCAAAACTTTTACATAAAAGCGGGTATCTGTCTTCCAAAACCAATCCGGTTCTGTAAAACTTCCGAAAATTTGTTTTTACTACAGCAGAGCAAAGCGACTTGGACTTCGGTCACTTTTCCACACCACTCAAAGGAAAACAAAATAAAATTTTAGTTTTACTAACGCGACCTATTTGTACAATACGCAGCTGTCTCGCTGACGTGAAGGAAGCGAATTTCAAAAATTCGGCTACCATTTTTCAAATTATTATCACACTATCATAACGTATATTAAATTATTCATATATTCGGCATTTTTAATTCCAAATTGCATTAACATATACGAAAATGGACCCTGGCCGCCGTCAATTTTAATGATGAAATTTTCAAAACAATCGTTAAAAAAAAAGTTACGAATCTCCCAAGATTTGAAATTGCAGCCATTTTGAAACTTTTGAACGAATTTCGCTATATCTTTATGTATAAAATTCTTAAGGACCTCAAAAACGTCCTCATTTCAATGTCCCGGTCTGAATCTTACCGTGATGGCAGCTCTAATAGTTTATTTCTGAACAGAAATTCGCTAACAAGTAAAAAGACGCCTGTTCAAAGTGAGGTCACTTGAAACAAGTGCAGCTTGTCACGACCCAATGCCCACCGCCTTCTTACGACTCCGAGAATATCAAAGCATTTAATCTCTCGGTTATTTCCTGTCCGCACATAACGGATGGTCACGTGCACATTACTGGGCTATCCGCCGCACACGCTCTGCAAAGGACGTAAAGGTTATCAGATAAAACGGATAAGGCGGAACGAGTTAAGTACCTTCAGTGTTGAACTGGGTCACACGTATTTTACGCCTATATGAAGTATTAATGACGGTGAAAAAATCGATCTGGAGACTTTAATGCGCACGTTTTCGGGTCCTGCAAGTCCAAAAATGGATTTTTCTTGAACGCTTTTGTTTTACATATTGCAAAGTAAATACATTGACATATTTCCATGAATGTACAGTTTATCTATGTTTTAATTATTGTAAAGAGTTTGTCTTCAAGTTCGTTTTGGTCAGCTGGAGGGCTGAGCAGGAGACTTCTACTGGGACAAGACACACAACTTATAAATATTCGGAAATGACAGTTACGAGTAATGGACTGAACAGCGTTATACGGGATCAACAGATGTCGAAAATAAATAAATTCATATCTAAAGACACCACAGCAGATTTGTTTATTAATCGAAAAAAATCAGAATAAACTCAGATCGCTGTCTGGGTTTATTTACTTTTTCGATTTTGTTTTGATTACTTTTTTAATTTAAAATTGTGCAACTAATTTAAGTTTTAAGTTTAAGCATGTATGTAATCAATATTAGAACATAATATGATTAACAATTTTTGAATTATTATGCCTTTTGGGGGGGGGTTTCAAACCTAATTTTAGGGGAAACAGCATGTAAAATGCAATACTAATTTGTTTAAAAGTTATTAACATTACAATATTTATCGCAAGTAGACAATATCACTTACTGTCAAATATTGCCTGTTAGACACGACACACAAATCAAAGGGTGTACAATTTACAAGTACTTGGGAATGACAATTACGAGTGACGGACAGAACAGCATCAAATGGCATCAACAGATATCGATTTTTTCTTAGATCGAAACAAGTTATCCTCATTAATTACTGACGGAATTTGCCACCAGTGAGCGTCTCGATTTCAAAAAATATTTGAGAATGAGATGTCGTGAAGAAATACTTGGACAGACTTATTCAAAGGCAAGTTATTACTAGAGATACAGTTGACGCTTTGTTCAGGACGCGTGGAGACGCTTTAGAACGCTTTGTTGATAAACAACTGCACATTTTGAGGGAAACTGAGGCCGTGTCAATCGAGCTGCTCGACAATTCCCGACAGACGTTCCGACATGTCAGGTGCTCGGCTGTAATTGGATGTAGCTGTCGAGACGAGGTCCCAAAAAATTCGTCGAACACGTTGGGCTCCAACCAATACACGATTGAACTTGTTGCACGATCCCAACACGTTCTGCCAACATATTCGATCGTGGGTGACTTGTTTTAAATATTGATCACGTAGCCGCATCGACCAACGATTACCCTTAACGTTTCACTAATCAGCTGATTTTACTGCAAAGTTGATCATGTGCGTTTTAATCTACCAGCTGTTCCACATTTTGTCAATGTGCAAATGAGCTTAATGAAGACAGTTGAATGAACTCGATACCTGCCCCGCAGATATGTTATTGTCATTTTTATTGTGTTTAACGTCCGACTATTGTGCACACTTGGGCTAATGTAGACGATGGGATGATTTATAGCGTATAAAATGCCAAGCGCTGGCCGGGAATCGAACCCGGGTCCTCTGGGTGAAAGCCTAGTACGCTATCGACTAGGCCACTAGGCTTTGCCGGCCAGAAATCGTGATTTCTGATATTGTATCGTGAATGAATCTGATTGTATCGTGAATTACACTTTACAATACTAAGAAGACAGTTCGCCGGATTAATCAGAATAAAGTCAGCTGATTTAACTGCGCGGAACCAGTTTGCTGATGACACTTTGTATCGCGCTCTTACATTGCTCGTGGTCAGTACAAGAATTTTCCGTTTGGCGTTCCATAAAAAGCAGCAGGCGGTATTCGGCGCATAAAAATACATGCACTTTCTACTATATCGAAAATAAACAAGCGCAGAATATATAATACAATTATAAAAAGTAAAATCTCATATGGAAGCGAAGTATGGCAACTGAAATAAAATATCTTGAACTACAGAAATGGACTATTGGCGAAGAGCAGCATGCCGGTCCAAACGGGATAAGATAAAACATTTAAAAACCCGTGCAATCATGGATACGAAGCACGCCATTGTAGACGACATCAAGACAAAACAACTTCGATGGTTCGGTCATGTCCAAAAAGATGGACGAAAATCGACTTCCCAAACAGATTCTCAAATGGAAACCACATGGTCGCAGTAAAAGTGAAGACCGAAACATAGAGAAAGTTTCGCACACGCGCGCGCGCGCGCGCACACACACACACACACACACACACACACACACACTTTAAAAAATGATTTAGAAAGGTCAACACCGGTGCTCTTTTCAAGATCTGTTGAGTATTTTATTTTCAAAATAATTATGTAATATTAAAAAACTAAAGTGTACCTATAAAAAATGTGTTTTAATGTAAAGTATAGGTTATGCTTTTAATAAAACAGTTTTTTAAACCTAACCATTTTGATGAAGCGAAGCGAAGATTTAAAGTTAACCAAAAAGCTCGCTGCAGACATTAAAATGGAAATTCACCAGATAAGTTACAGTAAAGTTAGCCGCCCCGGTGGCCTAGTTGATAGCGTACTTGTGAGTTCTCGGCTTTCATCCAGAGGACCCGGGTTCGATTCCCGGCCAGGGCTTTGCATTTTCATACGCTATAAATCATCCCATCGTCTGCATTAGCCCAAGTGTGCAAATAGTCGGACGTTAAAAAAAAATACAGTTAAGTTTATTGCGCCTAATACACAATAAGCCTACAGTCAGAACACACACAACCGCTAGTATTCACGTAAGATATTTAAGAGGCATTCAAAGTTCAAGCGATTACGTAGGCACAAAGTACGTGAATCCTTGAGCCGGACGTCGCGTCATTGTTACGTTATCAACACGTAATTGTAGCTACGTGTCCCGTCTGCGTAGTAAGTGGTCGTGCTTTGCGTATTGTTTGTAGAAGACGTGATAGCCTCTAGACGTCTGCAGACCTCTTGAAACAAATTGTATTTATATTTTCATTCACTACTTGATGTTTTTCAATTTAATTATTATTTTTGTTTTGGTATTATCAAGAGGATTCCGCCCACAAACTGTATTACAGGCCATTGAAGACCATGTCGGTGTTACTTGTGTACTTAAAAAAATTAAAGAAAAATTAAAATCGTACGTCTTGTGTTCCAAGTAAACTACAGACATAAAATTCGGAGTCCGGAGCTCTAAGAAGCGCTTTTTTCTTGGTTTTTACAAGGACACAGGCGTACACCAATTTCAGTGGATACAGTGCGTGAGGAAGCAAAGGTTTTTATTAAAAAATGACGGAGACGGATAAAGATGACTTTAAAGCCAGTGGCTCGTTAAATTTAAGAAACCGTATTGAATCCGTTTTGTGTCTACAGGGTGAAAAGCTATCGCGCGATGTTAATGTTGTTGCTCCGTTTATACAGAAGTTTAAAGAAACAGTAAATAATTTAAGTTTCCCGAATCGAGTTTACAAAGCGGACGAAAGCGGTTTATTTTCGCGGATGCTTCCACAAAAAAACTTTCGTCATGTGTACTGCATACCGTAATGTACACAGAGAAATTTTACGATAACAAAGAGTTTATCAGTTTGTTTTAATGTTTTTTTGCAATAATAATTCCATTTTAAATTCAACTACTAAAAGAAAAGTTGTTGTATTGTACTGTAATTACCAATTTGCATTGCATTTTTCTTCCTTTCCAAGAACCCCCCAGGGGGTGCAGACTAGCTGCACTTATAGAGAGGATTTAGACGTCCCTCGCGGTACCCGAGTGTAACACACACTTACACTTACAACACTACACTTACGACTTTAACACTTTACACTCACATTTACATTTAGGAAGGCGATAATAGCCTTAATATGCTTTTCACTTTAAAATAACAAAAAAAATCTTCCTTTTCAGTATCCGGCAATAGCGGTGTAAGATATACGCCGGATTATAGGAGTCTTCTGTACTTTAAAGAAGAGTAGAAATCTTAACTGAATGTCATCTCTTTGACGCACTCGTAACTTTTTCCGCTAATTTAACTGTAAACCGTAACATTTAGGAAAAATGTTACTGGACCAACTTTATTGGAAATTTTATGCTCTTTCTCCGTGCAGCGTTCAAAATTATAATAGGTCTTACCGTTCAGCCAGTATTCATGATATATCCAGCAACTACGCTCGTCATCGTTAAACCAAAACCCGCCATCTTGAAACGGAAGTGAATGGAAAAAATGTTACACATGCGTCGTTTGGGCTTTATACTGGGTATGTCTGTACCGAATTTTAAGACAATTGGTAGATGCGTTTGACCAAAACTGCGTACAATCTTTATCGTTAAATCAGAGGCCGCCATCTTGAAACTGAATTGAATGGGGAAAATTTTTACAAATACATCGTTCGCACATTATACAAGATATTGTCGTACCGAATTTCAAAACAATCGGTCGACGCGTTTGATCAAAACCGAGTACAATCGTTATATCAGAGACAGCCATCTTGAAACTGAATGGGAAACATTGTTACAAATGCATCGTTTGCACTTTATACAAGATAATTTTGTACCGAATTTCAAAACAATCGGTCGACGCGTTTGGCACTCGTCATCGTTAAATCAGAGTCCGCCATATTGAAACGGAAGTGAATGGGAAAATTTTAATCATACGTTGTTCGGGGCTTTATACAAAGTAACTCCGTACTAAATTTCAAAACAATCTGTTAATACGTTTAGTCAAAACGGCGTAACAAAAAAATAAAAAATGGCGAACGGTCGAGTCGAAACAAAATCTCGCTTCAAAACGGTCAACAATAACATTACATTATCTGTGAGTGTATAAGTTCACAATCTTCAACACATTAAATCGCACACTGCTCAGTAATATAAATGTGCCTAGAGTTTAAATCGCTTAGTCATGTTCGATAGGTCGAAATTAATTGAAATCGATTTTACAAATATCAATACAACGTGACCAGACTAGATGATTTCGTTATCAACAGGCCAAAGATCAAATTTGTAATTGAAAAAGGCTAATCTTCCGTAGAGAAAAGTAACCCATTTCGTTGTTTAATTGATTCAATCACCGATTGCGGGATTTACGGCACGGGGTGTTACCGAGTTCAGGTGCGGACGTGTTGAGTTAATTAGTTTGCTTTTATCGTGTAATCACGTTATAGTCTTCAGTGCACCCGATCTGCGTGAAAAGAGGCTGTGGTCCTTGTCGGCCATGTTGAACCTATTCCCTATAAGACTAACGTTAATTAACGATATAAATCAACGATATAACGTTAATCAACGATACATCTCATTATAAAGTTCTTGGTATGCGGTCAACTTTTTACATTTTTATAGATCCTTAGTTTTTAAATAGACAGAGCGAAAAAGATACACATTATATAAAAGCGGAGCGCGCGCGAGCACACACACACACACACTTACAACACACATAAGTGGTTACCGAACAGTTTCCTACGACGCTGCATGCGTAGTGGGTGGGCGAACCACCAATGGAGCTGATGGCTGATGAAAGAGCGACACTCTACTGGCGCAAGCGAAGTGCTGAGCCGCGGTATGGTCATACCATGGCAATTACAGAGGATGCGAAATCGGACCCTGGAGACATGGCAGCGACAGTGGGACGAATCAACAAATGGACGATACATACCTACTCATAGGTAACATTAGGATTTGTGCAACAGGGATCATGGGGAGGTGGATTTCTATCTCACACAGATTCTCACTGGGCACGGTTGCTTCCGGGCTTACTTGTTCCGTTTCGGGCTGGAAACAGACTAGGCTTGTCCCCTATGTCTTCCAGCAGTGGAGGAAGATGCGGAGCATATGTTTTTTACGTGTTGGAGGTCCGACGAGGAAAGGTGAAGCTGCAAACATATCTGCGAGGCAGCATTGCACCGGAAAGTCTGGTTGCGACAATGATGGCTTCAGAGGCCAAATAGAGGGTCATTGCGGGATTCGCTGCAGTGGTCATGAAGAGGTTGAGAAATGAGGATCGAGAAAGGAGAGCCAACGCTGTACAGAAGAGGAATGCTTTTGGTGGTTTTTTTAGTGGGTATATCAATATATCTTGAGTCTGAACTTAATTTGTGTCCCACACTCTGGGGTAGTGACGGTAGCCTACCCTAGGAAGTCTATAAAAAAAAATTTCCACCTTTTTTGGCATCGCACACAACAACAAAAACACCCCCCAAACAAACAAACACACACACACACACACACACTTATACACAATCTTTAAAATAATACAACAAACGTAATTTTACATTAACACATAACGGAGCAATCTGCATCGCGGTCTTATAAGGAATAAATTCAAAATGGCTGACAGGTTCTACATACTGACAGAATGCACTGGGTGGAGCTTTCAAAATCCAATTTTGGCAGTTATTGCTTAGCTCCAATACGATACAAGCACCTTTCCCTACATCCGTAATTTTCACGATAACATTTTTAAATTATTTTAAAACAAAGATTAATTAACGATACAAGATTTTCGCGTAGACTATGTTGTACAATTCGAATTCACATATCGACATTGAATCTACATATTTTCTAGACAACTTTAAAACGGTAGACCGTACAGTTAGAAATTAACATTAATCCTGAATATTTCCTCCGGAGGCCAGTGTTTCAAGTAAATATTTTATTTTGCATTAGATTTTATACCAGCTTCTTTTCAGCTCTGGTAATTTCTTTAAAAATAAAATTTATTAAAATTCTTATACTCACATACTTTTTAACGAAGCTTTCTACGTTGGTCTTGGCGAGAGAAATGAATAGAAAAAAGAATGGCCTGCCGAACGTAAGAACGTTACGGAAATATGGAACGAACGAAATATTTCTCTACGAAAAAATTGCATGGTATCGTCTTTCACGAACTCAAGAAAATACTGGTTTTTTGTTCTCTAAAAAAGTTATTTTCAATTGTGAAACCACTACCACAGACTTAGTAACGATGCATCTAACAAGTTTACTGTATAGTCTCCGTTAATATGCCTACAGATAAGTTCAGGATTAAATGTAAAAATGTAATATTATATTGAAGCAAAGCTCTTAATGTTAGCTTTGTCGAGAGAAGTGAATAGAGAAAAAGTGTCCCGAACCTTTTTAACGAAACGGAAATATGAAACGGAAACGGGCAAATGAATTACGTTTCTCTATTTCTGTATTTTTCGCCCTTTCGATAACAGTTCACGCATATTATACGAAAACGTTGTGTTGCTTTGGTTTCGGTATTTTTCCTTAGTTGAAGAACACGTGCACGTTGTAACCTTTTATAATATATTCGAAATTAATGAACGTTTACAGTGATTGTTTTTAATATTGCTAATTTTTAACAGAATCAGCTGATCGTTACAAATCAATATAAAACAACTGATCTTTTATTATAACTACAGTAAATAATATGTAAGCTAGGTTCATTTATTTATTTATTTAAACAAAACAACATATTTGTAAACATATCTTCAAACTAATTACATATTCAGCAAAGATATTATTAACAAAAGCTTCGCTTCTGTCAGTAATTCCCCGAGTTCCACACGTGTACTTTTTATCTGATTTGTTATCAAGTTTTTGGACATTAATAAATTCTATGATTATTTAAAAGATCTTTGAATTTTTACTAATTTAATTTAAGACAATCGTCAAAGTTTAAGGTCCAAACCACGACAAAGGGTCTCTGAGGACAAAAGTAGGAGACTTTTCATAGTATTTTGCTGTGCTTTTTCACTAATTTTTCTAAATATTTGAACAAGCGATTAAAACTTTAAAAAAACACGAAAACCATTAAAAATATCCTGAGTAATACACTTTACCTCTCTGAGTAATGTGGTCTCTTTGCAACACGAAGCCCCAATAGGGCAACGTTTAATAACCCAGATCACCTAACTACTACTGAAAGCATTAACAGCTACAAAGTGGCTAATTCCGTCCGGCAATCTCACCACTTAATAGCAGAACAATTCCAAAGATAAGGATCTACAAAGTGCGCATCGGAATTTCGCAGCATAATTCATCTCCTGTTGGTACCAGATGCTATCGCAGCAGCAACACGGAATCCTGTCACAATTACCAGCCGCTTCGCATTGCTTAATCGAGTTACGGGCTGAAAAATTATGTTTTGTGTAATTACCGTATTGACAGGTCCGACGGAGATTTTAATTCCGGTATAAGAACGATGACTTTTCGAAAGGTCCGATAGAGACGTCAACTCTAGGACAGAACGATGGATGTTGTCATTGCTTTTATTCGCTATCGTATAATTATGTTTTACATCTGTGATAATATCCGTAAGAAGTGGTGGTTCTTGGATCGTGAAAAAAAGTATAAAAATACCTCGAAATAGAATGGATGGGCTAAATTAAGAACTAAGTCCTAAAGGTAAGCAAGGTCTGGTGGCCTTCCACGTCTTCTGCGAAGATGATTTAATCCTTCTGCAATGCCAAGGCTCATTTTATCCTTAATGAGGACTTTTGTATTCGCTATTATAAATGAAATGACCAAAGTGTTATTGTACTGTACTTAAATATTGATTTTAAAACAATTTTAATTTGCACTTCGAGTTCAAAGTCTTGGTTTTATGACAGGCACATATACTATCAAAGAAACGTCAAATGTCTTTGATCAAAAATCTTTGATGTAATAAATTTGACAGTTATTTGATGAACTAAGTCAAACTCTGATGAATTTTTGACAAAGATCTTCAAAATACGTAGCTATAACCTCAGAATTTTGTATCACATTATTCCTTTCGTTGCGTACAATTTAATTTTTTTTTTTTAACGTCCGACTATTGTACACACTTGGGCTAATGCAGACGATGGGATGATTTATAACGTATGAAAAAATGCTAAGCCCTCGCCGGGAATCGAACCCGGGTCCTCGGGGTGAAAGCCTAGTACGCTATCCACTAGGCCACCGAGGCGGCTCGCGTACAATTTAAAACGACGGCGAAATTGTCATGGACTTTTGCAGCAGTAACAACATTAATTCTGCTATATGAAAGAAGAATGTTCGCGGAATATCCACACTGATGCTTACAAAAACCGAGATTTAAAATACACTCGTTCTTAAAAATCGTTTATTTGAATCACGATCTTCCAAATGCAATTCTTTAATAATAGTGACATTTACACTTACTATCTTTCGCACCCAAACTTGCTTTTTTCAGTAGCGACATAGCAAGATAAGCGCTTAATGCAGCAATATAAGTCAACATTATTCGATCCACTACAATACTGCACTTTAGTAAACATAACCTCAAACTATATCTAGTTTATAACAGCTGATCAAAGAAATTTGACAAATGTAATGTTTTCTTTGATACAACTTTGACAAATATTTGAAAAAGATATATGGTCAAAGTTTCATCAAATATTTGACAAATATTATAAGATACCACAGAATGAAAATTTTCACTGTGTTTTGAATTATAGCCTGTCACTAAAACGGCATACTTCACGAATCGCAAAGTTCATAACGCGTTCAGCCTTTTCTCCCTTAGCATACTTAGCATAGGACTCGGTGGTCGAAGTGGCTAAAGCATCGGTCAGTCTACTACGGTTCTTATTTCGAGCCGCAGTTGCTCCCTTACCGCTAACACTGATCCTTCGTCCACTGATCGTCGTCTAACTGGTATAAAGTAACGTGACTTCCTTATCATAACAGACTCTCGGCAAGCTATAGTCCTGTATCGTATCTTAGCGTTTAGTTCAGCTTCGCTGTCGGTAAATTATAGCAAAGAAAACCCACTAAGGATGAGATCACGGTATGAACTGTTCTTTCAGAACAGTGATATTTTTATCCTGTAAGCGCTCTATTACAACAAGTTAGGTTAGATTTATTTTCACGTTGGCTATCCCAGTAGTGTTTTAGTAAACGAAATGGCCGAATTAATTATTAGAAATGTTAACGATATTGCTACTTTTTCACAGATAGTCAAATTTCACATATTTATTTAACAGTGAATGGATGAGTTCAACTGTTACTAACTGTGAACTGTGAACTGAGATCTCCGGAATCTGTTCCACCAATCCTAGATTCTTTCATTTCCGCCAGGATCGCGTCACTTTGCCCTGCGCCTGCGTAATGGGTTCACAGTTTGGTACCAACCAATCTGACTAACTTTCGCACTTAACACGTACCACACTAACTGTGAACTGAAATCTCCGGAATCTGTTCCACCAATCCTAGTTTCTTTCATTTCCGCCAGGATCGCGTCACTTTGCTCTGCGCCTGCGTAATGGGTTCACAGTTTGGTACCAACCTATCTGACTAACTTTCGCACTTAACACGTACCACACTAACTGTGAACTGAAATCTCCGGAATCTGTTCCACCAATCCTAGTTTCTTTCATTTCCGCCAGGATCGCGTCACTTTGCTCTGCGCCTGCGTAATGGGTTCACAGTTTGGTACCAACCAATCTGACTAACTTTCGCACTTAACACGTACCACACTAACTGTGAACTGAAATCTCCGGAATCTGTTCCACCAATCCTAGTTTCTTTCATTTCCGCCAGGATCGCGTCACTTTGCCGTGCGCCTGCGTAATGGGTTCACAGTTTGGTACCAACCAATCTGACTAACTTTCGCACTTAACACGTACCACACTAACTGTGAACTGAAATCTCCGGAATCTGTTCCACCAATCCTAGTTTCTTTCATTTCCGCCAGGATCGCGTCACTTTTGCCGTGCGCCTGCGTAATGGGTTCACAGTTTGGTACCAACCAATCTGACTAACTTTCGCACTTAACACGTACCACACTAACTGTGAACTGAAATCTCCGGAATCTGTTCCACCAATCCTAGTTTCTTTCATTTCCGCCAGGATCGCGTCACTTTGCTCTGCGCCTGCGTAATGGGTTCACAGTTCGGTACCAGCCTATCTGACTAACTTTCGCACTTAACACATATCACACTAACTGTGAAATTTTCACTGTTCACGCTTTTGTTAGTGCGGAATTATTGAGGAGAGATAAATGTTGATATTGCTAACTGCGCGCGCACCACTGTTCTTTCCCGCCAGATTTAGCTTTTTGTTGGTGAAAAATTGTGTAGAAGAATAATTGTGTAGAAGAATTGTGTATTTATGTAGATAAATATATACCATCAATAACGGTTTTTTTTGTTGTTTTTTCTGATTTATATTATCGTACATGAAAAAGCAATAGCTGCGTAACAGGCCAACCAAGACATTATATCACAGTTCACAGTTAATCACAGTTTTAACAGATATTGAAAACTAACAGTAACAGTTTTCACAGATAGCAATATATCGCAGATAGTATCATCTCTATTAATTATTATTATATGTTAAAACAGGCTCCAAACCATCACTTCTCAAATATGACGTCACTTTCACCTCTCAAACTACAGGCTATGTAGCCTAGCTTACGCAATGATATTGGCGAAATGACCTTTTCACAACCCCTGTCCAGCGTTAGATGATTGTAGGCGTGATGACGTAGGCATGACGTCATTAATTGTTGAAAACGCGTACGTGCGGTTATAGGAAGATAACCTCACTTTTTTAATATCTCATTTAGGCCTTCCTAGCTTGTATTTCGTTGAAGTTGTTATACACGTAGTGCGTTTTGGCCGGGTAAATACCCAGTTGGAAAACGATATTTCTACTTTTTAAAATTGATCATAACTTACTTATAAGTTGTTTTTTTATGAATAATTATTTATATTCCTTATTTTATACATTTTGAGTTTATATTTGTAAAATTTTGTATTTATTGTTGTTTAACACTACTGTGAAAATATCTACAAGTTTTTCCCTGTTACCTTATTAATTTGTTTTCTTTATTATAATAATATTTATTTTTAACAAAATAATTTTAATCAATTTTTTACCGACACATAATTATTACGTTAGTTACTATAGCTTATCATGTTATATATATATATATATATATATATATATATATATATATATATATATATATATACAGACGTTGAAGACAGGAACGCATACAGGAGAAAGATGCACGGTTGGAAGGTCCCAGAGAATGAAATTCCAAAGAGAGCAGGGGTAAAATGGACGGAGGAGCGGAAGAGGATCCATGGGGACAGGATGAGGGAGGTGTGGAGGATTAGAAGGAGCAAGCCATGAGTCGGAGTGCTTTGCGTGATCCAACAGGGTCTATACGCAGATAGTAATAATAATAATAATAATAATATATATATATATATATATATATATATATATATATATATATATATATATGCACAATAATAAATTTTCCGCAATTATTTCATTAATTTCATAATAAACCTATTTGTCATTTTAAAATTTTGTAATAAGTATTTTTAGTAAGAAATTTACAACGGTAATAAACAGCACTGAACAGTGAGCAGTTAGAGCACGGCAGCACGTTGTCTTATTAGTAAACTGTTCTCTAAACTGTGATTAAATCACTGCTACTGTTCACTGCTCAGAGCATTTACTGCTAACAAGAAAACGCTCCTAAGCCCACCACTACAATAGTGATGTGACTAACAGTGATTTTACTTTCACAGTACGAACTGTGATTGCTACGCTGTGATTTACTGCGTGATTGACGGCTAAAGCTTTATCGCGCCCGAAGCTGTAGCAGCTATTAACTATAGCAGTGAAATGTGATTATATGAATCACACAAAATGATTTTTGTTCGAATAAATATTTAGAATATAACTTAAAAAGCAAGTGATATATCATTTGCTATAGTCAAAGAATAAACGTATTGCCAAATACAGAAATATAAAATTACACGCATTGGGTTAAACATCAACAGTGTTTACCTTAAAGAACATGATTTTTAATTTTTTTTACGTATTGTTTAAATGTTTTATTGTTTAAGGAGAAAATATATTCCATAGCATAATTATATTTCTCCTCTCTACACCCCTTGTGTTAGATCTATCACTCACTTTTATAAATAAAACCAGAGGTCCGTGCGAAATTTCGCACTATGAAAGTTTTAAATAAACACAGCCTTTTGTATAAAAGTAGTCGTTGGGGTGAGGGCGGTAGTCGGAAGGAGAAATCACAAATATGTTTGTGTAAAAACAGTGTCCAAAGCAAGTGTTTGGTATTCGAAATGCTTGTCCCGGCTTGTACGACGGGCAGGGATAGGGGACTGTCAGTAGGGCCACATAACCTATAAGTTTAATGCCTTTTAAGTAAATATTGAAATTGTTTTAAGCACGTTATGGAAAAAAGTAGCGTTTGCAATTGGATTGTCTATTCCTGATTAATAAGTTATCTTCGTAAAATATATAAAATATTGTCTGATTTGTGATGCCGCGCATGCGCATCTATTATGCCGTTTTGCCTGCGGCAGTTAAAAGTGTTTATGTTAAAATTTTTCACAAACAGTAAGTTTTAGCGCAAAATCGTTTTAATGTCGGTTAAAAAATCTTACTGAAGATACATCATTTATGTCTGTACGAATAGTATGTGCTGAGAAAAAAGGATGTTGACTCGAGAAATAATATATAGGATATATATATATATATATATATATATATATATATATATATATATATATATATATATTTACAACCAATTATAACTATAATAAGTAATTAGTAGCTTAGATAAAGTATAACCTATACAAAATAGTTTTTTTATGTAGAATTAGTAGAGTGTAGGCTGTGGATCACGTGATCACGACTTATAACACCACTGCATGTGATTATCACAATCACACTGACTGTAACATTATTTAGTGTTCCTTGTTGCCGATAGATTAGTGCCACGAATAAGCCAGTGAAATCACGCCTAAGTTCTAGTTGGACGAACCGCATGTCGAACTGTGATTTTTGAATATCAGTGACTGAATCACAGGTTTGCAAATCACTATAACGCATACGCCGAGTGCTTCCTCAGCGGGCGGTCTGCCGGTTCAAGCCTTGGCAATGCATCATACGGTGCAGCCGTAGCTTTCCATGCATCAGTTATTTTATGTAGCAAATTAAATTTACATCTGCTCCGACGTAGGTTGTAACTTATTGAGCAGGAAGTATATTAGCCTACTCCCTATAAAGGCGCTGGATGTTAAAGAAATAATCGCGCACGCAACTGTCTCGCTGACGTGATAGAAGCGAATTTCCGAAAATATTTCTCTATATATTACCCGTTCTTTTTAATACTGATTTCATCGTCAAATACAGCATTAAAATCTGCTTTCATTAGCAATTAAAATTTTCAAATTACATTGAAAATTCGAACACGAGCCCTGACCGCCGTCAGAATAAAAAATCTTAATTTCATTTGGTTCTAAAAAATCTACAAATGTAATTTATATGAGTGTAAAATCAGATTTTCAAAAATAATTGAGACAAAAAACTATTCAGATTTGAATCGAACCCCAAACGCACGCACGCACAGGCGCTCGCGCTCGCGCGCACACACACACAAATTTTATCGATCCCCTCGAAAAGCGCCCAGAGGTAAAAATCGAGCTCGTTTCAAGACCCCGGGACTGGGTCTTACCATGATGGCTACAAAACAGCATATTCTTCCAACAAAATGTTGCTAATAAACCACAACGATTGTACACCACACAATCAGACGCAAGGATGAAATACCAAACGAAAATACAGATAGTTTTACTAAATACTGGTACAGAAAAAAATATCGAAATTTCAAGAAAGTCGAAACAAATTTACCGATTTAAATAGATATCGAATAAAAGTATCGAATGATACTGATCAGAGACAGCGGATACTGTATCGCTGACGTGATGGAAGCGAATTTCCAAAAATGCTTTTCTACATTTCACCTTTTTTTTGAAATACTGATTTCACAATCACAAACTGCGTTAAAATCTGCACACATTAGCGTGTTAAACTTTCCAAATCACTTTGAAAATACAATAATGAACCCTCACCGCCGTCAAATTGAATTTCTTTTGAAAATTCAAAATGCTAATTTATGTAGTTTTTAGCGCTAATTACGAAAATGGAAATCGGATTAGCAAAAACATTTAGTGCAAAAAAGATTTTAAATTACCGCCATTTTGAAACTGTTTGAACGTAAATTTTACCGATTAACTAACAAGCTATTACCGAAATCGAATGTGCCAATTAATTGCGAACGTGAGCGTGCTAACACGTTGTATAAATTTTATCCCCACAAATCTATAGATCAGGATCGGTGCCCATTTCAAGGACCCGGGTCTGGATCTTACCATAATGGTTACACTGACGTGTCGTTTTGCCGCTGAAAGGAAGCCTTTCAAAATCCTAAAACAAGAACTGTTTCTGTTTACTTTAAAAACTTACGGCTTCTCGATTGACAGTGTTACCAACCTTGAAACAATTACGTCTTCCTACACTAAGAAACTATTAATATTAAAAGGTCAGGCGACCGGTTTTTTTTTAAGTACATTTATCAAAACTGAAAAATTGCGACATATGTCCGTGTAATAATTTACAGATCATTAGCTGAATACTTTTTGTAACATGTGTCTATAGACAGTATATGTAGGCCTATTAACTGGATAATCTAACCTATTTCATTACACCTATTTGCTGACTACAAAACTCAGAAACAGCTGATCGGATATGCAGACAATAGACTATATTTTTATTACATAATCGCGGCACGCAACTGTGACGCTGACGTGATAGAAGCAAATTTACAAAAGTATTTTGCTTTACCTTACCCTTTTCGAAATTATTACTCACCAACATACTCAGCATTAAAATCTGCATACTTAAACTTCCAAAGTACATTGAAAATATAAAAATGAACCCTGACCGCTGTCAAAATAAATTTTTCAATTTTAACTGATTGTGGAAAATTCAAAATGCTAATTTACGCAGTTTTTAACGATTCTCATGACGGTCAAATCTTATTTTTAAAAAAGACAAAAACATGATTTTTAAAAGCTTTAAAATGTCCGCCATTTTGAAACTGTTGTAGGATTTCGCTTGTTAATGAACTTTTCATAAGCTAATCGATTTTTGTATCAAATTTGAATCGAATCGGGCAAAAACACACACAAACATGTATATATATATATATATATATATATATATATATATAAACGACGCCGTAAAAAGTGATCCAGAGATCAGGATCGGTGCTCTTTTCAAGTTCCCGGGTCTGGGTCTTATCGTTATGGCCGCTCATTTTTCCAACGGAAATTCGCTAAAAAAACTATGATTCATTTCAGTATTTTCAATGCATTTAAAAATGTATGCAGAACTTAACAATGATTGCTATGATGAAATTTGATTTCATAAACGGTTTTTTAAAGATTTATGAATGGCCGCCATTTTGAAGCTGCTGAAAGGAAATTGCCGCTTAAAGAATTTGTCCAAGCATTACAAAAATCGCTAACAAAATCATTACGAATTCATCGGACTATAAAAAGTCATAAGTCACAAAAATGTTGTCTTAGTTCCATTTTGGAATTTTTCTGGTTTTGTATAATATCTCATAACAAGAAAGAATATTAGTAGCAGTAAAGATAATAACAGAAAATACAGGCCCTAGCCGTTTTGAATTCTACTGGTCAATTTGTTTTGAGATATTGTAAACAGATTGCTTTAAATAATTTGTTAAACAAGTGATATTGTTAAACATTGTTGATATTCAGGTAATTGTTTTGAAATTTAATTTTTTTAAAGAAAAAAAATATTGAAAAAAGAAGTCTAATTTTAAAGGCTATTTTACAAATCGCGCAACCCACGAAATCGTACTATTTATTCCTGATATTGTAAAATTCAATGAGCTTTAAGTTTTGTAGATAACTGCCAGGTAGCAGCACAGGTCAGAACACATTCACAATAAAGAACTGGTAATATTTTTAACATTGCTAAGTTTATACTGCGTAATTTAATATAAATTTCTAATAGATATTATATAAACTTGTAAACAAGGTAATATCAATAAAAAAATCGCTAGACATCTTCTATTTTCATAATTATTTACTGTAACGAAAGTAAATTTTTGTAGAGGCCAGAAAATATATTCTATTTTTAATACGTTTAATCTTTTAGTTAAGACAAAGTCCGTTAGATCGCAGGTGAGCCTAAAAATGTAATTTTTTTCCAGATAAAACAAAATTACTTGTTTTAGTTTTTTTCCATTAACATGTAAAAAAATAAACTTACAATTATTGTTTTTTGACAAATTGCAAAAATAAAGTTAATTTTAGTAATGAAAACTACTAAAATGACAATAAGTAATAAATTATGTTTGTTTAAAGTATACAAGTCCTGCGATAAAAATGTTATTAAACTTGTGATTATTCTGATTTTTTAAAGAAAATAAAAAATAAATGTAGCCTAGACTAATACAGAACTAGTTATTTAACATTTTTTTCTGAATATGACAACCAAACCTTTAGATTTAAATGTAACACCAATAATTTCTCCTATTTTCACAATCTACTTCAAATTTGTAAGTATAAAAATACTTTACAAATCCGCTGTAAACTGGTTTCTGATCTCATAGCAATGGCAAAACGTTTAGTATTATGATGGTGTACTTGTTAAGATAACAAAATACAAATGAGCAAGTTCATGCTGACCATGTATGATGCAAACATTAATTGACTCTTATGAGATTGTGTACAACTTTTGTTGTATTTAAAGAATAAAATATTCTGAAGCGGATGGTTTAAATAGTTATATTTTATAAAAAGTAAAATGTTCTTAAACCTACCTCAGAAATTCCGATTTATATTCAGTATTATTATCAATTTTTATGAAGAACATACACTAAAAAAAAAATGTGTAACCAGTACTCTCTGATCGTATCTGCAACCCATTCAGACTGTTAATATAGGGACCGCAGTCTGCACTGTTATAGTTACAATTCCAACACTGTTCAGCTGTTATTGCAGCATCAACTAAGTATATAATTAAAAGTAGGCGGTATTCTCAACAATCCAGACAGTAACTATGGAACAGACAAGCCGCTGTTACAGGCTAGTATTATAAATGCTACAACTAGGAGTAGTAAAGTTAGCAATGGTATGTTTGTTTTATTATTTTAAGACTATTATCGCCTCCCTAAATGTAAGTGTGAGCATAAAAAGTTAAACCGTAAGTGTACATGTGTGTTAGACTCAGGTACCGTGATGGGACGTCTAAATCCTCTCAATAGGTGCAGCTAGTCCGCACCCCCCTACGGGTAGTAATGGTATGTACTGATGTAACAGTCAGACTAATGCTATTCTGTAGATACAACAACCTCTTTTGCTCTGCGTAACAGAACAGAATAATAGCACTAACAACAATATAATGGGAATTCCTACAAAATATTTTGTTGCTATAACACAACAGTAAGGTTCCTGCAACAAGCTTTATTAGCCTGAGAAGCCAAGAAATGTGAAGTGGAGTTACGCTGAGCAGAGCACAATACGCATTCAAAACCTAACTTATTATTTTGAACATAAGTGCTTCTACTGAAAGTGAAATGAAGCTGAGAGAGTCAAGCGGTGTCGCATGGCTTTCAGTTTCAGTGGCTGCACTTATACTAAAAACAATAAATTAGGTTTTGAATGCGTAGTCCACTCCATTCAACGTAACTCTGCTCCGCATTTGGCACCCACCCAGATTTTTGGTTAAGCTATAACGAAATATGTTATAAAATGTATAATAATGTTTATAATAAGCACATCAAAACTAATGGCCCTAATAATAAAATTACAGTTCTTACTTGATTAGGGGATATGGTTAAAATCTTGTGCTGATCCTGTTCCTTTCTGCTGTTGATGAAAAATTGAAGTTATGTATATCTGTATACATCTACTTCTAGGTATTCTGTACGCCTATAAAATAAAATTGCACACAATCAGTGCAACACATAGTAATGTATATCATTAATGAGATAATCTGACAGTGATGGATAATATAAAATATCAAAAGATACGAGTACAAAGTTGCATATGTCACTGAACATAAGATTTTTTTTATTTTAAAGTGAAAAGCACATTGAGGCTATTAACGCCTCCCTAAATGTAAGTGTGAGTGTAAAGTGTTAAAGTTGTAAGTGTAGTGTTGTAAGTATAAGCGTGTGTTAGACTTGGGTACCGCGAGGGACATCTAAATCCTCTCAATAGGTGCAGCAAGTCTGCACCCCCTGCGGGGGATTAACATCAAAATAAAATAATGAGTGAATGAAATGACAATGAACAAAATTATACATAAAAATTAAACATTACTAAATGAATTTATTTTCAATTTTTTTTCTTAACGTTTATATTTTATGCCAGTTAGACTAATGATGATGAGAGATCAGCATTAACAGTACGTGAAAGCAATTGGAGTAACTGCGGTAAGAACTAAGAACCTTACAGTGCCGCAGTGCAGAGACGCAGTAGACTGACTGGTCCAGCTGTAGTAGACTTAGTGGTGACCAGTTAATTTATTTTATTTAAATTTAAGGTAATTCAGTAATAGTTTATGAAAGCATAACAATGGGAACATTACCTTTTCCCTTTGAAAGTACAAAGCATTCTGAATAAAACAAAGCAACTTTTTGAAAATCAGAAAATTGTTCTAAACATGAAAATATGTTGTTACAACAGACTGGTGAAATTATATAGTGAATGAATGTGTTTATTATAGCCTACTGCCGTTTTCATCATTTTATTAAACGTGTTGTGCATAAATAGCCTACACCATTAATTGGATTTATAAATATTTGTAGACCTAAACTTTATCTCCTTTCATAACATAACAAGTATTAAAAATATTTTGTATTAGAAATAATTATCTGACAGATCTAACTTAGAGGTATGATTATGTAATTTTTAACTAGTAATGCCTACATGATCACACTGTTGTAATGTAGTACTACTAATAGCAACTATATTTCATAGAAATGTGTAAGAACAAAAACCTAATGTAGTAGTAGTACAAAATTTAATTGGCATTGGCTGAACTACTGAACTGCACAACTGGAAACACAAGTGTGAGAGGCATACTATTAAACGACAACACCTTATACACCCTCTGTTTTGCAGATGACCAAATAGTTATAGCACAGGATTATGAGGATCTAGAATACATCAGTAGGAAATTAATTTGGGAATATGATATTTGGGAACTTCAAGTAAATCTAAACAAATTGAAGTATATGTGCATTGGGAGACAGAACAGGAATCTTCTATTGGAACACAACACAAAAATCAAGGTGTGTACAACTTATAAGTATTTGGGAATGACAATTACTAGTAATTGACTTTTGGACAGAGCGATAAAAGAACAAAACACATTAGGAAAAAGAGCAATAAGGATACTGAATAGCATCATATGGAATCAACATATATCAAAAATAAATAAATATAGAATATATAATACAATTATATAAAATATAATCTCATATAGAAACAAAGTATGGGAACTGAAACAAAAAACAGAAACATGTCTTGAAGCTACAGAAATGAATTATTGGAAAGAGCTGCAGGTCGGTCCAAATAGGAAAAGATAAAAAAGGCAAGAATCTGTGAAATCATATATGTGAATCACACCATTCTAGACGAAATCAAGACAAGACAACTTCAATGGTTTGGTCATGTCCAAAGGATGGACGAAAGTTGACTTCCCAAACTGATTTTAAAATGGTAGAAAAAAACCACATGGTAGAAAAAAAAAGAAAGACGGACACTTTGTTGGAGGAATTGATAAGGAAGTGAGAGAGATGGGATTGAGCAAGGATCAGTCTATGGAATGACAGAGCAAACTGGAAGCTAGGAATCGAAGAATGTTTTAAGCCGAAAAGAACCAGAACGTTAAACTAGTGAAACTGTTGTTTTGCTTAATCAGGTCCTACAAAGAAGCAGCTGTTTAGCCTAATGGTCTCATTGAGGGATACAGCGGAAAATAGAAGAATCCAAGGCAATTAGAACACAATGTAGAAACTATATAAATGTTCTAATTTCCAAAAAATGGGACTATTGCAGGGTGCAGTCAGTAATGCAACACTACATATAATACCTATATTACTGATTTATGAGTAAAACAAAACATGTAAAAGGAATAAACATTAGCGTGTTCACCAGTGAAGCAGCCACTTGGAATGCACCAAAAAGCAAGAAAACGCAGCAAACCTTGCTGAAAAATTTTAAGGAATGAAGATCTAAAACTACTTGGTAATTGAGGTATGGAAAATAACATGATCGTCAATACTGCCGTATATCAAATGTTCTCTTCCCATAATGATAATTACACGTTCAGTCTCAATATCAATGAAACTCTGCTGCCCAAACATGAAAAGACTAAATATCTTGAGATATAAAAATATCTGGGAATGTATATGGACAACACGCTGGCTTGGAAACACCATGTGACCAATATATAGCAAATAATTAGGATTATGACCAATTTTTCCCGTCATAAAGGCTACCGCGGTTTTGAAACTCTATCGTTTCATCTTAAGGCCGTTATACAAAATGTTAAATCCCTCTGTCTAGGTCATCACAAAGTCAAACAAAACATTAAAACATACATCACAAACACTGGGCACAATTACATGTTTAAAATATTCACCATGAAATTCGGCTTGCCAAGCTACACATATAGGTCATAATCCTAATTATTTGAATATGTGTCCGGTGACTATGTTACAATAATGAAATATATAGCAGAAAAAGCAAATAAAAGAATGGCTTTACTTAATGCCTTGTTGGAACTAGATGAGAAAATACGTAAGATATATTCAACAACACTTACAGGTCTTACGTAAAACCAATCCTAAAACATAGCCGTGAATAGTTTCTGCCTTAAGTCCCGCATATAACAGCTTCAGTTGTAGTCTCTGGGAGAAATAATAGAAGTCCGGGCATTTACCAGGTTGGCTGTGGGCTGGCAAGGCACTTTCCCCATTAAGAATGACGGGAACCATAATTTTCAGAAATCAATTGTTAAAAGTAAAGAAAAAACACACCAATCAGAAGGAAGCTATTGTCTGCAGGAGATGTGAGGTGATGCACTAACAGTAATGCGTGGGCATAAATGTAATAATCTAGCATACTGTAGACTCAAGATACACAAGCGAGTTTTGGTTGACAGGCCTGAGCAAGTTTTGGTTGACTTCCCTCTTTGAAAGCTGGGAGAAAAGTGTCGGATGTTTAGCGTGATTGTTTATTGTTAATATGTGAAACTAGGTTGTGTAACTCAGTCACAATATTGTTTAGATAATGACACTTCCATTATCTAGATTACAGAAATAAGAATTCCAACTAGTGTATGTGAAGCAGTTAAGATAACTTCAGTAGTAGGGCTCCAGTTATAAACACACAAAATATACCATTAAATTTCAGAGATAGAACATCATGCGGTTTCACATAGTCATCTGCACTTTTAGCCATTTACAAATTGGGCAAAGAAAGAAACGACCAAGTCCTTAAGATTGAAAAAGAATCACTGACTGCGATGAGGGACATATAAAATCACTGTATTTTGACACATAAAACTGAACCTTTCTGCACACTAAATTTCCCCACAACTATTTGTAACAATACAAACCTGCGTCTAGTCGAAGAAGTCAAAAATTATGAGGTGTGTCCAAAAAGGAAGTACAGATTTGTTCTTGGAAATGAAATATAACACACAACTTTGTCTTAACAGCTAAGGCAAAAAAAGAAAAAAGTGAGTTTTAAAACCATTATATCCATATATGAAATTTGGCATGACAAAGAAAAGATTTGGGAGGAAAAGAGGAAACAAAATTGAGAGGCAATGACCGCATTCCATCTTAACTTGATCTATGACAGTTTGGTATGATATTTACATAGAATGAAAATACTGCTCTTGGAAATTTACTTTGTACTGCAAACCAAATTTGGTGATGAATAGAGACCACCTGACATCAGGTAATACACTTCATGCTGATCAAAAGAATATTACAGTAATCATAAATAAGTTATACTGGGATGCCAGCAAGCTAATGGACTAGAACCTGACGCTGCCATTAGAGAGAAGCAAAATGTTTGTGTCAGCTTTCACATTAACAACTGTAATCTTATTCCTTGAAAAATATTGCAGCTAAGCACGAGTACATGATTAATTTAAAATAAAGGAATCACCTTTCAAAACAACTTCATTTCAGGGAATTAAATTTGATAAATCATTGAGAATCTTTGAAAAATCACTCTGCAAACTTACTGAAACTGGCTTAACTGGTATGCGCTATTCGTGCAAAATACAATTCCTATAAAAGTGAAGATATAAGTATGTTCATTGAAGGATACTAAAACCCTTAGTGAAACCAGCTGGTAAAGAAAGACCAATGTGATAACTCCGCTCAGCTACCAGTTTGAAGACGTTTATGTCAAGCTACCAGTTTGAAGACCAGTTGGAGGTGTGTCCAGAAAATAAGTACTATTTTGTACTACTGCCACCGCAGTGCTGCTATTGGCACTCCATGCATGCATGCTAGTCTTTCTGATTCATTGCCTCTTCATTGATGCCATTACAGTATATTTCTTTAGTGTTTCTAGTTCCTAGTTTGCTATTTGCATTTAAAATGTTTAAACAACTTATGAACCTGCCAACTGCGAGATTTGTTCTGTCATTCAGTTTTTGAACAGACGGAATGTTAAGCTGATATCAGACAGAATAAAATTTAAGATTTTTATGGTGAAAACATAATGAAAGATAGAATGGTGAGAAAGTAGGCTAGGAAGTTTAATGATGGATGAGCCAATGTTACTGGTGAAGCATGAACTGGACAGCCTTCTGTTATCAACACCTAGGGAAAATTGACAAGAAAATTCGTGAGGACAGTTCCTAATGGAAATGCTTTCTGATAAATTTCTACAAGTTTCAGAATCTCGTTTGCATAACATTGTTTCAGACTACTTAGCTTATCACAAGCTGTGTTACCACAGAGTTCGAAAAATGCTAATATTCACAAATCCCAATGCTTTGACATTTTGTACTCGGTACAGTGATGATGGAGTAGACTTTTTAAACCATACTTGGGTTTGTCTTGACACACCGGAATCACACATCAACCTCCAAAAAAACAATAATTCAAAATTACATTGTCAGCCCAGAAAATCATGTGAACCATGTTCTGGAACAGGAAGGGGTTTTGTTTGTCAAATTCCTTCCCAGATGTCAAACCATCAACGCAACATGACATTGTGAGACCTATAGAAACCTTCGGCACACAGTTCAAAACAAAAGAAGAGGGATGCTTAGTCAAGGAATTGTGCTGCTTCAGACACTGCATGGCCTTGTGCTGCTGGTGACACTCAAACTCTTTTAACTATGTTAAACTAGGTTGTGTAACTCAGTCACAATATTGTTTAGATAATGACACTTCCATTATCTAGATTACAGAAATAAAATTCCAACTAGTGTATGTGAGCAGTTAAGATAACTTCAGTAGTAGGGCTCCAGTTATAAACACACAAAATATACCATTAAATTTCAGAGATAGAACATCATGCGGTTTCACATAGTCATCTGCACTTTTAGCCATTTACAAATTGGGCAAATTGAAAAACGACTACAAGTCCTTAAGATTTAAAAAGATTTACTGATTATGACGAGGGACTTATAAAATCGATGTATTTTAACACAAAACTGAATTTCTGCACACTAAATTTCCCCACAACTATTTGTAACAACACAAACCTGCGTCTAGTTGAGGAAGTCAGAAATTATGAGGTGTATCCAAAAAGTAAGTACAGTTTTGTTCTTGGAATTTAGGAAATGAAGTACAAGACACAACTTTGTCTTAACAGCTAAGGCAAAAAAAAAGAAAAAAATGAGTTCTAAAACCATTATATCCATTTATAAAATTTGGTATGACAAAGAAAAGCATTGGAGGAAAAGAGGAAACAAAATTGAGAGGCAATGACCGCATTCCATCTTAACTTGATCTATGACTGTTTGGTATGATATTTACATAGAATGAAAATACTGCTCTTGGAAATTTGTACTGTACTGCAAACCAAATTTGGTGATGAATAGAGACCACCTGACATCAGGTAATACACTTCATGCTGATCAAAAGAATATTAAAATAATCATAAATAAGTTATACCGGGATGCCAGGAAGCTAATGGACTAGAACCTGATGCTGCCATTAGAGAGAAGCAAAATGTTTGTGTCAGCTTTCACATTAACAACTGTAATCTTATTCCTTGAAAAATATTGTAGCTAAGCACGAGTACATGATTAATTTAAAATAAAGAAATAATCATCTTTCAAAACAACTTCACTTCAGGGAATTAAATTTGATAAATCATTGAGGATCTTTGAAAAATCACTCAGCAAACTTACTGAAACTGGCTTAACTGGTATGCACTATTCGTGCAAAATACAATTCCTATAAAAGTGAAGATATAAGTATGTTTACTGAAGGATACTAAAACCCTTAGTGAAACCAGCTGGTAAAGAAAGACCAATGCGGTAACTCCACGCAGCTACCAGTTTAAAGACGTTTATAATATGAGGTGTGTCCAGAAAATAAGTACTATTTGTACTACTGCCACCGCAGCGCTGCTATTGGCACTCTATGCATGCATACCAGTCCTTCTGATTCATTGCCTCTTCATTGATGCCATTACAGTATATTTCTTTAGTGTTTCTAGTTCCTAGTTTTCTATATGCATTTAAAATGTTTAAACAACTTATGAACCTGCCAAATGCGAGATTTGTTCTGTCATTCAGTTTTTGAACAGACGGAATGTTAAGCCATCAACATCATCAAATTTAAGATGTTTATGGTGAAAATATAATGAGTGATAGAATGGTGAGAAAGTGGGCTAGGAAGTTTAATGAAGGATGAGCGAATGTTACTGGTGAAGCATGAACTGAACGACCTTCTGTTATAAACACCTACGGAAAAATTGACAAGAAAATTCGTGAGAACAAACAGTTCCTAAAGGAAATGCTTTCTTATAAATTTCTACAAGTTTCAGAATCTCGTTTGCATAACATTGTTTCAGACTACTTAGCTTATCACAAGCTGTGTTACCACAGAGTTCAAAAAATGCTAATATTCACAAATCCCAATGCTTTGACATTTTGTACTCGGTACAGTGATGATGGAGTAGACTTTTTAAACCAAACTTGGGTTTGTCTTGACACCCCGGAATCACACAACAACCTCCAAAAAAACAATAATTCAAAATTACATTGTTAGCCCAGAAAATCATGTGAACCATGTTCTGGGACAGAAAGGGATTCTGCTTGTCAAATTCCTTCCCAGATGTCAAACCATCAATGCGACATGACATTGTGAGACCTATAGAAACCTTCGGCACACAGTTCAAAACAAAAGAAGAGGGATGCTTAGTCAAGGAATTGTGCTGCTTCAGACACTGCATGGCCTTGTGCTGCTGGTGACACTCAAACTCTTTTTCGATAGTTCTGTTGGAAGCAATTTCAACACCCACCATACAGCCCAGAACCCAGGCACCATCCAACTACCACTTGTTCTTGTACATGAAGCACAATCTTGATGGTAAGCACTCCGAAACTAATGACAATATGAAACACTCTGTACAGCTATGGTGGGTTCATTTTTCAAAGAAAGATAAGTCAGTCGACTGGTGTCTGCACATTGGTAGAAACTTACATGCAGAAAAGTAGCTTAAGGTATCATCTTCAATGTAAATTTAATTTTTTTAAAAAGTTTTACAATTTCTTTTTCAAAACTATACTTTCTGAACAAGCCTCATACTTAAAAGATCTCTCATAAAACACTTAACTGGCTTCAGCCAAGAATTTCTAGTTAGTCAGTTTTTTTTACCATAATTTAACTATGTTTCACTCTGAATCAATTTTGGTATAAAGTTATTGCCAAAGCTAAATGAAAAGACATTGACATCAGAATAATATGCAGGTTATATTTCAATGCATAGTTGAATCAAACATGGACGGCTTAAAATTGGATAAGACAATATTTGTGACACGAAAAAGATTTTCTGTATGAATAATAATTTGGTCTCAAAGCAGCCTGAGTGGGGTTCATACATTAGCCAATAATAGATTAAAATACTATCCTTCATAAACCGAAATCTTATTATGAAGAATGACATTTATTTTTTGTTGCTTCCTCAATACAAAAAGGATTTTTTTAGCTCTTTGTAATTCTGAAATTCCATTTCATTAAAATATTATCAATTTTTGTTTATAAATTAAAAATAAATAATAAATAATGAACTAATTAGGCCTATTATTTTATAAAATTATTAACGGTTTTGCTATTATTTTAAAAATAATTACTTAATACAGTTATTATTAAAAATAATTTTTGTTTGATAATTTAATTTTTAAAATTCACATTCATAAAATTGAAAAACTGAATGGTTCAAAGATATAAACAAAATCTAGTGTTGAATTTACAATATAATTGAAACACAAGCTTTGGAACACCAATACAAAATGCCTAAAAAAATATTTAAATAACAAAACCATTAAAATTATTGAAACTAATAATAAATAATATTATCGATATTACATGATGTGTTAAGCTTGCATTCCGCGTATGCTACACATCACGGTTAGGCTAGTTTCCACAATATCTTTTGTGTTGGTAGACACAAGGGACAAGCAGGCAAAACAAAACATACTTAATCTACAGTAGGCTTATACAAAACATAAAAAAGAACAAACTAGTAACAAAAACCAGCCTAACCTTTGTAAAGAATGCACAGAGGGATACAAGCAAAGGTAATGTGGAACTCAAGAACAGCTGACAAATTGGGCTCTAACTGTTACATACCTTAGCGATACAAAATCCTGTCACTGAAGCCTGGCGTGATGACTGTTGATTGATGAGTTGATAGTTCACTATTTATGTAGACAGAAAAGTTTATGACTTGGTTGTAGACCAAAGAGATGATTGTTTAAATGATTATAATTTTCTTCTTTCTATTCCTAAAACAACATTTACATTTACTTCAACAGAAGTCAGGCAGGTTTTTGATACAGCTAAAGAAAACAAAGCTCCTGGTTATGACGGAATACCATGTGAGTTTTTTTGTAATGTTTATACTTTATGTGTCAGTTAGACTAATGAGGATGAGGAATCAGTGTTAATGGTAAGGGAGACTCTACGGGAGCAACTACGGCTTGAACTAAGGACCTTATTGTGTGCAGTTAAGTGACACAGTAGACTGACTAATGCTTTAGCCACTTCGATACCAAGCCTGAGAACAACATTTATATATATATTTTTTTATTAGACGGTATTTCAAAATTATTTTCAGGAATAATTTTGAGTCATATTGAACAGTGGAAAGGGGAAGAAAAGGTATTGTATGAATATCAGTTGGAGTTGTCTACAATGGCCATCATATGACAACCTGTGAATATTGTTTATATAAATTTGGCCCAAAAGAATTTGGCTAGACACCGTGGTTTTGTGGATTTTTCAGCTGCTTTTGACTATTAACAGAGAGGCCTTATTTTATAAATTGTTTAGCCTTGGATTTTCATATAAAATATTGAAGATTATTAAAAGTTTATCCTCAGGTACCTCAGCTGGTGACATGGTGTTTGATACTTTTGACAAAAAGGTTTTAAGACAAGAATGCCTGTTCAGCCCTTTGTTATTTTCGCGCTTTTTAAATGATCTTTGTGGTTGTGAGTTTGGAGGCTGTGCCTATATTACTTTACATAAATGATACTGTGTTAATTTCCAATACATGAACAGTATTGCAGGGAAATGTGAACAACTTTCAGGTATATTATGACACTTGGAACTTGGAATAGTTAATTTAGACAAGTCGAAAATAATGGTTTTTAGGAAGGGAGGAAATTTGGGCGTCAGTGATAGTTGTCCTATAAAGGAGCACAGATAGAATTTGTTAACAATTACAAATACTTAGGCATGACTTTAACCCCATCCTTCTCTTTGCAAACACATCTATCGCAAAAACTAACAGCATCTAAGAACAAAATTAACTATGTGTAACAAATTTTGATTGGAAACAAATATGTTCCATTGAAAACAAAATGCTCTTGTTTTAATGCTGTACAGGGATTATTAATGTGTAATGCAGTGCAAGTCTAGGGCTTTAGACAATACGAACAAATCGAGTAAATTTTGAGGTTATTTTATTAAACATGTATTTCAATTACCCGGTAAAACACCAAATTAACAATTAGATTTAGATAATTGTTTTTGTTTTATATTTAAATTATATATATAATATGTATTATGCTACATAATTTCATAGCTATATAATTTATTTTAGCGTATTTTATATGCTCTAAAAATGTCAAATGATTGACGCCTAAATTTTTCACCAAAGAGATAATAAATAAAAACCTTTTCTGGTATAAGGAATGGCAACTTTTAGTGAATTAATATTCAGTGTTTCTCGACAAGGGACACACAGACTCAGAAGAATGGCAAGGTCAGATATTTATTTTGGTAGATGTTGTACAGCAAGCAAGTTTAAAAAGATAATATCCGAGCACCTAATATTTCCACTTACCATAATATTTACAGTACTCTGGAATTCAGTAACTGGTCTTATTTACACTGATATATACAAATTCAAAACTAACTGAAATGTAGAGCAGAATTGTACTAAAATTATAGACCTTGTGTGGAGGGGATAATTTTTGACTGATATTTACATAATACGAAAGAGAAAGAAGACGTTTTTCGTTTCGTTGCAAGGTGTCCAATTTTACTAATTTTTATAGAACAGTTTTTCAAAAAAATAGAACTTTCAAGATGATAATTTAATGTATATTACACAAAAGGGATTGGGTTGAATGGTCCAGTATGTTCAGCAGGCGTGGTGATATTTATAGAATTTAATAAAAGCATTTAATTAATAATAATAATAATATCTATGTTTAATGTCTTTTGTTATAATTTAGTTGTACATAAATATTTATATAAAATTATAAAAATATTAAAAAAAAATATTAATAAAAAAAAAAAAAATATTAAAAAAGGGTTGATAATGATAGATATATTTGAAATATAAATAGATGTGTAAGTTTATGAAAAGTATACCAACCAACAGAGAGACAGTCTATGTGACCATTACCTTAAAATGCTTCAGAAATATGCATGTTTATTTATTATGTGGTAAATAAAGTATAATAATAATTATTATTTTTATACTTACCCTACTGGTACATAAAATTCTGACACTGGAGCCTGGAATGATGACTGTTCATTGATGAGTTGTTAGTTTAGTCTTTCCTGTAGATAGACAAGTTCATAATGACTTGGTGTAGATTGAAGAGGTCATTGTTGAAATGATTGTAATTTTCTTCTTTGCATTCCTAAACGTGACAAACTTATTAGCTAAGAAATAGCAGGGCTGAGATGTCTTCTCTCCCTCTACTAAAACTACACTGAATTCAAAAAGCAGTAATAGCTTCACATCCATTTCTTTGTTTCAGCATTTTACTTTGTCTAACCAGATGCCAGAACTTTTACTTTCAATTATTAGTTTTTAACATTTTCAAATGATTTTTTCTTCAATTACATGCATTAGACAATACTCCTTTTTAGTCCAAAATTTTGTAATCATCCGGTCAGCCTTTTCAACATATATTTATGTACATTAACAGTAAATGATCGCGACAAAATTCTCTCTTATAAATAATATGTAAATCAATTTTAATGATTTTCATGTTTAGTTAATTTAAATAAAATTATTAAACATCAATTAAAACACAACACTTCCTTTTAAATAACTTCTTGTCTGGGTTGTGAACTCTATACTATGGCAGTAACACTATCTTTTAATAAACAAAACAGTTGGTATTGTACAGGATGTTTGAAAAAAAACATCTATACAAAGTGACATACACTATTCTAATTTGTGGTATTTAATTCATCAACTGTTCAAGTTTTGCTCACGTAAATGTGGGAATTCAGTTCCTGCAGTTGAAGTGGCCACTCAAAATGCCTGAGTTATTTTAAAAACTGTACATTTTCATGAGTTCTAGAAGACAAACAGATTTGTTTGAACACTCCTTAGTTCAGTTTTTCATTCAATGCATTGGAAAAACCAAAACTGATGTTAAAAATTTCTGTCTGTTATATTAAAATGCCAATATCCACTGTCTATGGTAAAACAACAACAGATTTCAAGTGAAACATGTATGTGTTAAATCTAAAAACATTGTTAGTAACTTTTAGGCTACCTCAAACTTTTTTACTCATATCAAAAAAAATGGCAGACACACAAAAAATTGTTGATTTATCTTAAAACAGGGTATTTCTAAAAACTCTATGATTTCTTCGTGTAAAATGTCAATTGTCTGTTTACAATATCTTAACAACAGAGATATTGTCGTTAAAAAAAATCATACCATATTTTACAGACTATAAGATACTACGGACTATAAGACGCACTTTAATTTTTGAAGTTTTTTAAAAAAACAAATTTTTTACCACTTTTATTATTAGATTGTAAAGCAAGACTATCAAAAAAATGCGTAGTTTACTTTTATTTTATTCCATTACAAAATTAGCTACTAAGAAAAATATTGTACTGTTATTAATAACAAAAATCACTTTCAATTTAAGTTCACTGGCACTGTAAACTGCAATGATGCATCATAGGCAGTGTTCTGGGTTTGAGATGACAGGGTGGGGAGACAGTTTTAGTTAGCAAACTTGTGAATCCCTGCAACTCATGTTCGTCACATCGGTGCACTGCTGCTGCCACTTAAATCAAATCTAACCAGATAGAGATAGGTTTTCCGCAGCATCGAATATATAGCAATTTTTAAGACTGATGAGAATTTTAAACAATGGACATTTTTATATTAATTTCAAGTATAAGACGCACCTGAATTTTGGAGGCAATTTTTTGAAAGAAGAGGGGGCTTGTAGTCCGTAAAATACAGTTGAGCTTTAGACCAAAAATCTGTTCATTACTACATATATTCTACCAGTAACTTGCTTTTTAATAACAAAAGCTTGTCTCCCACTAATATAAACTTATAGCCGTTCATATTGAAACAAAAAGTCAGCTTTCAAATAAATTAACAGTCATTTTTATTCCCTAAAAAACTGATAGTATAGCAAAGCACAAGTACACAGCTAGTTCTTTATAAAACACTGTAAAATTAATGATAAATTTAAAAAATCCTTAATTTTTTACCAAACATATCATGTTGGTGCGTGGATGACATTACTGTTAAAAAGTCAATAGTGTCCATTATGTGTGCATGAATTGGTCACTTTTGTATTTTTAATCTTTCTATGCGTCTGTTTGCTGTCACTTGAATCTGAGAAACTCAGAAGTGTTGAACAGCTTTATTGACAGATCTTGCTTTTTTTCTGAAAGGCAAAGCGCACATTTTTTAAACCTTAAAATACTTTGTTAAGTAATTATTACAAAAATTACCTTCATTGGTACATCCTTGTATTAGAAGAGGACGCATTGTTGGCATAGCGTCCTTAGCTGTCGGACGTTTAGCGTTACCCAGGGTGCACCGCGAGGAGGCGCCGACTTCACACCCCCTGCAACAAAATATTTCAGATTTCAAAGTTGTACATTACATATATAAATGATCATATTTTCTCTCTTCAACTTTACAAACAAACTATTTACATTATAACCTTCTATTTGAATATCATATACAAAACATAAGCCAAAATTGTGCTGAAAATAGTGGATAACAAACCAGGAAAATGATTTTATTTTTAAGGTGTTAGTCACTCATTGCTAAATCAGAACTATGAGAACGTCATGAAAAAAATTATGCATTTTCCATAGCTGGACAACAGGTTATTTATTACTTTAGTAATATTAATTTTTGCAAAATGTAATCATAATTCCACAAACACCTGATTCCAGGTGACAACAAAGTATGTGTTATCACAAATAGGTACAATTATTCATGAATCAGTTATTTGAAAAACACAATCTGACAACAAATTTCTTTACTCGTAATATCTGTAGAAGTAGACAAAACTTTTTTGAACAGTTGACAGCAAAACTGTTTACAGTAAACCATCTGAAATCAAATCTGGATTAATATGGGTTAGAGTATATGCCTAACAAGCAAGTCTTTTTCGATAAGCAGAAACCTATTTTGGTCACGGCAGCTGGTAGAGTCATTTGGCCACCATTGCCACACACATTTGGGTGATGTGTTTTGAAGCACTACTTGTCACAACCTCGTGCCACTGTAATTTTTACTGATATTTACTTTTTATTATTAAAAAAACTTCCTACTCAAAGAGTAGTAATGATTGTTATAACGTATAATATTGTGTATATATAATTATATATTGTATACAATGTGATAACCTTATGTGATCGCTACAGTTTTTAACATGTCAATTGAATGATCACAGAATTCTTTTTATATCCTTCTTCTTTTCTGCTAGGATTATTATCACTTGTTTAGTATAATGAACATAGCCTTCCCTAGCTTCGTCAATTATACTTTCATTAAACGCAGATATTATGTTTAAAAACCTAAACATTTTCAAAAATTAACAGGAGGGACGATCATTGAAGAGAAAGTTTGAAAGGAGCCGGTCAGAAGCGAGCGAAAACGTATGATTTTGAAGAGCCAATCAGAAGCGAGCACGTTAGGTTTAATGTACACGTGTTAAATAGAGGAGGGGTACGAGGTGGAGGTAGAAAATTATATATAGGATGGGCCATAGTATAGATATAGTTTTTGAAGATGGAGGTTCTCCGAAACACGTCAACGAAAGTAGAATTGATGAAGCTAGGGAAGGTAGATCATTATACTGAATATAGTGATCTACAGTATTTTTAAGAGCCGAATGGTAGTATTAATTTTTTTTTACATACAATGATGGCAAATGTCTTAAAAAAATTACAATTTGTGGGATAAATAATCCATTATTAACTACTTATTTAAAAAATACAACAATATTTATTCTAAATAAAAAACATGGTTAAATAATTTCTTTTTAAACTTTTTTGCTACACTATAGTTTTTATTTTTCACAAATTACAATAGGGTTATTCAATTGTATAATTGTACAATCAATCAATCGTCACATTGATTGAAGTTGGATCTAACATCCCCTTAATTATATATCACAAAGAAGGCCAAGTTGTAGGCCTACTATTATTTCTTTTTTGTGTATAATTAAAAGGCCTGGGCAAGTTTTATTTGCGTATACCCGGGTACAGCCGAATACTTCTGACCGTTTCTACCAGCAAACTTGTTTGGCACTTGCTATAAGCTGAATGACAAAAAGCAAGAATTAATTGTAAAAGTTCCAATAAAAATATATTTAAGTAAACATACTGGAGTTATTCTGAAATTGTTGCTACTGGCAATTAATGATGTTATGGCTGTTTGAAAATTTTAGTTTATAATGTTATAATACTTGGGTCATGCATATATGATGGATTACGTAAGGCGTAGGGCGGAACGGTGAGCATGTTTTTTTATAAATGGTTTTGCTAGGATTTAGAAAAATATTAATTTTTAGTTACTAGTCTTAAATATTATAAAGAGGTCACAGCCAAACAATGAACACCATTGACAAAGACATAGGCAAAATTACGAAAATGCTGACATACTGCCTGTTGCAATAAGCAACAAGATATGTAGAACAGCAGTTGAAATAAAAGATTGGGGAAGAAGTAGGGTGAAAAACAGTCGATTCCGGAGGAGACTGGAACGTCAGTATATGCCGGAGAACAGTCGATTCCGAGGGGGACCCGAAGACTTTGTGTCGGCACAATCTACGGAAGAGCATTCCATCTGGACGGTGCTGAGAAGTGGCAAATCGGTGGTAAAAGTAAGTAGACAAAAATTGGCGTACACTTCTTCCTATTTTATTTTTAGTTTGAATACATTAATATACATTTTGGGGAACATTTTGAGAAAAATAAGACAGTAGTGTTCATTCTTGGGGTTGCCTCCAACTATAGTTGTAACTGTAACAGGATAAATGTAATGTAATACATCTCAATGTATTAAAGGTATTTTTTTGATGAACCACCGATGAATCGGACAGTTTGAAGGACCCGAGTAGTAGAAAAAAGACCCATTACCCCAAACAGTTTATCAAAATTAACCTAAATCAGCACTTCGTAAGTTTAGCAAGAGGAAGTCAAAGTCAACTGTTATAACAACGGACAATCTGGTAACAATTGGCAACTGAAATAATTTTTTAGTCTGGCAAATCTGCACTCTGCTTCCCCTATGACTGATATGAGCTTTGAACATGTCAACAGTATTTAATGTTCTGAGGTCAGAGCAGTATGTTTTATTATCCTAGTGGCAGTATGAACTCTTAAGCTATACATATACCACCATGGTCTTGAAAATGGATTTGCTAATGTATGAGTAGTTCTGCACAAGTTGCAACTGCTGTCAGTAGTAAGTGCAGAACAAGTTTTTTCCATATTAAAACTTATCTTTGTAATACAATGCATCAAGAAAAACTTGTGGGTTTAGTACAATTGCTACTGAATGTGAGTTAGCTAGACTGATAGATCAACGATTCTGGTGAACGAGTTTGAAAATGTGAAAGCATTACCATTAGGACATAGAAAGTTGTTGATCAATTTAAATTAAACAATGTGTATAAGACTGCAGTTATTTCTGATATTTAATGAAAGTAGATAAAGCTGTACACACTTTACTCAAATGAAAAATTAAATGAAGTAAAATATGGCTCATAAGTTTTGAAAAAAAATAATTTTTTTAGCATATCTCCATAACTAAAAACATTTTCTAACAAACTTTTTTAGGAAGAATTAGAAACCTCTTTTCTGTTATATTCAGACATTGATATAGTTTATAATATTTTTTTATTTGTACTAATATTACTTCCTTGTATTTTAACCACTACACTCCTGGGTTTACTGTATTTTATGTCACACATTATTTTACTTACGAGGGTCAGGCCAGTGTCCAATATCTTCAGACGTTGATGGATTTACATTCGCATGCAGGAAGGAGGAAGGTAGGGAACATGCTTAGTCATCTATCAAGGGAATGCACACATTTAGTAAAACATTATGTTTTAGATAAAGAGAAAATGTATTGAAAAAGACATGCACACAAGCAAAACTATATTCTAGCTAAAATATTAAAAAACACATAAAGTTATTGCAATGCATTATCTAGTGTTTAGAAGTGTAAAAACATATGTTTAAATAAAATGGTTGCTTTTTACTTAAATGTACACAAACTTTCTCATATTCAATTGAGAACAATTCCCCAAAAACGAATTCAGTTCAGAGGTTATCAACAAAAAATTTTAAAACTGATTTATTTTCTTAGTCAGTTCATCAGATTCTGCTCAAAAGTTAAACTGTTTTGTCATAAAATATTTTATAATCAGGTTTTGTTCAAAATCCATTCTCATAATTTTGATCAAATATAATGCATAAATTTATATGGATTTTTTTCACAATCACTGTACTTGCTTTAGACTTTTTTGAGTGAGAAATTAAAATAAATTAAACCAAACTGCAGGTGCAAAGAACATTCTGAAATCACACAAACATCAGCAAGCAGGAATAATTAATTTAAAAAATGTGCAAAGCATATTAAACGACTTTTAAAATCAGAAATACAAAAATACCTCTAAATAGCCATTCATAAAAATACCCGTTTTGTAGATAAAAATGATTTTTTTTTCTTCAAAAGATTAAACTATTGGTTACACTTTCCAAAAGATAATAACTTATATTGGTGTTTTTTATTCAAAAATTCAATGTTGTAGATACACTTTTGTTAAGGGGTGATATCCCACTTGGAATAAACAAAATATCGGTGGGTCTAGGGGGGGGGTGCCTCTAACCTGAAGAGAAGAAGTACAGGAATTCTTCCATGGGATTTTTTATAAATCAAAACTTAAATTTAAAGGTACAACAAACATTACAGTATTGTTTATATTAAAAAAATTGATTATGTAGGACCCAAATTTGTTTTTCCTTTTTTCATATTAATTGATTTAAAAAAGAACTCATACATTTAAAAAAAATATGTCTAAATGGAGTATAGAAACATTGGAAAGTGCACACTTCGTTGATAATTGTTTATAATTACAGTAAATATTGCAAAATATAAACCAGACATATATTTCTACCTTATATAACACTTAAAGGGTTTAAGAACCTTAGAACCACTTCTACACCTTGATCGAACACAAAAAAGGTAGGATAATCAGAGGATAGAAAAATGATACAGTGTTACTGCTACATTCTAACTAAGAACCATAAATTAGGTGTCTTTACATTTATATTTTTATTGTTTATTCTCTTATTGTTATTGTTTATTACCTTTAGCCAGGATTGAAGAGAATGATATATTTCCCTGATTTTATCATTCATGTAAGCGGGCCCTGTACTTACACCACTAATGAAGTTTTTCTAATATGTTTAAAGCCAAACTTTCAGGCAAGTTTATATAATTTAAAGTGTTGATTCATTTGAACCTTGAAAATATGAACCTTAATTTGAAATGGCGGTGATTCGATTAACCAAATCGTTTGGATTATCAAACATAGACATAAACAATGTGTCTAATGACAGCATTAATTGTACAGCATTCAATAGGGTTTAGAAATAATAATAGGCCTACAGAATAAAGTGCCACAAAATGACAGAACATCCTTTTATTTAATACATTAGAACATTATTTTGAAATAATATTTGGAAATGTTGTGGTGGAAATATAGGATTAGAAAAACGTTTTGAGAAGGGTAAAATCAGCAATTCCTATGCAACACATGATTAACCCAGGAACCCTGATATAAAGGAAAATAAATTAAAAGAAAAAGCAAAAATACATTACAGTTGCGAGTTATAAATGTAACATGACACTCTATAGATAACCTTGATTTGAAGAATAACGCTCAAAAATGTTTTTCAATTTTTTCAGTAAATATTATTTTTAAGATTTTTTTGCTTATGCCACTACAGAAATTAATTTATAATTTCAGAACATTTTAAAATTATTTTTGCAAGTTTTATTCGTACAATACTTTATTTTAACATAGTATATTCAGTCGCTTCAGAACAGCTATACTGCTGATACGATGAAGAAGTTTATCACAAAATTTTCTGCTACTGCAGCTAAAGTTATTTATGCCTAAATTGGATTCAGGTATCAAAAGTTTGGTTTACCAATGTTCTACTATAGTTTACTCTAATGTTTTTGTTTGCCCTAGGTAGGTTGTATACTCTAATGTTTTTGTATACAAACTCTAGGTTTTTGTATACGCTAATGCCACTATAACATTAACATTTTCAATAAAATGACCTTAAATACATAATTTTTCACTCATTTTGTAAAAAGTCCAAAGAATTTTTTTTGTATAAAACCAAAATTTGTTTTAACTTGTAGGCATTATTTTCCAATTTTAAAATAAAATGTAGTGACAATATATTATTTTTGTAAATTCAAATTTGTAACTAAAATGTTTTTTAGCTTCACTATTTGAAAAATAAAAGGGTTACTATCAATAACATAAAAAACAAATGGGTATTTTTGAAACTTAGAAGCACATTACTACAGATATTTATGAAATAACCAAAATAAAAACTTACAATTGAAGAAACAGCAACCAGTCGAAACATTAAGGACACTTGGTTACAGGAAACTCCTGACCTGGAATCCCACAAATACAAATTAAATTAACAAAATGTGGTTTAAATGAAACCACTATCAGAGACGTTACTGAAGATGTTGGCATATCAGTTGGCTCATGCTATGATATTTTCCCAATATTTTGGACATGAAACTTGTGTCAGCAAAGTTTGTTCCAAAACTGCTGAATTTTGACCAAAAAAGTCATCGCATGTCCATCTCTCAAGAGATGCTTAATGACATCAATTACAATCCAAAGTTTCTCAAAATGGTCATAACTGGCAATAAAACATGGGTGCATGGTTACGACGACGAAACCAAAGCCCAATCATCCCAATGGAAGATGAGCAAAGACCGAAAAAAGCACTCAAAGTTTGGTCAAATGTGAAAGTTTTGCTCACCATTTTACAATGGCATAGTGCATCACCAGTTCTTTCCACAAGGTTGTACGGTTAATAAGGAGTATTACCTTGAAGTTATGCGCTGTTTGCGTGAAGTAATACGAAAAAAAAACGCCCTAATTTGTGGAAAGACAATTTGTGGCTTTTGCATCACAATAATGCACCTGCTCACACATCGTTTATTTTTAGTAGATTTTTAGCCAAAACCAACACCATAATCAATACTCAACCACCATATTCACCGGACTTGGCTGCGACTTCTTTCTGTTCCCAACACTCAAATGACCCATGAGAGGATGAAGGTTTGCCATGATTGTGGAAATAAAGACAGCATAGCTGAAAGAACTCAAGGACATACCAAAAAGTGCTTTTTCAGAAGTGCTTTGAAGACATGAAAAAGCACTGGCACAAATGTATTTTATCTGAGGGGGATTACGTTGAAGAGGGCACAATAAATATTGATGAATAAATAAATATTTTTTGAGAAAATAACAAAGTCACCATTATTTTTTGAAACACCTCGTATTCAAACATAATTGCACAAAAAATCCTTTTATCTTGATGCATATAGGCTGCATTTAGACAAAATATCTAACAATGTTTTGACCATAGTATGCGGTGACACCCGCCATATTGATCATAATAACTGCCATAAAAGTAATGTTAATTTATAAATTGAATCCGTTCTTTGTGATTTAATCAATATAAGTGAATCATCAGATTAACCAATGAATGCAATAACCAGCAACTACAGTATTACCAAATCTAATGAATCTTTGGAAAATTACACTAAATTTCTACTTTAGATTGATAGCTCACAAACTCAATTTTTTGAGGGTACAGCAACTAAAAATTTTGTCTTATCACTTATGGAAAACATTTGATCAAAACCATTAAATCTTTTTTAGACACTTTAATTTTTAACAATTTTTTGACTAAAAAGGGGCTTAAAAATACTTTCTATGAAAAATTTAAAGAATGGCCTCAAGGTACCAAGGTATGGACAAACCAAATCTTCATTCTAATTCAATATCCAGCAATGACCAAGATACATAGACTGAAAAACACCTACATAAAACGCATTTTTTTTTTACTCAGGGGTTTTTAAATGGATAGATCTATCAAAATCTGAAAAATCACCAAACTTTTGTATACTTCGAATAGTAATAAAGTAGAAATTACTTAATTTAAAATAATTCAGGAAAACATTAATTCTTCTTAAATTTAATAATGCACATACAATAATACTAACCCATTTTGACCTGACCCTCGTTGTAGCTACCAGCAGATCCACTTAGTCAACTTCAATAATGTCTTTGATGTTTCTACGCAATTAGAAGTGAAGCAGGGAGTAATTTACTCCAATGTGAGCAGTTTCTGTAACAACTTCACTTAGGACATATAAATTAGCTTAATTAAAATAATTAATAAGAGTACTTGATAGGCTCATCAAGTAATATCACAAAAAGAAACAAATAATCACACAGTTTTAAATATGTATGCTACACACATATACGTTCACAAAGTGTTATAACTATACTAAGAATCCATACACATTATAATGTCTGTTAGAGTATGATTTGACACTACTAGAATCTGAACTGACCTTTTTTTGTAGTCATTTCAAATCCATTGTCTTGTTGATTCTTCAATTTGAAACCAAAATCCAAAACCAATTCATCTTCTTTTTCTTCATTGGAAAAAATATTTAAACATGACCGAACACATTAAACAAAAACAAAACTTAAAACTAAAAGAGCCCATGCGTAGTAACAATAGCTTGAAATACATCAAGCAGTGACACTACAAACCTGAAACAGAAAAACATCCTAACAGAGTCTAACGGGACTCTTAAAGCGGGACTATAATTTCACCCCACCAAGTCTAACGTCAACCTCTAATAAGTGTTGAGGAATTACGACAGTGCAAAAAGTGTAAACACAGTGGTAGTGTAAATGTGTGTAGTGCGATGAACCCAGCAGGGAAACAAAGCGTCCCCCTGGGCCAGAGTATGGGTGGCCTAAAAGAGATACATTGGTTAGTCAAACCTTACCTAGGCTAAGTGCTACCTTATCTTTAAATTTCAGCAAAAACAGTGGAACTTATTAAAAATGTCACGTGCAAACGAAATGTCAAAAATAATATGTTGTTTTATGAATTAATGAAAAAAAAACAAAAACCCTATCATGTATAAAAGTGCTGTGTGTGTGTGTGCACATCATGTCTTCTAAAAAACATCTTGTGCAATTAGCTAAAAAGGAGAATAACCTGAAAAAGATACCTGTAATAGAACAAAGACACATACAACAATTATATTTCAAAGTAATCAAAAATTACATAAATTCTGATAAAAAATCACAATAAGTACTATTCCCTACTAAAACCATGATATTTCTTTTTATACAATGTCAGTAATAAAAAAAGTTTAACTTCACATGAATTCTGATCTACAACCCACAATAAGTATTACTCCTAACAAAATATGTAATATCTCTTCTTATTTGTATGTACCACCTCTAATAATACAAAAATTAAGTGAATTCTGATCCAGAACCCACAATAACTATTATTCTTAACAAAATAAGTAATATCTCTTCTTATTTGTATATACCACACATAATAATTAAAGTTTAAGTGAATTCTGATCCAAAACCCACAATAAGTATTATTCCTAACAAAATATGTAATATCTCTTCTTATTTGTATGTGTCACCTCTAATAATAAATGTTTAAGTGAATTCTGATCCAGAACCCACAATAAGTATTACTCCTAACAAAATATGTAATATCTCTTCTTATTTGTATGTACCACCTCTAATAATACAAAAATTAAGTGAATTCTGATCCAGAACCCACAATAAGTATTATTCTTAACAAAATAAGTAATATCTCTTCTTATTTGTATATACCACACATAATAATTAAAGTTTAAGTGAATTCTGATCCAAAACCCACAATAAGTATTATTCCTAACAAAATATGTAATATCTCTTCTTATTTGTATGTGTCACCTCTAATAATAAATGTTTAAGTGAATTCTGATCCAGAACCCACAATAAGTATTATTCCTAACAAAATATGTAATATCTCTTCTTATTTGTATGTGTCACCTCTAATAATAAATGTTTAAGTGAATTCTGATCCAGAACCCACAATAAGTATTATTCCTAACAAAATATGTAATATCTCTTCTTATTTGTATGTGTCACCTCTAATAATAAATGTTTAAGTGAATTCTGATCCAGAACCCACAATAAGTATTATTCCTAACAAAAAATGTAATATCTGTTATTTGCATGTACCACCCCTAATAACAAAAGCTTAAGTGAATTCTAATCCTGAACCCACAATAAATATTATTCCTAACAAAATATGTAATATCTCTTCTTATTTGTATGTGTCACCTCTAATAATAAATGTTTAAGTGAATTCTGATCCAGAACCCACAATAAGTATTATTCCTAACAAAATATGTAATATCTCTTCTTATTTGTATGTGTCACCTCTAATAATAAATGTTTAAGTGAATTCTGATCCAGAACCCACAATAAGTATTATTCCTAACAAAATATGTAATATCTCTTCTTATTTGTATGTGTCACCTCTAATAATAAATGTTTAAGTGAATTCTGATCCAGAACCCACAATAACTATTATTCCTAACAAAATATGTAATATCTCTTCTTATTTGTATGTGTCACCTCTAATAATAAATGTTTAAGTGAATTCTGATCCAGAACCCACAATAAGTATTATTCCTAACAAAATATGTAATATCTCTTCTTATTTGTATGTGTCACCTCTAATAATAAATGTTTAAATGAATTCTGATCCAGAACCCACAATAAATATTATTCCTAACAAAATATGTAATATCTCTTCTTATTTGTATGTATCACTCCTAATAATAAAAGTTTAAGTGAATTCTAATCCAGAACCCACAATAAATATTATTCCTAACAACAAAATATGTAATATCTCTTCTTATTTGTATGTATTATCACCTCTAAAAATAAAAGTTTAAGTGAATTCTGATACAGAACCTACAAGAAATATTATTCTTAACAAAATATGTAATTTCTCTTCTTATTTGTATGTATCACCCCTAATAATAAAAGTTTAAGTGATTTTTTACCCAAAACCCACAATAAGTATTATTCCTAACAAAATATGTAATATCTCTTCTTATTTGTATGTGTCACCTCTAATAATAAAAGTTTAAGTGATTTCTTATCCAAAACCCACAATAAGTATTATTCCTAACAAAATATGTAATAGCTCTTTTTATTTTTGTATATACTACCCCTAATAATAAAATTCAAACTTCAAGTAAATTTTGATCCAGGAATAAGTATTATTCCTAATATAATAAATAACATCTCTTCTTATATATGTTGCCTAATGATAAAAGTGCAAACTGCAAATGAATTATTTTTAAAAAAAACTGGCATTAAAATACTACTCTTATCAAATTATACAAACCTTACATATTTCTTCTTGTGACTGAGAGGTACTTGATGTCTGATGCTCACACATCAAATCTGTGTCCCGTAAAAAGCTGAAAGTGCATTTTGTTTTTTTTTTAAATATTAACTTTTTATGAATTTTAATTTTACTGTATTATTAATTCCACTAAATTTGCTGAACTAATTACTAATAACATGCCAGCTAATTCTGCAAGGAAACAATTAACACATAGTAACATCTACTATAAAAACAATAGGCAATATTTGAATAATTGGTTTATAAAAGTTTTAAATTAAATTTAAATTTACAATCAATGAAATAATATTATATTTAAATTTTTCTTTTTACTATTTTGCTTCAGAAAACTAATTATACATAAAAGATTAAAATTGTTGTAAATTTAAAAATTTAGATTATATATTATTTTTATATTGCTATTTTAAAAAATATTTTATATTTTTAAAACAGAATTTAAAATATATTATTATTATTGAGGAACGAAAGCTTGTTTAATACAAAATTTTACAGGTTATAACTGTAAAAATTTTACAGTAAATAAAATGTAAAAATATTTCTGCAAAGTAAATATGTATTAAGAAAACATTTAATTAGATTTGAAAGGAAAAATAAAAAAGGTGCAAAATCATGTTTGAAACACTCCCTAACCAAGCCTATAGACAACGTTAACTGGAAACAACAACTAAACCACCTAAACTGAAGGAAAATCAACCAAAAAATATCTTCACAGCTTTCACGTCTTCTTGCAGCACAACCAAGGCTGAACTCCTAACAACAATGAAACTATTAGATCCTTAATAACCTACAAATAAAGAGAAAGAATGAAAGCAACCTCTACAACAGCACTATAAACCTCAAAATCATAATAAAGCACATCTGTAACAGTCATATATAACTTAAGACAGCAAAATAAATGTGTTTGTAACATTGATTTTTACACTGCATTTTCCATTTTGACCTCTCCAAACAAATATTATTATTAGAAGACTAAATTAAAAAATAATATTTTTTTAAATATTGATCAAATATTAAATTTTATATAAACAAATAATTGTTATTTAAATCAAAGTCAATTAAATGAAATTATTAATTTTGTAATTGAGAAAATGTGTATTAGGTTATGTCTACCTAAATATAGTAATATAATATTTTTAAACAGTATACAATTGTTGTTCCCTAATTAATTAATTTTAATTTAATTTATTAAACACATTTAACAGTGACCTATTTTACTTTTTCCACTTGCACTATGTACTTAAAAATACAAAATTTAAAAAAATTAAAGACCAATTATGAATTCTTCATGAAACAAAACAAAAATTAATAATTTTAATAATTTTCAAATTCAAACATTTGATAAAAGTTTTTTGTAATGAAATAGAAGTTTAAAGGAAGGTAATAGTGAAAATACATTAAGTAAGCAAGGTAGGAATGGAGGAAACAACCGTTTAATGTAGCCTAACATCGAATTCATGGAAACACCGGCCACGATTACGTTATTCATGAATTAGTCGAAACTGATTGCAGTTAGTTATCGATGGTAAACTTCCATTCCATTACATTTCAGGGAATTCCATCAGACCTTTGTAAAAATTATTAAGGGAAACAGAGAAGAGGTGGTAACTTAATATTACGTTAACCTACGGGCCATACATTTATTAAAGGGTGGGCTTCTCCGGGCCTGAAAAGTACAGAAGGCAATGAGGCCTATTAAGGCCAATAGAAAAGCCTCCTCTCCTCTGTGAAACACGGGTAAAAAAAAAAAACAAAGGCATGATGGACGCAAATTTAGCTGACATGTTGTGTACGCTACCCACTTACCTCAAGACCAAAGCTCTGGGCTTGAGAATACCACAAACCTGCAATAGAATAAAATATTTAAATAAATAATAAATTACACAAAATTAGATTAAATTTTAATTATTTAATTTATTAACAATGATTTTGTGAAAGCTCAACTATCCCATTAAAGCCTGCACAAAATAAACAATGCAAAATCATAATACTTAAACAGCTAGTTTTAAACTTACTGCATAAGATAATTAATCTAGAAGTGTCACATATTGTAGTTAACTTATGAATAAACTGTTTAGAAGATTTAAGAGCTTTTCAAAATTAGTTCTATAAATAAATTTTACTATAACTTTATAAATTTTTTCCTAATATCATTTTTTAATGAAAAATAAACATAAATTACTGATTTCAGAACATTTTGAAATTATTTTTACAACTTTTAGTCATATATTGCTTCATTTTAACATAGCACATTCAAACTTTTTAAAACGGCTATAGCCTACTCCCGAGCAAAATTTTCCACTAGGCTACTATAGCAAAAATTGTTTTTACCAGTATCAGGTTTGGATTATCAAACATTCAGATTACCAAGGTTCAAATTATCTAGACTCTACTGTATGTAATTCACTATGGACTAAAACCAAATGTTTTATGGAGGCCATTAATTCACATAAAATAAATGTATATAAATTCACAAAAAACTTTAAGATAAGAGATTGCTTAATCCCAGCTCATTTCTTTTACATAACTATTTATCAAGTATATCCATGAATGAAAGCAGATATTTATTTTGACAGAGATCTCTTATCTCCATGCATAATGTTGAGATTGATACTGTTCATTAAACTGTATAAGCAGGTGTCTGGTCTTTGGTTAAATTCAAAAGTGATTCAACAGCTTTTTTTATTATAATCTTGGCAGGGAATATTTTACTACTTGTGGTTTTCATTTAGATTTTTAGCTATATTAATATCAAATGTAGGCCCAATTGTTATATTTACATATTTTATTATAATTTACTTATTTTACTTATAAAACCAAAATAAAATTGTCCCCATAATTGTAGAACCCTATCAGTATATTTATTATATTTATAATTACGACTTGTGACATCTTAGAAATAAAATTATAAAAATTTTCCATGAGACAAAAGAAACTCCTTAAAATTTTAAATAGAAACTCTTTTTACTTCAAACTTTAATGGAGCCTATTCAACAAAACAGAAAATAAAACTATATTAGTTTTTGTTTTGGTTAACACTTTAAAAAAAATCTAAATAAATATTTATAAAATTATACTAAATTTATTTCATGTAGTTAAATAATAAACTGGCATAAATATCCCACTTGTATTTTTAAGCCTTATAAACAAAAATTAACTCGAATTATTTTCCAACCTCAATAAAATAAATGCATCTCTACTGATGCTAATTTCATTGGCTAATTTTAAGCGCCTTTTTTACTAACCAAGTCTGAGTTAAAATGTAATTTATAAAAGTTTCATTCACAACCCAAAGAAAACAGTTAACCAGTAATTACAGTGAACATAACTGAATATGATCAATAACATATTATTGTCGTTTAAACACTAAAACAATGAATTCTGTATAATTTTACCGGTTACATATTTACCTTATTATGGAAGTTGGCTAGTCTAATGCTGACAGGCTTGGGACTTGGTATTCTTCATACACGGTAAAGAACTCAAATTTTGGTAAAAACCTTATAATCCCTACAAGTTGACACCGTAAGGTAGCTAAGAACATATGATTTATACAAAATTTTCGGAAGTTCTACGATAATCGCCTAATTTTTTTAGGAAACACCACTTTCACTAACACACACTTTTCGTCTTCCTCTAAAAATTGCAAAAGCCGGTAGCTTTGTAAGAGAAGACCGGAAAAACAAGGTTGTCAGATTTACTTTAAAATTTAAATTTTTACCATAGATGTACCAATAATTATATATAAACATAATATATGTATTAACAATATTTTTCTGTTTTTATTTAAGTAGTTGGTTAAGAAATTTTATAATTAATTTTCTCAACACAAAAATTAAAACATTATCGAAATATTTACCTTAATTTTCTTCATAAAATTTTGTATATGAATTAAACAAGTTCAAAAATTAATAGTACCATGTTTTTTTTTAATTATGTGCATACTTTATCCTACATTTTACAACATTGTAATATATACGATGTATTCAGATATACAATACATATAACTATTATTTTCTAAAGTAATAAACCAAAAGTCAAACAAAAAAAATCTCTGAAATCTGATTGGTCGATTCCTTTATCAGTTTAACAAGAGGAAATGTTGCAACCAAGCTTGGCAAAATTTCAGTGATTTTAAGTTTAAAGAAGATGGTGTGTTTGCAGTTGTGTGAAACGAAACATTTTTATTTTAATGGTAAGTGCTTTTTAAACTGTTTTAAAAGTAATTATTTTATTACCTAACCTATAATTCGATGCTGTATTTCAGAACAAATTGAAAACAAACGTGTGGAATACATTAAAAATATAATTTCGTAGGCGTAACAGAATTAACCTACATTGTGGTCCAACTAAAACGAATAACCAATCGCAAATTATGAAATACATAATTCCGCTAAAACCTATAATTTTATCACTAATTTATGTACACATAAATAAATATTTCATTAAATGCTTTCGCATGTTTATAAACACTGATTTTCATTTTGTGTTTGTATTTTAAGTTTAAGTTAATCACTAGTTCAATCAAGTGTTCATAGAGTGTGTTTGCTGCTTAATTTACGTTACAGCTGCTTTATACAATTCCGAATTTGAAAATGGTTTAGTTCGATTTTTAAAAGATTAAATTGTTTGAAAATGTAACGCGTTTTATTATGTTTAGAATAATTTTTAAATCTACAACTAAGTAAAATAAGAAGCATACTTTCTAAACAAGCAAGAAGTACGTGTTAACCTTACTTTTGCGTTTTGAAACGTCGTTTATGATCTATTTCATACGGTTGAAATATTTGTAATGTTTAGCGTACATATCTTTGTTGATTTAAAAAAACTGAAAACATAATTATTTTAATTTGTGTTGATCAGGTTAAATTTGTAGTTTTATACATTAAATAGGTCTACTATAATTAATTTTAACAAATGTACTTACAGGATATATTGATACATTGTTTTATTTTACTCATTCTCTGCTGTTAAACACATTTACACAACACATAACACACTAACAACACAAAACACATTTACAAACCAAACGTCTAAACCAAGACGTGTGAAACAACCAACAACCCAATGAGGCAAGACACAATTAACAAAAAGCTAACTGCCGAATGCTGCACTGAACACTGCCTCGTGGTAAACATTGCATAGACGTGAGGGGATGACTTCCTCCTGTCCCCTACCCCCTATACAGTACCCCTACAATGTTGTTTTTGAAACGAGGTCTATTTTAAATTGTACCTAAATCTAAAACAGACTGCTTGTATCTGAGGTATTAATTTAACACTGAAATAGTGTTTTTTTTTCAACTAAGGGACGTCATTTACCGTTATAAATATCTTACATGCAATTATGATCCGATTTTATTCAAACATGTTTCAAAAATCGTTTTTGGAAATAGCTTGAAGAAGTTACCCAGCAAAATCCTTTATTTTGACAGATATTTTAATTTTTAAAAAACCGTAACTTTTACGTAACCTTACGCTTTTTTTGAAAATGCGATTTCACCGCCGTGTGTTAACAGTAAAAATTTAATAAACGAATTTGACGGCGGCCAGAGTTCATTTTCGTATTTTCAAAGTTTAGAGTGCTATGTTGTGCAGAGACAATGCTTGATTATGATGGTAAAATCAGATTTTCAAATGATTGCCATCACGTCGGCGAGACAGTTGCGTGCCGCGATTATTTTTATTACAGGTCTATAAGTAATACTTATCTTACTATTTGCTTTGTTACTATAACGTCCTAAAACATACATATTGCTTTCCAGCAAGCAAAACCCATACAGACAGGCGTCAAGGCATAACGCTGCGTTGCAGTCAGTATCAATATAAAAAGTTTGTTTATGTCTGTAGCTACTCAAACAGGCCCAACAGACAACGAGTCAGCATTAGTTTGTCCTTGTTATCACTCTCGGAAAGGAACTTACAGCAGTGCCTATTTCCTGCTCACTCTATCGTTTTTATATTTTTGTATCCTTATTCTCTCCATTCACAGACAAATAATTACATTTTACACGCTAAATTTAACCTACTGTTTTGTGTGTCTGGGTGAAATCTTAAAACCTAAATTAAACTCATTTCCCGACTTTCTGGAGCTCTCAAATTTTACAAACGTTCATATATCTGACGTCAATGCAATTTTCAGTTGTAAAAACTATAGAATTATGAAATATTTACAATAAAAAAGTTATGCACTGATGACTGGATTCGAACCTGCACGAGTTGAACACTTCTAACATGATTGTGGGTCAAATCTTACAATCTAAACTCACTTGAGCTCTGAAACTTAATTAATGACATATCCCAATTGCTATACACGAGCCTGGTATTTGTAATAATCAATTTACTGAAGCAATACACTGTGTTTTGCTTTTTAATGAAAAAAACTTACGAAAATCGATAAAAAAATGTAATGACTATAAAGTAAAGGGGAAATGTGGCATTCAGGGGACTAATCAGCAGAAATGAAATAACTGATCTTATTTTTAAACTTACATTTTACACAGCTGATATTAAAGAAAATGAACACTTATCTACACCATATACAAATATAAAACATCAATCTTGTACAATATGTGCAACTGTTAATGCTCTAATACAGGGGTTCTCAATCTTTTTTCTGCTTCAACCTCCCTCCCAATATTTTTTTTTTTTATTCCATAAATTCACTAAGACTTGTAATTTGCCTTTCTTTCAGTGTAAGAAAGATTTTTGTGCCTCTAATATTAAGAAATATTACACCGTATAGCAATTAGGAAATTATAGCGAATGATCCTACAGATAGGTACAACTGTTTCTTTAAAAATTCACTCTTTCCAAGTCATTTAGACAAAAATATTAAATTTTTATTTCTAGGCGAAAATTTTCTGAGTAAAAACAAAGTTCTAATCAATAATCACTTTGCGTTTAAGGCGAAATTCGAAACAGAAAATGGTTTAGAACAGTTTTGTTTGATATGCGAACTGTTGTTCGAGATACAAAATGCTTTAAATATTAGTTTGAAAGGAAATTGAGTTAATAAATCAATAAAGGCGTTGAAAGCCAATAAAGGATAATCATTTTAAAATCACCCAATGCATAAAAAATATTTTTGAAAATATCTATATTCTGAGAGGTGGCAATGATGAAAGGAAAAAGATTGCTGGCAGAATTATAAGGAATTTAAGTCCCGGCAGGGCCTAAAAACATAAAGTCATTAATAAATAATTTAATTGTTTGCCAACATTTAAGTATCAGTCATTAAACCCTGTGGTATACTTGTCTTCGCGGACCAATTAAGTAGGTGTTTGGCATGCACAGATTTAGCAAAGGGACCCTGGTGGTCGAATCTGTTAAGGGTGGAAGCTGTTTCAGGGAGACATAGAATACCCTACTGTGAAAATATAGCTCCTCCCTCAAATTTTTTTGGAAATTTGACCCAAAAACAATGTTTAATACACCATTAGACTAAAAATTTTGTATTTGATAAGAATATGATTTTTAAGAAGTAGTATTGTTGTGGTTTTTTTTTTTTTTTTTTTTTTAACGTCCGACTATTGTGCACACTTGGGCTAATGCAGACAGTGGGATGATTTATAGCGTATGAAAATGCCAAGCCCTCGCCGGGAATCGAACCCGGATCCTCGGGGTGAAAGCCTAGTACGCTATCCACTAAACCACCGAGGCAGCTGAGTAGTAGTATTGTTGTGGGCTGAGGTGGCGAAGGAATAGAAATGTGGGGCCTTGTCTGTTGCCATAGAAATACCTGTACTAGTTACATTAATAACAAAAACTTTCTTTAAAAATAAACAGTCTTGTGATGTCTTCATTCACAATCTGCTACTGCCAAGTGTTAGTTCATCCTCTAAGGATCTAACCTTGTCCAGCAGCTAAGGAAGTGATTCTTGGAACTTGGGTCCAGCTACTTAAAAGCAAGTGTGCCTATTAACATTTGTAGGATGTGTAATATATTGATTTATAGCTGGCAATAAACAGGCAATATCAATTATGAGTTGCATTCCTTTAGGAAGCAATCCCATTAACCAGTAACAACATTACTATTAATATCTTATGATAGTTGCTTTTATAATAATTACAATAAAAAATAATACATAATCTTATTGTGTTATATAATATTTTTTTAATTATCAGTACACTATTTACACCATCTGCTTACAAATAATTTAAACAAAATGAAAACACTCTTATAATATATTTAGCCCTTTATATGAAACCTAAATTGTTATTTTAGACTAGCTGCACCTACTGAGAGGATTTAGGCAACCCTCACTGTACCCGAGTCTAACACACACTTACACTTACAACAGTACACTTACGACTTTAACATTTTACACACCCACTTACATTTAGGGAGGCGATAATAGCCTCAATGTGCTTTTTACCATTAAATACAAAATAAAAAAAAAAAACTTTTGTGCAGGTTGTTTTTTATTTCATGAATTAGACCATTGTCCAGGTTGACCATTAGCCGGGATATCATTGTAATTTATAATAAACTAAAATTACATGGTTTTGCTCATGAAACTTAAACCGTTTCAGTAAAGTAATTATTTATAAAAATAAAAAATATACCAATAAAATCATGATCATCTAATTCACTAGACTCGTGATTATTTTTTACAGTGAATATGAAGAAAAAAATATCATATCCAGAATACGATATATTTTATTTACTTCAAACGTGTTGATTTTGAATTAGAATGTTCAAAAACTCTTAATATAATTCCAATGAGATTTTAATGGGTAAGCTAATTTTTTCAAAACAAAGAACGTTGTTTCAGCCCCCTACACATTGGTCTATTTTCAAATTCTTTGTAGATGAGCTAATATTCTCTTACACTGCAGAAGATTAATAATAGAACTGCCTTCTCATACAACCATTTCATTATTATTTGCATTGTAGAATACTTTTCCTAATTTCAAATTTGTATACATCTCTTTCACAAGTGTAGGGGAGATGAATTCTGAAAAATGCCTGAAATTTATGTTTAATTACTTGTATCTGTTAAAGTTTAAGTTTAAAAAAATATGATCAAACAATTTGTTTTTAATTCAAGCAATTTGTACCTCCTTTAGGGATTGAATTTTTGTAAAATGCTAAAATTTGTGTTCCTTTTTTTACAGTATTTATGTTAATTGCCAGTAAAATTGGAATTAAAACATATTTTTTTTAATCCTACACTCTATATTCAATTTTTACTGTTTTGAAGTATGGATTTTCAAAAACGTTGAAATATTCGTTTTTTAGACCTTTTTGTTTAAAGATTCATGAAAATCTGTTAAAGAAATATTTTTTCCAACAAAAAGAAATATATAGAGCACATTTGTACCCTCTTTTCACCCCTTTAGGAAATTAAATATGGAAAATGTTGAAATATATGTGAGTTCATTACTTGTGTTTTAGAGTATTGTTTTAAGAAAATTTCTTCAAACATATTTTTCCAATCTAAAAAAATATTCACCCTGTAAGGTGATGAATTTTGGGAAATACTGAATGTGTGTTTATTTTTTGTTTTAAGGTAATTTTATTAAAAATACAAATTAAAACAATATTTTCCCCAATGTTAACTTTAACAACCCCATTTTCCCCTATAGGGCATTAATTCTGGAAAATCCTGAAACAAATTTATCATGCTTTGTGTTTTTGAGTATTTCAGTTTCAAAAAAAAAAAGATTATTTTTTCCATTACAAACTCTCTCATATAGCACAGAATATTTTTTTAACATTCAAATAATATTCAATATGTCAAAATACAGTAAAATTAAATAAAGAATATTTATTTAACATTATTTTGCATACAATAAAATATAAATAATGTATAAATAAATACTAGAAACTATCGATTTAAAATAAAAATCATTGTTTTTTGTACACATGTACAATGTTATTTTTCAAATGTGTATACAAAACCTCAACTAAATAGCCTCTCTCTCTCTCTATATATATATATATATATATATATATATATATATATATATATATATATAAAACTAATAGCATATATATATATATATATATATATATATATATAATTTCATTTTCAAAGTTATAATATTAAAGAAAAATATGTTTAATGAACATTTTTCTTTATTTTCATTTGGAGAATGGTGGTCTGAGAATGAGGGAGAACTTTGTGAAACACCCTTTACAAATTTAATTATTTTTCATTATCCAGTGTTTTAATTTATCTTTTATTTAAGTCTACTGCTGTTTAATTATTATATTTTTCAGTGATATGATTTTTAAAAAGTATTATTTCTCAGGCTATATGACAGATATATTAAGTGAGTGGAGGGATAGAGCTAGCACACATAATGATAACACTACGTAATGCTAACACAATGATAACGAGAAGTTGGAAGCAGCAAAAAGATAGTAAACTGTAAACAGGCAGACTTTGTGTCACTTGTAGTGGTGGGGCAGAAAATACCAAACTGTTGTTCAAAAAAAAGAAAACTGAATGTATGTGCTTTATGTTTTAGCTGCTAATACAACTTTGAATTTCAGTTTTCTAAACCTGTTTTTTCCAACCGTTCTAAAAAAACAGCTTTTTTCACTCAACAAACAGTTTGTTGACGTTTCGTAAAAGTAGCAGAAACGCCCACCTTTAGTCACTGGACTATTGGAGGACGCTGGAGGGGAATTCTCCTACATGCGCGAGAAATTTTCGCGCAGGCCGCTTAATGTGTGGCTGGCCTACAGGTGTGATGAAATTTCCCCACAGTGGGAAATTTCATGTACTTTTGAACGAGAGAAGGAAATTGGCGAACTATTGGCAATTATTAAAAAAAATAATAAATATTGATGTATTCGTTTACAAAATTATTTTTTCATTTTAACACCCATTACTAATACAGTATTTGAACTTTTAAGTTTACTACTATACTCACTTGTATTTGAAAAACTGTTAGTCATTGATAAGACAAGACTGACACAAAATTAACTATAGTGATATTATACATGATAAAATATTTATTTAGAGAAGCGTTCAGAAACAGATCAAGTATCTGATGGTGATGAATCAGCTAAAAAAAAAAATATATAATGGAGCCTTTCGAATTTAAAGTAATTATATTGTTTATATATTTACATATGATCCATAGTAGCGCATGATTCAATTGAGGGGCGTTCGGTACATTAAAGTCGAATAAAACTAAAATTAAAAACCGCTTGGGAAATAAAACATTAACTGGAATATTTTTTTCAAAAAAATATACTAAACAAAGAAAATATAACTTTAAAATATGTTTTACCTTGTTGGCCAAACACAACAACAAAATGTATACCTAATTAAAGTTTCTATAATTATTAATGTAATATTAATGTTAATAAATATTCAAATAATTCCGACTAAATATACTGTTTAATGAAATATGTGCAGCGATCCTTGTGTTTTTTTTTTAATATTCTTATTCAGGCTGACAAATGAGGGCAATAATAATTACATGTAATTTGTTTCATATTTTATTGTCAGCCTAATTTGTCTAAATATGATTATTGTACAATTTAATTATAGATCTACCGTATTACATATTTGCAATCATATATTTATACATGAATGTAACAGCACTAGTAGAGGGAATGTTTGCTAAAATGGGGAAATTTTGAGGTACTTGATGGGGAAATATTGTTTTTTGACCTGGCAACACCGGCAACGCAAATCAAAGCAGCTGCTGAGTAGCGAATGCCGTAAGCTGAGCCGATAGTTCTACAAAAAGAATAACGAGTTTTAATTGAGCTAGGCCTAGTTCTATTTTTATTGTGACAGGAAAGTTAAAGCTCATATATCATCATGGTTGTCATAGTATACATTTCTGGAATATCTGGAAATAAAGAGGTAACTATGGTTTTAAGTTACAATAAACATTTCTCATCTATTATAACCTTGTTGGTTACTCATGTATAGGTGACTCAACCGTGATCCATATCTAATTAATTAATCATTGTTATTCTGATCCATACTCATGACAAATCTATCTCTTAATTTAAACAATCTAAGACCTTCTTTTTGAGTAAATGCCAAGCTACATACCGCTTTCTAAATTCAGAGATGAGCAATGCCAAAAGTTAATTTATGCCAGGTCTTGAGTTATTTTGTTTTTTTCATTTGTATTTACTTCCTGTAACTAACAATATGGACTAACTTTTGATTTAATATAAACAGTTTTTTAATATAATAAAATAAATGAGTTGTTATTAATTTCAAATGGGTATTTTGTTGAATAAAATTATTTTAACTGGTCCTTTATTGCAATTAGGCTACTGTTTAAGCTTAATTTGGTGCATTTTCATTAGTTTCTTCCAAACAACTTCAGAATTACACAAATTTCAACTCATATTTAGATGAGATAGATTTAACTAAAGGGTTGGCTAAAGCCTTGTAAGCTATAATCCAACTAAGGCAACAAATTTAGTAGCATATAAAACAATAAATAAGCTATCTTGGGTTTAAAAACCATTTTGACATTTAGGCTTCATATTCATTTCTTCAGACATGATAACAAAAACAAAATGTAGTTTTAATTACAAGATTGTATTAGTAGCCTACACTGTATACAAAAGCTAAAATTGTATACTACTAAGTCTATGGACGGTACTTTAGCGTAAAAACCTGGAGGACTTATTTAACTATTTTTATTCACTAGATATTTTGTAATGGTATTTTTGTAGTTAGTATGTCTCAACTTATTCTAAAGTTGTATAAAATTTTTATTTTATTAACTATTATTTTATGTAATTAAACAATGTTAATCTACAAAACATTTATTGGATTACAAATTGATGCAATTTATAAATGAAACTGTTGTATAATACCATTACCATTTATATAGCGTTGGGCATGGAAGATTTTTCCAATTTACCAGTGGATGATTCACAAAAAGTATTACTTGCAAAAAAGACTGAAACCCAAACTAGATATAATAATATATCAAATGGAGTTCTGTGCTGTCTAGCAGCCTAGTGTACATTAGCAGTGTTCCCGTACTTGTGATGCCCTGTATGGCGGACATCATTTTCCTAGCTACGTATGGAAACAACACGAGTAAAAACTTAAAATAGAATGAATGGAATCTCATAATGCAACAAATTGTTTTTTGGTAATTTCCACAAATTTATACTTTGAATGTTACAAACTACATTATATCTGATGGAAGGATAACTAGGTTAGAAAAATTTTGGTTAAATTTTTTAAAGTTTATTTTCCCATTTTTCCCCTGGTATTACGTTAATTTCCGCTAATTGGTACTTTGAATTCTTACTTATAATTATTAAATTTAGCATTTTGCATAAAAAAAATTATAAAATTCAGTTGAAACATATAAATTTACACATTTACTCTTTTGATAAAAATATGTTACAGAATAACTAGTTTTCTTGTTATGTTCATAAAGGCTACAGATTCATATTTAGAGCAACTGTATTTATATTAAGTAGTCTGATCAAGAATAAGAAAAATATATATAGGGACCTACTTACTACTCTGGGACATTAACCATAGAATTTTTTATTTTCAAAATAAAACTACTAGTTTTTCTGAGTATAACTATAAAAAACGTTTTGATATTTGCACATAAGTTAGTGATTGGTAGGCTAGTAAATATCGATCTAATAATGATTATTATTATTAGATAATTACTATACTATTAGATAATACTATTAGATAATTATTCTTGAATAAGATAACTTTTTGCAGAAGAACTATAAAACACAAAGTGGAATTTTAAAAGCATATTATTAATCTAAGTTTAGCCTATCGTCATTTGCAAACAATTTGTAACTTCACAATTTAGACTACGTAAACATCTGCTTGATGTGTTCATACTAACCTTGTTGTCTTAATAGTAGGTAATTTCAATATAATGATTTATGCTACAAATATATATATATATATATATATATATATATATATATATATATATATATACATAAAGGTTAGTTGTCCTCAACCCTCACTAGGTAGTAGATTAGGTATGTAGTACTATATTCTTCAAATCTTAAAATGCTGTAAACTTAAATTTTTTATGTAATGGTTAAGTAAGTGAATTTGACTAGGTATAGGATTATTGTACTTTTTAATCCAAAATTATTCAAACTATAGTTGGTTAAATGAATTTGTTAAAAAGTATTTTCAAATAAAAAAATGTTTTCAAAATTAAATAGTTTAAACTTCATGAGGGTATAGTAGATAAAAAAAGGATTTGAATTAAGGAGTAATAAAGAACTTTTTCTGTTAATTTAAATACATCAGGTTTATATTACTTTTAAATTATTTTAAGCAAATAGTAGTCTACAGTTTAAAACTCTTTACAATTTTTCACACAAAGTTTGATTAGGCCTAAGCTATTTATGATTAAAATTAATGGGCTTATGTCTACAATGAGTTTAAAAAAAGTTATTAGCATGCATTGGGAATTGACATTATTTGGTTCAACACCTCTGGAAAAAACAAAAATTGATCTAAAATGGAGAGAAATCTACTACTCAGTGTCAGTTGCATGCATACCTGAAATAGGTTAGTTAATTATTAAAGTATTTTAGAGTTTTAACCAAAGATTTTTTTATCTGGAATGTTAATTTAAAAGAAAGAATAGTGATTATAAGGTATTAAAATATGTTAATTACTATTACAAATATTATTTAAACTTTGTTACTTATATAGGTTAAAAAAGGACTGTGCTATAAACAAAACAAAGTGTTGTTAAATAAGAACAAACAGCATCTTAATGAAATTAGTAAATAAATGTTTAACAACAAACTTTAATGAAAATATAAATATTGGAGCTTAAAAAACATTCAATATTGTTATTTTAAACAATAATACTCTAGAATATTCATTGTTAACAAACGAAGCACTTTCTTGTTAATTGCTTAATCTGTTTTATCAAGTCCTGTTGTTTAATTTTTTATAATCATCTGACTGCATTAGTAGGCCTACCATGTTTGAATAATTTGTCTCTTTTTAAACATGTTTAATACATAACCTGCATTGGTTCTAGGTTAAAAAAAGACAACAAAGAGTCACAATGATTCTGGAGAGTAAAAATATCAGCTACGACTGTATCGACATCACGGAACCGGGAAAGGAAGCTGACAAAGAGTTTATGCAGCAGAATAGTAAAGCGAGGGAGTCGAAACATCCACTTCCTCCACAAATTTTTAATGAAGACACTTATTGCGGAGTGAGTATTGTTTATGATTTTAACATTGTATAATTCAAAAATAATATATATTAAATAAAACAAAAAAGAAATATTTTGCACAAAATGCTAACATTTTCAATTGTAATCTTTTGTCTGAGCAGTAGAACTTAAGTAACAAAATTATTATATTCATTTTAGCATTTATTGAAATAATAGAATTTGTTATTAAGAACTGTTGCGGGATATTTAACTGATGATTAATAACTAACTTACTTTTAGTATTTAACTTTAAGCTTTTGTGAGGCCTAATTTTGTGAAATAGAGACAATTTTTTCTTTTTACTTAAACATATTTTTTAATTTCTTTTATAAGAAAATGAAACCTTTTATTAAATCTTGGAAATTAAAAAAAATGTTATGTGCTATTTTTGTAATTTATAAGCTGACAAGATATTTATCAAAGTAATATTTCAACTACTGTAATATTGAACAAAATATGTAAGATATTAAATAATGGCTTTATATCAAGTATACCATAACGCTTTTAAAATTTTCATGCCTAATTTTGTTAAAAGAACTTGTACTAGCTAAGCGCAAAGAACGTTGTACTTTCTTCTGTAGTCAAATTAGAGTAAAGAGTAAATATTTATATAAGGAGAGATAGATGAATGTCTTTTCCCCCTCCTACTCTTAACCCAGTGTTAATTGAGTATAAGATTTTCACGTCATTAATTAATGTAGAGATTAATTCTCACCCGTGTCATATTTGTTTATATATTTTTTTGGCCGTAATAAATTTTTACTTCTAAGATATGACTAAAAATGATTAGGTATATGTAATAAAATGTCATTATTAGAACAAAATTTATTTCGAGTAAAAATATGAAATTGTGCTTAGAGAAAAATTAGTTACAGGGCTAGTTATACTGTGAGAAAAATGTCATACAAATACCAGAAGTGAGGGTCACAAGTCTAGTCAGGTGTAGAGACTTTCATCACTGACACAAATTTACTCACTTTTCCCCTTACTGCTTTATATTGGGAGGAGATATTAACTTACCACCATGACCAAGAAGATTTTATTATTGTGGTTGAGGAACTCCTGGAATGGTTTCACCCAATTAATGGTAGAAAAAAATAGAATAAGAAAATTTTCTTTACCTAACCAAAAATATAAATCATGTATCATTATGTCAACTCGTTTTGTCATAAAATGTTAAATTAATTGTAACATTTTCATCGTTAATTTTATTTTTTCGTTTTAATTTATTTTCTAATTGTCAGTCTTTCTCGTTCAGTTTTTATTTAGTCTTTGGTCTTCATTTGAAACATATTTTTAAAAAATAATTTTATAGTCCATTTTATTTAGAAATTGAATTTTTAACGTAACCTCAATTGAAGTGATATTGAAGCAACAACTGTTGTGCAAAATCAGCTGTTAAGAAGTAGTCACAATCATATTTTTATATAAACAGTAGCATGCAACTTGCTAAATATACAGTGTTTATGCGATATGACATTGGCTCCCATCATGCAAAAACCAACATCACAACCAGTCCTATTTGTGAGAAAAGTGTGTGTTTCATATTAATAATTGACTACAGAAACACCTTCTATAGCCAATATTATAAATTTTAAGCTAATATTATAAATTTGCTGGCACAGAATTTACTTTATATTGTTAATTTGTGTAAAACAGGTTTTGTTTATAGTTGCAAAATGAGTTACATTTATATTGAAAGCTGTTTCGTCTGTATTCTTACGAGCCTTTTATTATTGTTGGACGTCTTCCATTACAGGACTGAAAAATCTATACTTCTTTCTAATAATAATATGTATAAAGTATGCTTTTAATGTGTTTTGTAATAGTTATTTTTAGACGTTTATTCATTAGGGCCTTCATCATAATTGTTATTGTTGAATGCGGAAATTACAGTAATCTGTTTGAATGTTTTAGAAGAAAATATTTCTCACAGATTGTCAGCGAACTTTGTATAAATTAATTTTAAAACGACTTGACTTCAAAATAGAATGCAAGTGGATGTAATTTGTTTGTCTTTTTAGAAGAAATTTTAAGCCTTTTTTTAAATATAGTTGTTCGGTTATTGTTTTAAAAGAAAGAAATGTTGAAAGGTATTTTAACAACACCAAACATGGAGTTGTCCTACATAATAAATAAAAATGTAAAATATAAACAGTAACTATTTAGGGAGAACAGACCTGTTGTTGAAGACAACAATAATAGTATTCAAGCAGACCATCTATGACATAAATTTGAATTATGATTAATACTTTATAGGATTATGATGATTTCGAATTGGCCAATGAGAATGATGAATTGGAGAAATTCCTCGGAGTCCCTGTATCTGAACATAGAGGATCTACTGTAGGGCACATAAATGGCACAACATCTAGTCGAGAGGTACGTTTTGCTGATTGTTATATTTGTATGAAAATAGATGTTTTAGTTGTGTAAATCATCAATGAAGATCATTATTTAAAATGGGCAAAACTAAGTATATAATTAAAATACATTGGTTATTAGTTCATTGTCTTATTCAAATTGTATGATGGAAATGAGTTATTTGTTATACACAAAGTATTGATTACTAGTTACAGACTGTATTTATTTAGCACTAAGTTTGACAGGCGTTAACTGCAATGTTTATGCTACTGACTGTTATCAAGTTTGTTTTTATAAACTGATGAATACAGGGCAAGCAGTTGAATGGGAAGATGTAAAAAAAAAAAAAAAATTATAGCATTAATAATTTATTAAAATTATTAACAAAAGTGTAATGTAAAAAAGTATGAGTTTGTTTTAAATATCTTGGGAATATTCATTTTTTTAAGGTAGTATCAGTCAGATGGTATCTTAAGTTTTGCACACTTAGTCGGAGTCTAAATCTAAACATCGCTAAAGAAACATTGTTTTCTGGCCAAAAAACGCTCCTTCAAATCATCGTGGATTCTGAGCAGGTGTTCCCTGAAAACTAAAGATTTTAGGTTTTCTACAAGAGAAAAATCAAGAGCTGTGAAGTCTGGGGAACAAGTTGGCTATGGAAAATTACCAGTCTTACAAGACACCACCATAGAAACTGGGGTAGCAATAATTTATGGGACTATTACTAGAAGGCTTGTTGAGTGCCAAAAAAACTGTCCAGATTTTTGTAATACACCTGTGTAAAAAAAACAACATAGGGCTTACTTGTCCAATACTTCATGGCTACTGTAATGACTGAAATACTGAAATTGCCAAGTCTAAACGCCCAAGGTCAGGTCCTTATTTTATATTTTCCCTGTCTAAGTCATTATAACTTTCCTCGAAATAGTTCCATTTGACTGCAGCACGTAGTACTTATTTACTGATTTATTTTTATGTATAAAAAGTGTATTTGTAGTTCAAAGTTATAATGAATGAATGTTGGGCTCCCAAAGTGGACAATGTCATAAATGTAACAAATGGATATTATTAAGTTTGTAAATCAGTTAACCAGCTTGTATCTCCAGCTGTAGGAATTAAATTTATAAGGGTTTTTTTTAGCAAAAAATTGAGGAAATAATTATCGAACAACGATATGCTATAAAATTTTGTGCCAAACTTGACGAAAGTACTGCAGAGATATACGAGAAATTGAAAAAAGCGTATGGTCGTCAAACGATATCGCATTCAGAAGTTATTCAGTTGTACAGATCTTTAAAAGAACTAAATTAAAGTAGGATAAAGGTAAGAATTTTAGGTCGTGTATGCTGCATTCGATTTTTTAGAGTGATTTAATTTTTTTTTGAAGAAAACTGAATTGTAAATAGCGTGTAAAGTTTTTAACTGAACTGTTTAAACATGACCGGTATAGAAGAGGATCATAAATTGTATAGTATTCTCAAGATTTTGTTTGTTTATATTTGAGTTTTTTAAAACTTTTTTACAGTCGATGACAATTCAGTTAAGCTTGCAAGTAACAATTAAAACGATGTATTGTAAATTGAAACTAAAGGAAACTGTTGTAATGTACAGAGTGGGGTGACGTGTATGGAAACTCTTTACAATAGAAAAACCTGAATATGCCTAACAGAGCAACACAAAAAAAAAGTAGGTTAAAAAAATGTGTAACCTATATAAAATGTAGGTTAAAAAAAAATGTAGGTTAAGATTTCTAATAAGGGTCACGAAATAAACTGTAAATGTTCAGAGTTTGTTTTTTACATATTAACCCTTTCAATGCCATTGACTTTTTTACATAGACAAAAATTTAATATTTTTTTAATTTTTGAAAACATTTTAAGCTAAATGAACTTTTTATGAAAATTATATTTTTAAGTGGTCAAACACTGTATACTGTAAGAAAAAAGTATAATAAAACTTTTCGTCAGCTATGCAACTCGCAAAAAATTTATGTCTGTCAGATTCTAACCTAACCGTCTACCGTTTATTTAAAGTGGGTCACGCCTTTCCTTCTACCACAGACAGGCAAACTCTAAGTGAGTTGTACAGAAAAATCAACAGCCTATGCAGGTTCAAACCTGCTCACATCTTGCAGTGCCTGAGACTGGTTGACCATTTGATCAGTCGTAAATTGTTTCTTTTAACAAGTCTCAAGTTATTCTATTATTATTGTTTTGGTTATGTTAAACAACTCATTCTTTACAGGTTTATATTTTTTAAATATATTTTTGAAAAGTATTGTCAGAGCTGAAGAATGCTGGAATTTCAGTTTTACACAGAATGTCCTATAAAAGTGGACGTTGGCATTGAAAGGGACGAAATTATTTTATATTTTTTTTTAGTTACGTGACTAATGTGGCTTACAAAAATAAAATTGTATACATTCAGCGTGCGCAGAAGTAAATTGAAACGTAACGTTTATCACGTTTAAACATAACGGTTACGTATACTGTAAATACTGTTTGGTATTAATCTTTATCATTTTGTAAATAGTAATTATTTACTAATTAATCATTTGGTCATTTTATAATAATAACGAATCATTATAATACTATTGTCAAACATTTGTACAGCATTATTTTAAATCTACAAAACTTGTATGGAAAATCAGTTGAAATTGTTGGATAAACTTTTCGTTAAACAGAATATTTATTTTGTACGTTAAAAAAGTAATTAATGAGATCCACAGCAAATCAATTCTTTAAAAAGTTATGCATATTGTTATGCAGTGTTTGTGGTGAAACTGAAAAATTAGTTTTATTTCAAATCTAGTAATGACAAAATTTGTAAATATTTAGCACTTGGTCCTATTTTGTCTTTAACAAATTTCTATTGGAAAATAAAGTGTAGTAGCCGTTACGAAAAGTTGAGACTGTGGCATGAGAGGACCTTGCAATAATTCTAATTTCTAAATCACATTTATGGAGTATTTAAGAAATTTATGTACGTATGTATATAAAGTTTTTAATGACGAACATTCGTATGAAACAATTCATAATCCTTTCATTACAAAATTGAGATAAAATAGCATTACACACCTGCGTAGTCTACAACTGCGGCAAGACATTTGATAAATACAATTTTATTTCGATTTTACAATAAAAAGAAATAATTTTGAATTATTTTACAGAAATCTTTGTATATTACAAAAGTTTTAAAAATCTTCAGAAACTTTAAAAGTTTGGTTTCTTAGATTTGCTTATTTTTGAATGTTATCTGTTAACTTTTCTTTTGGAATCATATAATTTGCTGTACATATGTTGTCATTGTTATTCCAATGCATTACATTTTAACTTAGTGCTGAAGTTTATGTAATGCATCATCATTTACATAACTTTTTGTTCAGGTAATTTTATTTATCGTAATAGTTAAGATAATTGTAATTTTTTCTGTTAATATGTAAAGGGTATATAAAATATCTAGTTAAATTGTTAAACAGAAATGAAACCACACATTAAAAGTAAAAGGGCCTAAAATTTGGCAGGTGAATAAAAACAAAGATCCAGGAAAGCAGAATAGTAAAGGAGCAAACAGGTGGAAGTAGGTGTTGCACATATTTTTTCCACTTTCATTTTATCGAAAACCAGCTTTTATTGTATTCAATAGGGTCGTAACTGGAAGTGCATAATCTAGGGTTGATTTGCAGCACAGTTTGAACACTTGGAGCAATGTCACCAATTCTTTTTTGCATAGTAAAATGTTGCAAGCACTTTGAACCGTACAAGGCCTGAACTGCTTGTTCATGTTTGTCATGAATGTAGAATGCGTTGGACGTGGTAAAGTATGAAATAAGTGCCTTTTTTAGTGATCTGTAAGTCCTAAGAGCACTTTAAAACTTGACACTTATATGTCAGTATAATTTTCTATATAATGACATTGTAATTTTCCAGCTCTACTGTAAACAAAAATACATTCCTCTTTTCGTTAATGGTTTTTTTTTAGTACAATATTGAACTCAGTTTGTCCCAGATTTGTTTGGATGAATTGTCACAAAAAGATGGCAACATATACATTTATTACAGATATTAAAACTGATGTGATTACGAAATCGTTTGGGGTCAAAGTGAGCCATGGATGTGTGGGGAAGGGGCAAACACGCAACACTTACTTCTGCCAGTTTACTGCCTAAAGTAAGGCTGGTAAAATTTTATTTAATGGAGGAGAAATCATTGAAATAAGCACTGCCAACAGTAGGGTTTGGCCAAGCTGCTGTTTTGCTTGACTTCCATTTTAATGTTCTTGTAAGCCCGCCTCTTAGAGAATTAACGTTATTTCAAGTTACATTATTTAGAGTTGAGTTTTTTTACTTTTATTATTTGTTTTAATTAATGGTTTAAATACAAACAGATTAAAAGTAACTATAACTATCAAAGAATTATTTTAGTTGAAACCTTTTTTTTTGAATTACTATATGGCAAATATTAGTTTTGCATAAATTGTAAATATGTAAAGGGCACTGTACCAGCTGTCATGCATTGCTAATGTTTACAGAACTCTGCCGACAAAGAGGTTCAGGATCAACAGGTACCAGAAAGGTGATTATCAGTTGTTGTTGTCAAGTGTTTTAAGGTCTGTTTGACACAGATTCAAGATGTTAATGTTCACTCTGTGATTAGATAAGTTTGGTGAGATAATCTTGGCAGATTACCCAATACAAGCATTTATCTGTTTACCTTAGTTCAGATTTCCTTATTTCACAATTCCCTCGGGTGTTAAAATGTTTGTCTTTATACATCGATGCTTGTCTTTTCTGTTTCTTTCATCTTCTAAATTACAATAAAACTTTATTTTTTCTAGTTTCTAGAGAAAGAAATTAAAATTTGTTGTATGCAACAAACAGTATACAACTAATAAAATCCAATACAATCTACCATTCAAAAATCTAAATAAGCTATATCTTCTTCATTTATATTAGATACACAGCCGCCTCGGTGGCCTAGTGGATAGCGTACTAGGCTTTCACCCCGAGGACCCGGGTTCGATTCTCGGCAAGGGCTAGGCATTTTCATACGCTATAAATCATCCCATCGTCTGCATTAGCCCAAGTGTGCACAATAATCAGATGTTAAACACAAAAAAAAAAATTATATATCTAATATAATTTTTTTTTTTGTATCTAACAAGATAAAAATAAATTGTGCAAACATATTACACTTAAACGTTGTCCACATTTAAATACCTAAACAAAATGTGATTCAAGATCTGCTGACAATTTTCAGTTTTAGATTTACACTTTAAAAAATTATTCAAAATTAATACTTTATAGCTGTTGGAGAAAATTTACTTTTAATGTTTTTTACAGCAGTTACGAACACGAAAACGTTTGTGCACCATTTCCTTAAAAAAGTTTCAAAAAAAATTGCTCGTCACTTTATAAGTAATACTTTAGCAAATCCCAGCTTCTGAACGTTTTACGAACTGTATGGCAATTTAAAACTAACTAAAGAAAACTTCAGAAGCAGCTAGCGAAGGTCTCAAAAACAAACTGACTAGTGCAGTTAAAGTAACCGGAGACACAGAAGAAATACACCAAAACTCGTGACACTGGCATCGTCTGTGCACCCTTCCCACTCTTTGTTTGCATGCTCACTTTTCACCTGGCAGTGTTTATCAGTCGGAATTAAAATTTTTTTAAATATTTCAGGTTAAACAATATTTCAATAGAAAGTATTTCGATTATCAGAGGTTTTAATATGATATTTTATTCTTCGTGGTTGTTATTTAATAATAATAATAGATAACAGTATTTAAAAACATATCTTTAAAACTTGAAAATCACTGTTTTTCAATATGACAGAAAACATTTAGGTTTTAAAAAAATATCGAAAGGTAATAAAATTATTTTTTATACTATAACTTAAGAAAATAAACAACTTAGAGTACTTAGCTTCTGAAACATTATACGGATCAAAAAATACTCCAACATAAAAATGTTTTAAGATTTCATGCTGTATGTATAATAAATATAAATGTTTCTATTTAAAACAGTAGTGTAAAAATTTGGTTGCTGTATTAAAAATGGCAACTTTGAAAAATAATTTTTTAAATCATAAAAAATTAAGTTCCTCTTTACAAAATTTTAATCAGACATAGTTTATGAAATGTCTCATTGTACTACAACAGTATAATTATCTTCTGTATTTTATTATTGGAATAATCCAGTAATTACATCTGCAAAAGGCATAACTGTAGTTGAAATTCATTAATAACACATTTAAAGTTTTGATTGAAAATGTCTCGTCTCGTAATCGTGTGGTTAAATGAGTTTGTGAATTCAAAAAAAAAAAAAAAAAAGGTGAGCTCCCTTTGGTCAGCCATCCTTTTATGTTGAAATTAGAAAGCACATTGTTCTATGCCCTTCACGAACAACTTGGTTTTCAATAAGATGCATCATTATATTTTTTTTTTTACAACAGGTTTTTTATGAGAAACAAGGTGAACATTTTCTCAGCTCTGTTGTAACAGGAGATAAGCTTTGCGTATCTTATCCCCAGAAAATAAGCTCTGTGACTAACAAAGCTCAAAATAACGCAGTTGGCCCAACTTTTGAGGTCATTGTAAACAATTTTGTCACAAATTGATTAAAAAATTTTCTTCCATAAATTGAATTTAGTTGACAAAGAGTTCAAGTGCAGTTTTGCGTAAAGGAATATTCCATGAACTTTGCCCTTGATGTGATTTGGGAAGTAATATTTCTAAAATATTACAGCGACGTGACCAAGCAATAACATCCTACTTTCTTATTTCTCATATGTTTTTATTAGCTAGATGAGCGATATGCAATAGAAGAAATTTCTATGCCTTTACTGGATATAATGAGATATATTGAGTGTGTTTGTTGTATTTTTCCTTTATCATGTGCACATTAACATCAAATAATGTACAAATAAATAAATATTGTATATAAATAATGGAATGTGATATGTTTAGTTGGATGCATTTGGAATGAAATAGAAATTAAAGATTCAGTAAATGAAACATTGAATTTTATGAGGTACTTTGTGTGATTATAATGCTAATACATATACAGGATGTTTCTATAAAAGTACGTTCATAAAATGTTTCTTTTATCTGCTATCAGCCATTTTTTTTTTTATGTCTAGGTCAGCTAAACCAATTAAGTTGAAATTTTGCGTGTTGCTCGTCAATGCAAAGACCTAATTATAAAAAAATAGTCAACTTGTGCCTATAATGCGCTTCAAAATGGTAGTCGTTTAAACATTTTAAATGAAAATAACTCGAAAACAGTACATTTTTATAAAAAACCCCAAGAGTACAATTTTGGTAAACTGTCTCATTTCCTGTACAATGGTACCAATCAAAGGGTAAAAATAAAACAGCATCAGTATGCAATGCCGAAAGCGGTAGGCTGTATATTTGAATATATAATATGGTATGTACCTACCATATTGAAAGTGAAGAAGAATCAGGTTATGCATTTTTATGAATTTAACAACAGATGCATTGTTTCAGTAAGGGAGAAGTGTATTTGAAGTGAGAGGGAAAGGTTAGTTTTTTAGCATTTAACTATTACATTACGATTCTATAATAAAAAAACAAAATAGCGAATAGCAGGTAAAAAAAATGTTTACAGACGTATGTTTTTAGAATCGTTTTCTTTATTTTGACCCATATAACGAACTTTTCCACACATCTTATCATCGCACAAACAGATACACTCTGTGTAAACTGAATGTCCAAACAGTTCCTTTCTCCGATGAAAATACAAAATCATATTTTGGGAGGATAAACACAAAATCTATAGTGCAGTTGACCTTGGTTATAATGCCCTCGGTTAGAATGCTAACTCAGTTATAGCGCTATTTTCATAACGTCCCCAATATTCTACATTAAGTGTACATGCATTTTAGGCTTGGTTACAACGCTTTGTGAACTCTGATACAACGCTGTCACACTGCTGTTATAGTCCAGCCATTTAGTAAACGGCCTGCGCAAGAATTTCTCATACACGTAGAAGAATTCCACTCCAGCTCCCTCCAACATTTCAGTGTCACAGAGTCTGCCAGTCTGAGTGTAGAAACTGTTACTACTCAGTGATAGTGAAAGAAAAAGGAGGAGCTATGGTGACAGGGTGGGGACATGACTTCCCACTCACACATTTTTTCTCTCTGTCCCACTGGTGCTCTTAGCAGTTTTCTAAGCTGCTGACCTATAGTCACTCTCACTTAAATACAATTTGTGTTCTATTTTTAGAATAAAGGTTGAGAATAGAAAGGGTCCTTTTCTTAGAATTTTGTTGTTGCCTAAACAAACTATGTAAATTGTGTTGTTCCCCCAAAAGCATTCTCTCACACACATACACTCTGTAGCCTTAGTTTTACTGCCTCTGTGGCTTAGTTGATAGTACTGGGCTTTCACCTCCAAGAACCCAGCCAGGGCTTGGCATTTTCATAGGCTATAAATCATCCAGTTGTCTGCATTAGCTCAAGAATGTACAATAGTCAGACATTAAACACCCAAAAAAAAAAAAAAAAAAAATGTATGCCTTAGTGGGGGAAAACTTTAATTTCACAAACCCTCACAATAGTGTACACACTGTGTTGCATGTATACATACTAGACTGTACAGTACTTATTTTCTATTAGTTTTAACTAAAATATATTTCAGAATATGTAATATGTGTAATAAATTATAATAAAATAGCCATTAATTTTGTACACAGTACAAAGTATGCTTTTCCTTCACTACATGCAGTATTTCCACCGTTTATAAACTCATTTACTGTAAACGCTGTTACAACGCTCTTGTTTACAGCACTCATTTACGTTTCGTCCCTTCAACCGCGTTATATCCGAGGTCGATTGTATTACAAAAACATTGCTTTTTTCCCAAAATTTTAAAATCTTTAGTAGCCATTAAAGATTTTTAAATGAAATTTTTAAATAGTAAATCATATTAAAAGTAGACACAATTGTAGCTTAAATAAAATGTTTAGAACCCATGCATTAAATTTAATTTTGCTGTGGGCATTTTTTTTCTAAACTGAAATATAGTTTGATTGTGAAAAAATTAGTAAATGATCTTGTTTTTACTGTTGACACATTATCAGTTTGCCATTTATGAATCTTGCCATTTATGAATCTTAATTAAAATAATAATGATTGAGAATGCCATTAAGGACATTCTTTTTTCCAACATTTGCAGATGCAAATATGAGTCATATCTTGCGTTTGTTGTTGCTGTAGATTTGAAAAAATGAATGCTATTACCAAATTTTAGACTACATGTTTTGCTAGAGCTGCTAATTTTGATAATTAAGAAAATTAGGAAATATTTTTTAAAAATTAATAATGTATTTATCATTTATAAAAAGTAGCCTATTAGTTTTTAGTATAAGTAGTAGGTCTTGTCAAAAATATTTTTTAATGTATATGAGACGATGTGTACAGTGTTTAAATGTACAATATATATAAATAAAAACATTGAAAGAATATTGATGTTTTCGAAAACAATTTGGAAAGTATTTGTTGCATGCAAAACAGTCAAACAGACCTTTAAATATGTATTTGCTTTGTTTGTGTATGTTGCTTACATATTTGTTTTGCTATTTTCATTTGTTGCTTGTTAATTTTTCTTGTTCAGCTTTTGCTTTGCTTCTAGATGTGCTGCATTTGAGCGAAGCAGGTTGTCAGTGCACCTTAAGATCCATGTGTTGTTTGTCAACACAAAATGTTAAAAACCAAAATGAAAAGAGAAGTAGTCAAAAAAAAATTTAGCTTTTTTACTTTTTTACCCTGAATAGGCTACCAAAGTAAGAGTTTGTACGGATTTCGTAGAAGTGTTCCCTTCCTTTTTCTTATATTCGTAGAGAAATTCGTGTTATATCGCTGCTGTGGATGTGCATACAAAAATTATGAGTAGCGTACAACATTTTTTTTAGGGAAATGTATCCAATAATTAAGGTTGTTGGATAACTGATGTTAAAAAAAACCTGTAATTTGAGTAATCAGTAGAATGGACAAATAATAGAAATCAGGTTGTTGCGATTGTGGCCTTTCAGTTGTTCGGTCATATATACTGTATTTTACGGATTATAAACTTTTTTACCATTTTTTATTATTTGATTGCAAAGCCAGACTAAAAAATTGTCGTTTATTTTTATTTTTTCCATTACTAAACTAGCTACTAACAAAAATATTGTACTGTTACCGATAACACACACTTTCAATTCAAGTTCACTGGCACCGTAGACTGCAAGTACGCATCATAGGCTAGACAAGAAATGTTCGTAAATACAAAGTCAGTACAGCAGCAAATTATATTCTGTATTATTCAGTTTAACTTGTTCTGTTTCATTTTTTCACCACAAGATAGTGCTCTATATTCAGTCACATATTATATGAATGTTTAAATAAAGGACTTTTTATTATTTAATTAAATTGATTGTCTACTTAAACAACCGTTAGGTTATTGAATATTTTTATTTAAAAAAAAATAAAGATTTTCATATTGTTTTAACGATTAAAAACATATTATTTCTTTGTGGTAGCAATTTTGATGTTATGCGGGTTATTGTTATTTACGGTTTTTATTGTACTTCCCACGCTTTCCGCGATTTTATTTGATTGCTTTTGGGTATGTAATAAAGTGTTTTAGCAAAAAAAAAAAAAACTTTTGTTCTATTATTTCTCCAAGAGCTATGTATAAAAAAATGTGCTGTACAATTATATTTAATTGCTATAATTAACTTTTTATTATGAATTGACGGTTAATAAAAAATTGATGGTTAAAAGAATGACGATTAATTGAAGTTTCACTGTTCATCTAAGCGAGAAATAAAAAAATGTAAAATTTGCATAAAATCATTACGCACATAGAGAGCGTCCACAATATCTGGAAGCTTACTGATAATGTTTGAATTAGTGCAGAGAAAAGAATCTGTTATCTCATTTTTACTAGAATACTAGATAATATTTGACTTCTGTTAGGTATAAGACTGTTCAAAGTTTTTGTAAACATCCACAGTAGTTTCTCTAAGCAGATACGACAAATTTATTAACTTCCCTTTATAACCTCCAAATTATAACTTCCAGTCTGCGAACTTATATATTCCAGTATCTATACTTATATATTTTGTCAAATTTTGTTTTAAATAAACAACGTTTTAGTTAAACTTATTAACCAGTAATATGTCTTATTTTTAAACTGATCTTCCTAATGCTATGTACACATTTGTAATGAACAATACCCATTGTCGTAAGGTATTAAAGGAAAAAGGTTGAATGGAAGTATGTTTTACCTATTGGATTTGCGGTTGTTCAAGTTAAATAAAAAAAATTTGTAATAAGTAAAAAAGAAATTACATTAGCCTATTTGATAAAAACGTTTATATTTTTATTGTGTGTTACAAGTGTGTACACGCTCTAATAACTGATTACTAAGGCTTTGGCTTTTCACTGTTCTTTAAAGTGATTTCATATCATGATAAACTAATATTTAATTTTTTCTTAAGATAATAGTTATTAAACTTTGAATTTACGTTTGTAAGTTTTGTATTAAAGTAGTTTTAATTGTGTTTTGTAGATAACTTTTGAGTACACTGTTTAAATGTGATGAGTAATTAGGTTACGTTACTATTAACTGGACTACCTGTTTAGTTAACTAAGTAAAATGTGTTGATTTTTACTGCAAAAAACTTACTGAAGCTATCACAGAAACACTGAAAATTCAAACTAATTTCTCGCAACCGTTTTTCACTCAGTTTTATCTCACAGTATTAAAATAACAAAAATGAATTTGGTTGTTGATGAAATAAATAGGAATCTTTGAGGCAAAGCCTGTTTTTGGATTTATTTCAGAGTTAAAAGAAAAGAAATAATACAGAAATACTAGAGATTTTATAACGAAAAAAACCTTCTTAATTTGCATTTATAAAACTAAAATTGACTTTTGTTTTGAAATTAATTTAATTCTGTGGAAAAACTATTTTAAAAGCTATTCAAAAACATTTCAAAACCTAAACTAACTACCTTACTTGATACTTATGTGTACAAGCAAAATATACAAAAATATTTGGTTAAATTTTTTACAGTCCTATTACCTTTTTCAGATATATCACACACAGTCAATCCCCCAAACACACTTATCTGTATTTACACGCTTTCACCAAAATAGATAATACACCTTTAAAATCATAGTAAAATATTCCCACTATTAATAAAAATAAGTTCTTAAGTCAGTGTCCAGCGTTTGTACCAAAGTAAGTTACAAAGCGAAGAAACAAACCTTTACAACAGTCAGAATTATTTTTTTAATTTTCTTCCAATTCATGCATTTCTGTTATTTTAAATTTGTGAATAAATACGGTGGATAAATTCAAACTTGTATTATAAATGTTCATATATTTGTACGATACTTGGTTAACCAGTTGTTAGAAATTAGATTTTTTTTTTTTTTTTTTTTTTCGATAGCTCGCAAACAAGATATTTTGGATCTGTCATATCAGTGAAGTATTTACTGTAATTTGCACAAACAGATGGACGAACATCCAAGTAAAAATCAGTTTTATGGGTTCAAAGGACTTGAAATTTGATATGTTGGGTCGAAATCTGAAGATAGGTTTTTGTTTCAAGATCAACATACTTTATTTATACTTTGTATTAGTGGGAAAACAAATACATGAAATAAAAACATGACTATGTTTAAGATTGATCAACCTAACTTCTGTATAAAAACTACCCAACCTTTGACTGTGAAAAATATATTGGTTACACAACAGGGTTGTGACCCTAATCCCCTGTAATAAGTCCACCTGCCATTTCACTATCAAAAACATTTTTGGAAGATTTTTTTTGGAATGGTGTACATTTCTAACATCGTGTTTTGCATTGTGATGACTGTGCTTTTGTCTCTGGATTGTACCGTTACACTCATCTCCAATTATCACAAATTCAAAAACTCATATGAGCAACCTGATAACCTGTACAATCTCAAGAGAGAGTTCTTTCTGTTTCACCGACAGCACCTTGGGCATAGATTTCAAAGCCACTCTGTGCAAGTTCAGAATTATATGTGCGGAATCTACAGATCTTAACCTCTTTGGCAATATCCCATATGTCAAATGATGTTGTACCAGTACCAGATCGTTCACCCTATCAACAACAGTAGTTTGTAGTGTCTCAGAACACTGTTCATTCTCCACTGATGTACGACCATTTTTAATTTGATGAACTTCATTGTCTCCAAATACCTGCTGATTTTTATCTACTTTTTTTTGGTAAAAATTGATACATCAACTTTGCTAAATTTGTTCAGTTGTCTTGAGAGAAATTGAAAATCCACTTATCACAGCATTCGGAGGCCTGCAAGCAGCAACTGATACACTCGAAAAAGGAGACAAAATTTAAGCATGCACCTTATGCTCTCCTACTTTGGACAGTAGTGCTATCCTAGCGCCATTGGTTTGCATGGGAAAATTCAAGGTTGGATTTTTTTTAGCCAGGCCTCGTACAGTAATATTACATATGTAGGTAGTCCATCTAAAGTGAAATAATTAAAAAATTAAAATGACTCATAACAACATAAAGCCAAATGTGAGGAATTATAAAATTACTGCATATATAACTGACCTGTGTGTGTGGTTGTAGTGAAATAAAAACTAATTTTTTTATTGAAAACTAACATTACTTGATTTTTACGTTAGATGTAGATTTAAATCATAGTTTTTAATTTATATAGTTTTTTGAATTTTACTTTATGAGTAGTTTTTGTTCTGCAATTTTAATAACGGACAAACAAGGTACGCAGGCTATTCATTTGTTTAGTGCTTTGAAATATGATCACATTTGTTTTTGTTACTGTTTATTATTATTATTATCACATTTGTTTTTGTTACTGTTTATTCACCATCATTTTTTTTATTAAAAAATTTTAGTTAACCTATATTTTTTTCCAATCCGTACCATGGAAAAATTAAGAGTTAACTTGAAAATGTTGTGCACTATTTATAATTGCAAATTAGGAAATAATAAATTATAAGAAAGTATTTATTTTTTAATTTACTGACAAACATTTCTGTTTTTAGTAAATAGCATTGTCAGTAAAAAAAAAAAAAATGGCGCATAGAGGCATTGCCCCTTTGAAGTGAATACTTCTTAATGACCCTGTTTACACTGGTATCTGAGATTGATTTTAAACTTTTTATGTTAATTTCAATTTGATTTCACCGCATCACAGAATGTGAATATAATTTCAGTTGAGGTTATGTTCATTGTTTTTGTTCATATAAATATAATAATAGACACTTAATAATAATTTACTGTATATGTTATTTTTTATATTTACATAAATCAAAAACATTAAACATAAGCAATATTATTGAAGCAACAGCTGTTGTGCAAAATCAGTTGTTTATGAGAACATTAGCCTACCTCCACTTGCCGCCTTATTATACAGTGATGGTTTTTCAATTGCGTATTAAAGCTTATGTTACATATTTTACGGTGTAAGTAAATTCCTTACTACCGTTATTTTATTTAATATTTAATCCATTCTCGCCTTTCAGTATTCAAAGTAATCTATCTATGGTCAAGTCACTTGATTTTGTAATACATATTGTTACTGACTGACTGGCATCTCTATGATAACCAGCTGTTTCATGAATTCTTCACTTTAATTACTTTCAATTAGATTTCATTGTACCAGAAAATTTGTCGTACCAGGCGTAAAAAAAGTATTTACTTCAAAAAAAAAAAAAACCTTAACGAGCGACACATAGAACAGGACTAAATTTGTCATGTTTTTTATTCTCTCAGGAAGTTTGTTAGTTAGTTTTATTCCAATTGTTAATACATTCACGTGGTTAGTATCTAGTACTGCTGTAGACTTTAATTTGAATCTGTAAATAATGTATTTATTTACATTGTAAATATCATATTATATATTTATTTTATAGCCAAAATGAAGAAATCAGAAGATCAGACGAAATTGAAACAAACGTTGAAGAAACGCCTGAACCTGAGGTGAAACTGAGTGCACTAACACGACTAACTCAGTTTTCATTAACCGGTTTACGTAGTTTTGATTTTTATAAAACGTAGCACTAATGTAAACTTTAACTCAATTAACAGTCCAAATTCGATTGTGTAATTTGTATGTGTTCAGTATAGATTATCAGTTTAAAATTTTTTGTTTTTCAGGAAATGGTATGTCTTAATAACTTGTAGCTTGAAGTTGCCCCATTCGTTATACATATGTACATATATACAGTATTACATATTTATACATTTTATCCAAATTCAGAGGTTTTGTTTTTAATAGATCATGTCTTGCATCTTGACCATTGAATTTATTCTCAAATTTCAACATTACACGTAGTTGTTCGCATGGTTTTATAAGTGGGAGCTTTAGAAATGTAAACAAATATTTTTAGATAAAAATAATCTGTGATTTTTAATATACCGTATTTCATTGATTCTAAGACGCACTGTATTTTACAGACAATTTTTAACGACCCATTACAAGGTGACAAACATATAGAAAGAAATCAAATTTAATAAATATATCCTACTAACATACTTTGAAATACATGATCGAACATGTAAATGTACTAAACTAAATCTTAGGATTGGACGACCTCGTAATGTAGTCCTAACCACAAAATTTCTCGCATGTAGAATTCCCCTTCAGCTCCCTCCAACAGTCCAATCACACAGAGTCTGCCAATCTGAGTTTAAAAAACTGTAGTTTAAATGAAGAAAGAGGGAGCCATAGTAAGAGATTCAACCTCTTTCTCGCACATTCTTTTTCTCTGCTTCCTGGTGTTTTTCTAAACGTTTTCTAAGAATACCAGTAATATCTCTGCAACTGGTGAACAAACTTTTAACCTCAGGCTCTTCATTAGTTTCTCCACTTTCAGAGTTAGAAGATTTGTCTCTACTTGAACAGTCATTAACCGGATTTCCCCGTAAAATATCGTCTTCTGAAGTGTCCAATGTATTATACATTTCTTGAAAGACTGTTGCACTAAATCCACTGATATTTTATCCCATGCAGTTGAAACACATTTTACAATCATAGGTTCAGGTGCGTTCTTAATCTTGCCAGATGGTGTAACAAGTAAGTTTTCATTGAGTACTTCATTCTCTTGTCACACACAGTCCTTGAAATGTTTATTTACTGAAACATCAAGTGGTCGAAGCTAGCTAGTCATTCCACTTGAAATCACTATCAAATCACAATTTTTAGTTTTCAGATTATTTTTGTATTCCTTCAGCTGCATGGCCTGTAAATGTATAGCATGTTATTGGGGTTCCAAAAGGCTCCTGGCCGCCTATTCCAAATGATATTGACATAGTCATCACCCATTCATTTTTGTATGTGTGAGTAAGTACATTTTGAGGAAAGATTTCATTTTTTTGGAATAGTTTTCCTGTTAAGAATTATATAAGAAGGCTATGACCATCGCCTGTTATATACAGCATGACCTTAATAACGGTGTTTTATTTTAATTTCTCTAGCATTCTTAGAATCCCTGTATAATTTCGTGGCATTTCAAAACAAATAGGTGTTTCAATCCACATTGCCAATTTGGCTAAGTGCCTAGTTATGAATTTTACGAAATTTAATATGATATTGGAAGCTTGAAAATTTTACTTCAAAATCAGCTGGAAGTTCAACGCCTAAGAAATAGACCTTGACAATTTATAAATTTATCACACCAATCTCTTGTAGCCTTAAATAAATTTATCCCAAACATTTTTTGCTGCTTTCATTGATTTCCGATGCATCATTTAATACATTACTGGTAGACATTTACTTCTAGCGTCAATCACGAACTGGAAAACTGTGTATCAACTAATTGCAGAATAGCATTCTTTTTTAGATCTGGTAAAACATTTTAATGTAGCTTTACATGCAAAAATTGAATTTCTGTCCTTGTGCCAGATGCGAATATTTGCTTCATTGTAAATTCCCGTTCTGCAGCTCTGTTTCTCTTTTGTTCTGCAAATAAAAGAACTTTTCGTTTTATTGATGCATCATAATGTATTCTCTTTGAAGACATTTTATGTATGGTATTCTTTTTAACAACCTAGTGTTCACCAAACAACACAGGTTTAAACAAAAACACTTGTTACAACACCAGATTGCATTAAAACACTGGTTACTTATTGGCAATTGCAAAAAGAATGGCAGAATTATAGAAGGGTTATCATAGTCAACGACCTTGGAACTGTGCACTTTGTTCTATTGTTCAGTTAACAAGGGTTTATTTTTTGAAATATGAAAATGGAAGTATTTTTGGATTACCCAGTATCTTTTGACATAAAAAAAGTTCTAAGACACATCTAGTTTTTTTTTTATTAGGGAAGAGAAAAATGTGCGTCTTAGAATCGATAAAATATAGTAATACTATGTTGTTATTGTTTTTTCTCACTTCAAGTTATCATAACTGAAAAAAAACCTGTGTTTAAGTATTTTATAGTTAATTTTTTATACTGTGAATGTTGTTTTGTACTATTGAATGTGATCAAATTTTTTTATTACATATTCTGTATTTTCTCCTGCAAGCTTCATGAGAAAAATGATTATAAACTTTAACAAAATATTAGCAGTACTTAGAAACACCTAACCTTCTATCGACTTTTACTTTTAGTTATTCATTTCATTAATGAGAACTAAACCAGTGTTGGTGTTTCTAGTTTGAACCAATTATTGGAAAAAGAGATATCGAACAGCAATATGCTATTCAATTCTGTGTCAAACTTCGTGAAAACGCTCTCGACACATACAAAAATATTAAGGGCGCTTACGGAGACGATGCGTTTTCAAAAGGGCTAGTTTTTAAATGGCACACAGCTTTCACGGAAGGACGAAAATCAATTGATATTGAACCCGAGATGCCTGTCACTGATGAAAATATGGAAGGTAAGGCATTGATCGTAAGCGATCAGTGCTTATCTATCGGAATGATGGAGTATGTACCCAAAATGTGGCGTGATGTCGTCCATAGAGAGCATTACGGCATGAAAATATTGTTGTCTGAACCTGTGAAGAGGAGTCCTGCATGGTTGTTTGTTTCACTTGTAGCCGTCACAAGTCGGATTTGTAAGATTAACTCGAGATCTTTGCATCAGAATTTAGAAACAAGAAATGAGAATGCAGTACGTCTGTTTTTGTCAAAAGTTGTATTGTTTCTTATAATTAATAACCTTATTTTGATTGAAAAATTTAACCCCAGTATAATTTTTTTTAAAAAATGGCTGTAATTTATTAAAGGATCTTTCGTAATAAAATATTAGAAATACCCTCATATTTTTCTCCAAAACTATTTTAGCGTTTCGTAGGAAGTTGACTTACGATCATGGTAGTCATGTTTATTTTTAAAAATTTAGTTGGGGTTTTACAAAGGGCAAGACATGCAGTGTTGTTGCCAGGAAAAAGGTTTAGAAAATTGTTGAATGTAATGCTGACTTTTAACAGATCAAGAATTATTATTTTGAACTTCAATCTGTAGAAAAATTCGGATTTGTTCTCGTAAGTTTGGAATAGTGTAGGCTGGATATTTAATCAAAGTTATTTATATATTTCCTTTTTAAAATTATTTAGTTACCCATACTGTATGTAGATATGGGTATCAAGTAGTATAACTTAATTCATATTTTCTTCTTGTGACAAAATTATAAGCTTAAAAAAATTGCTTTATGAAAAAAGCAAGTACATATTAAATTTATATGTAATCTTGTGTTAGGAAAAATATTTGCATTTTCATAACATACAAATTGTGTGCATCATAATTAGACTCAAAAAGTCATAGTATAACTGTACTTTGATAAGTTCATCGTTTCTGCAAAAAAATCTAAATCAGTTGAAAAATACTGTCAGTCATTTTGCCAGCTGACAATTGACGCTTACTGTTGCGGAAGATGATTGTAGGTCTAATTTTGAACCTCTTCTATGATTCCTGTGTAAGTTGACTGTCCACAAATTATACTGCTAGTCTCTAGTAAATTTTATTGCATTCTTGTGGGTATTTTACTGTTGAATAATTGAAGATGGAAATAACTTTGCACTCCTCTGGACAACAGGACCTCCCAGCTTAGAGGACTAGAACCGTTTTGTGGAATTGAAGACAGTTATTTCAAGATGAAACATTAAAAAGTACTAGAAGGTGTAAACTCTTGTAAGAGAAATTGAAGACAGTCCAAGGCACTCTCGGAAACTTTGGTAGGAGCAGAGCAACGACCTGTATCAGCCTAAGTAAAAATAAGCTAAAATTGCTGACCGGTTTTCTTACAAAATTTTGGCTTAGTGGAAGATTAATTTTGCGGATACTGCTAAAAGGGAGAGGAAACTTTACTACCTGCTGGAAGATTGCGAGGCTATAGCTACAACAGTGAGAAAGTACGAATTCAAAGTAGGGATTTACTGATCTTGAATCTTCCCCAAATTTTGGACTTTTTGAAGAGATTAGGGCTAGAGAAGATACTGTAACTGAGAGTCTCAGGAATAAAGGAAGGAAGCTACAAGAAATCTGTGTTCGCAATTTATTTGTAATCCATAATATCCGTTAATTCATTATATATTGGAGAAATGAACCTTCTGCTCAGACAACTTGAACGTTTCAGTGGAGTGGGCCCATTTAAGCTGTTGCTTTGAACTCTTCTCATGAAAATAATCTTGTTTATTTTCATTTTCTCTTATAATTTGTAAGAGTTAGTATAATATTTAGAGTTTAAAAAAGTTTATGCTTACCTGAATTGTAATTGTATTCCTTTATGTGTCCTTTTTGTTCTTTGCTTGTTACTTTCTTATCGTAAGATTGAGTTTTTTTTTCACTTAATGAATTTGCATAACTTGTAACGTAGTAGAATTTATTTTTAGTTTCAGTTGTTTAAATTGAAACAGAAAAGTTAAAACTATTTTCCAGTGTAATTGTACTGCTGTTGTATTTTGGTTAATTTTATGTATTAGTAGAATGTCATTTTAAATGTATTAGTATTTGGATTTACAAGTGGATTTATATGTGGCTAATATGAGGGAAGAACACCTGGAGTTGTTTTGTGTGTTTTATAATTTTGTGGTATCACTGTTCCAACAGGTGAATAGTAAAGTTGTGTGTGAAATGTTTTTCTCAGGGACGTATTGTTTGTGTTTTTAATGCTGATGGAATATTTTAAATTACCTACTGTAGTACCAAGTTCTCTTTAGTAACTAATTATGAGAAAAGATCGTGGTCATTTTTTAAAAGTAAAAAAATCCATCTACACCAAGCAGTAACGGTTAATAGTTGACTGTCAGTGTTGACTATCAACATTCGATACAGTTGACGAATAATTCTGTTGACTGTCAATGTTGATCAGCTAAACAATAAACTTCTCATATGTAGTTTTCTAACTGCTAACCCTGATAATCTGTTAATGCAAGTACAGCTGAAACTCATAGTCTGTGTTAATAGTAATGAGATGTAAGTTATGTTGATAGTACAAAGAAATGTACGAACCAGCAGTGTTGATCAACTTGAATAATAAACTTTCCGTACATATTTCTCAAACTAACCGCTAACAGCACTAACCTGTTAATATGAGTGCTGTACAGGTAACCTTTACACATGTTCACAGTCCATAGTTTACGTTAATAGTTCATGTGAATGTGTTAGTTACATTGACAGTTGACATGACAGTGATTCTTTACAAACATGATCAGTGCTCTAAAAATGAATAATGATTTTTTTGTTTTGTTTGTTGAAGTGACTACTTTTTATCACGTGGTATGGGTGTATGTTTTGCACAGGGAAAAATTCAGTTTGCCGTTACAGAACGCTGTAACACATCCATGCACGCACTTTAGTGAACATTCGGAACATTACTATTACATTATTACAACACATTTTTTTTTTTTTTGTGTCTAGTGATTAATAAAATGTATTTTTAAAATGAAAACTTGTATTGTTGTTGACAAAATGGGTATAAACATTTACTTTTGCATCACGCTTGAATCCGTAATGCATACCTCACAGCATATATATTGTCCTTGTACATATCTACACTGAAAGTGACTACTTCTAAACAGCTGATTACGCACAAAAGCTTCAGTATCATTTTAATTGAGGTTATGTTTATTGTTGTTAATTTTTAAAAATGTATATTTTCTAAATTTGTGTAGTTAAATTATTTAATGTATATGACCTATACCAATTTTTGAATGTCAGAATCACAAATATTATATTTATTATTATGCTTAGACAGGCTAACTTGTAATGTATAATGGTCAAAAGTAGGTTTATAAACTGATTAATTATTAAAGCCACTTATATAGCCTAAGACACTCAAATTCATAAACTGTGACAGTTTAAGTTAATTTTTAAGTTGTGTACCTACACACACGTGAAATGTAATACGTTAATAATTTTAAAGTTTACCTTTCCTGCATGCATCTAAATTTTTTATAAACAATTAAATCATAATAGTGAAAAAATATACAGTCAGGCATACCAAAAGTAGTCACTTCTGTCGGCCAGTCCCGCACTGCCTAAGTTTTTTTTTAACATGTCACTGCCACGTAGTAGGCTATATACATAATACGTAAATAGGTGAATCATGTTTTCAGTATTACATTTTAATTAAGTACAACATCAAATATACGAAACTATCTGTACAATTCTCAAAAACTACAAACTGGTGTTAAAAGAACATTTAGTTAATAACAAATAAATATTAATCGACTGATATTACTGGAGAATGGAAACTAAATGGTAATGGTATAACTGCAGCATCATCAACATTAGCAGGTTATGCCGACTTCTGTGGCAAGGTCGTGCTTGCATCTTACACTTGGTGAAACTGGTTCAAATAGTATTAAAATTATTATAAATATAAGTGTTAACCTAGAATGTTTAATCTAAATATATGTATAGTAAAGCATCTAAAATAGTTTTCATAAATTTGTCACTATTCTTTTAATTCATCCATATTTATATGCTGATTATGTAACTTCTTCATAACGTACGAATTCTGTAAGCTTATAATGTTCCGGCACAATTTTTAAGTGTATTTGTTTTCTCTGTGCAGTCTGAAGTTCCAGTAGAGAAGACTGAAGACACAAAAGAAGAAGAGGAAGAAGAGAAAGATGCGAAAGGAGACGATGAATAACTACGCACTGATGCTTTATCAGAAGTTTTAACAGTTTAATCGATATCTTCATCCGTGTCTTGCGTTCTGTTCACTGCTTATGAATGTTTACGCTAAGTATCCTTATAACAGTTACTTTATCTTAAAAAAAAAAAAAATGGGTAGAACGCTTTTATAACGTTCAGATGGATAACGATATCGACTTTTTCAGCCACTGCCTAATTATAAATAGTATAATGTTATCCGGGTTCCTTATAAAAGTGCTTTATTTAAATATTTTGCAATACTTTTCTATATATTTTAAATTAATCTTTATGTGTAATAGTTTTTTTACCATTGAGGGGAGGAAATGAGCAGAGTGTTTGCTGAAAAATATTTTGGTCTAAAATTCGTAGAATCTGTTGATTTTTTTGTAGAATAAGGTTAACTTTTTTTTAACAAAGAAATTATCATCAGTATTTGTTCTAAATAATTTTTCTTTGTATTTTAAAATTATAGAAGTGTCATACAGGTGGTTTTTTGTAAACTAGGTTCATTAAACTAGATGTAAAAATTAAGTAAGGCCAAATATTTTTTTCAAATACAATATTTTCAGATTCTACAAACATTTTTTTAAAATTTTCTTAAAAAGTATAGTTTTTATTATGGTTCAAACACTTATCATATCATAGTTTTTTGTAAATCTCATTTACCCTCCTGTAGGGTAATTATATATTCATGACCATAATTCTTCGTTAAACGCTTTCCACATGGCACTGCGTTAGATGGCGTGAAAGGATATAATCACTTGTTTTAATATGTGTTTTGTTGTCAGCTGAACGCATTAAATTATCTGTGGTTATACACAGCTGGCCTGATCACTGATCCATCCTTGTGTGACCTATTTTGGCATTTTGCATTACATATTATATAAGGCCCATAAACTGATGTTACTTGATATAAAAAAAAGTCACATACTGTATCTGACATTACCTATTTCGATCATTAATCTTGAATGTAATCGTGTATGCAGCGTACAAGTGCAGGCTAATTATGCTGCTTCAACTCAGTTGACAGCATGCACAAGCTATACCGTGAGTTTGCACTCAACACTATCGTATTGTGCTAGAAAAATAAATAAACAGACCTTACTTTAAAAACATTAATCAACGACAGTCTAATTAAAAATGATGAAGTTTTTTGTAATTTTTTTGTTATCAAACATTTTAAAGTTTTTTAAAAAGGTTCTTGAAAAAACGTATCAGTTGGGTTGAAAAATAGTTTAAATATATTCTGCACATTTTAGACCAAAGCTTTACAATACTGTTCACTGGACAGGCAGTTCCAACTGTTCAACCTTTATAAACCATCACAATATTTGCTGAAGTAAGATAGTTTATCCAGACTTTTCCTGGTGTTATTAGTAATGGTATAAAGTATTCTTGAAAAAAATAGAGTATTAGGCATAAAATAAAAGTAATTAATTGGTATAGAAATTTTGCAGTCAATTATTTTAGTCAATTAGTTTTAAATATTGTTAGGTTAGATTTGTACTGTTAGTCAATTGTATGTGGTTGTATTCACTTACAAGTGATTTTTTTATAAGACAATTTCTTATTAATTTTTGAAGGTGATTTGTCAATTCTTGGCAGTTACTTTAATATTAATGAGTTGAAATTTCATACATGGAGAATTTTTATATACACAGTACTGTCCTGATTATTCAATCTATTTGTCACCATCGATTAGTTGGAAAACAGAAATGTCGCATAATATCGAAATTTAAATGGGTAAAAGGAATTGGAAGAGCTGCAAGTGGAAAGGTTCTTTATAAAAAATTGTATATGATAAAACAGTTTTTATGAATATTTGCTAATAACTTAAAATAAACAATTATCAAAGATTATTTAATTATAAATCGTATGGAAATGGAAAAAAGATACGTACTGTATAAAATAAATATGAAACGTTGCGTTAAAAAATGAAAACACTTTGGTCGATTATGCAGTACTCCTAAGACCACAGTAAATAAAAAAAAAACACTCTGTTCACACTAGCTGCCTCGGTGGCTTAGTTGATAGCATACTGGGCTTTTACCCCGAGGACCCGGGTTCGATTCGTGGCCAGGGCTTTTTCATACGCTATAAATCATCCCCTGTGTGCATAATAGTCGAACGTTAAACACAAAAAAAAAAAATGTTCATACTGTTTTTATCGCTGTACATGTCTCAATAAGTTACAATATGCAGTTCCAACAAGCTGAAAATATGATTTCACTTTGATAGCATGCTTCAGTTGATAACAAAAATGTGGAAAAAATATATTTTTCATTTTACAAATGTTTAACACTATTTCTCATTAGTCTGGAGGCCGATATTGTGGGATCTGAGTTAAGCAGGGTCGATTTAACGATATTTATTCAGTACTATTACATCATATTTTTCGGAATATCGGAAAACTGGCGATTGAATAATCAGGACTATATTGTATACACAAACAGTATATATTAAACAACCTTTTAACCAGGTTTTGAGGATCTGAAACTAACCTTGCTGAGTCGTTTTTAGTAAGAATTCAAACTTTTTACATGTAATGTTTTTTTTAGATAACTAGCGTTATCAGATGTATTTTAAATTGAAAATATTGTAATGCCAGGTCATAAAAGCATACAGAACATTATTAAAAAAATGTCCGTACCAGGACATGAGAGTGGTACTAAAAATAAAAATTTGTAGCAGTGAAAAGGATTTAGACTGCAGACGCAGTTTTAATAGTGATTGGATTTTTGTGTTATCAAAATTTTTAGTTGTCATTACTGTATAGTTAATCTAGATACAGTGGGGCTTCAACTTACAAATGTAATTCGTTCCAAAAGGCGCATTTTACATGTAAATTGCCTAATTCGTTCCACCACTCCCAAACTCCCACATACAATGAAAAAAATATACATTTATATGGAAGAAATATGCATTAATAAAGAAAAATAAAACCTGAAATAAAAAAAATGTATTAATTACACATAATATATACTACATTACATATATATATAACACTAATACAAAATAATGTTTGTAATAAAGTTTCTTATGCCTATAAAGATTCGGATATGTAGCAATTTCGTGGGAGGAGGCGGCTGCAAAGGTTGTGGATACAGAGGAAAAAGAGATGAACGTGGAGAGCTGAGAGAGAGCATATGTGCGTGCATACACAGTGTATTACAAAATTTGTTGAACTTTTCAATTTTTTATGATTTTTTACACTTTTTATAACTTAATTTTTAATTATCATCACTTCTTTTGCCTTTTTGGGTTCACTTTCACCTTCCCCAGTTTCTTCTAACGTCTATTTGGTGAAATAACGGTCCAGCAACGATTGTTTTTGCCGACTGTTAAGAATCCTTTTTTAATGCGTCAGGCAAATGTCATCAAAATATGCGGCTGCCCTATTCGTAAACACTTTTTCAGGGTGTTTTTTTTACACGAATTCGACAATTTTGTGGAATTTCGCAAGAATTCCTTTTTTTTTCAGCTGTGGATGTGATGGATTACCATCACAAAGAAAAATTCAATTTTTTGCAGGTTTACGTCTCGTTTCATTAGTTGAGGCATGTTTCATAAGTTAGGGCGAAAAATTTCCGAAATCCCATTTTGTAAGTTGAAATTTTTGTTATTAAGGTCATTCGTAAGTTGAGGCTCTACTAATTTAATTTTAGAAGAAAAAACTAAGACAATTGAAAAATGAAGAAAGGTTTTTTGGTAACGTCTGTGTGACAAACAACTGGCAACAGTAAACACAGAAATAATCATACATTAACAGAAAGCAAGACACCTTTCACATATAACATTATTTCATGCATTGTATATAATTTAGCCTATATGTTTTAAATTTATGTTATTTGTCTATGCATGAATGACTGTACTGGTTCTTTATATATATATTTGTATGATTAGAGACATATTTATTTACACATTTTTTTTTTAATTTTATGATGTGGATATTGGTATTACTGCTTCGAACTAAAGTGTTCCCTCCCAATGCAGATGTTAATAATTTTAACAGAACATATATTTTCTTATGTTGTAGCTTGGCTTTATATATTGCATGGTAATACATTGTATTTTTTTGTTATTGTAAAAACGATGCACCGCTATTGGTCATACGAATTTATTTTTATTCTTGTTATTAAGAGTATTTTCGTTTAAATGTTTTGGAATAGCGCTGTCATCAGGAATATATGATATGACTAAAGTAAAAGCATTTTACTTTGAGAAATGTATGCTTAATAGGAAAATAGTATTGAAATGTCCAAGTTGGCTATATAAAGTATGCCTAAATAATTATTTTTTGATGAGCCTTCCAGAATATTAATATGATTTTTTGTCTTTTAATTTAATTGTTCACGATCTTTATTCTTCTTTAATATTTTAAGGCCAATGGTGACTCATGAATAACTTTTTCTTCTTTTGTGTTCTTTGCCGACATCTTGCAGTAGGTTTAACTTTATTGATTTCCTTGTTCAGTTTTTTTTAGTAAAGATTTCATATTTAATATTTTCTTTTAATAGGCCTAGTAGTTCCTTTTCGGAAAAAATTATCAGTTGGTCAATGAAAAATGGAAATTATCGAATACAATGTTGCTGGTGTTAAATAACTTCTAATTTTGTAAACGTCTTTTTTAATATGTTGTTTTTCTTAATCGTTAACTGTATTTTCAGAGCCGAATTTTATTTTGTTCATATTGTGCGTAATATTGGTGTTATAAAATAACAAAAGTAAAATTAATAAGAAAAGCTGGAAACAGAAATTGTGGTTAAATAATCGTTTTTACTTAACTTTACATATTTTTTATGCTTGATTTTCACTTTTTCTTTGTGGCGTTTGAGTTATTTAATGCAGTAACAGTTCAGTTACCTAGCACATTGCTTTAAGACTGTTAGATATACTACGCACCAGTACTGATCGCTTCAAAGCCTAACCAGTTGTCTGATATAAATAAGCTGTCGGGGAAGGCAAACTTGCTCAAGATTTTCTGTTTGCAATATCATTTTGGTTTTTAAGTACTACATAAAAATAGGATAGTAAATGTTAGTTAGAGAACTTATCGAAATTCCCAACATTTCGTTGCTTTGTATATATTTCAATTACGAAAATACGTGCGGTAATTTTTTTTTGTATAAAATTCTTTTAAATTTAAAGTAGTGTCGTAGAATGTCGTTTCAGTGGTTTTCCACTGTGTAACTGGAGGTTTTTTTTATAAAAATAAAATTATTGCCGGAAATAATGTATTATTTGCAAGTGATTGTTGAATTTATTTATTATATAAACTGTTATTTTATACTGTGTAATAAGTTTAGTTGTATCTCACTGGGAAGTAGTTTAGTGTATGTTTATATAACTGAGATTAATCCATATTAGAGAAACAACCTGGATTTATTGTGAATTTAGTACTGAATGGAAAAGTTGTTTAAAGAGAGGGGTTCACAGTTGTTGGTTTGTCAGACCAATTTATTGCTACTTGAACATGTAGTGAAAGGGATACAGGATTGGAGTTTAATTGCTTGTCTGCTTTCCTTGTATTAACTGTTTTAACAGCGGTTTAATCACTTTTATCAAGTACACAGAAGGTGATTTTATAACTGCTTATTTCCCCGTGTGTATTCAAAATCTCACGAAGCGTCTTCCAGTAAAATTTTAGCTATGTATGTAGTACATAGTTCATAGGTTAGAGTTTCGTAGCATTTCCAGTGAAAATTAAACTTATGACAAGTGTAAAAGTTTTTCAAAATATTGATTTTATATAAAAAGTATTCATATACATAATAATGTTTTATTATTGTTGCACCAAGTTTATATACATTTTATTTATCTATTATATTTAATTTCACATTTATCAATAAATGCTGTATTTCCAAAGCAGTTTTTTTTAAACCTTTCTTTCACTTTATAGTAATTTTGTTGTGGACAAATAAATTACAAGAAGATATATTCTTACTGAAAACCTTTGGCATACATCTTGTATGTCACAAAGGACTTGTACTATATTTTCTTATTTATTTTTACATAAATTTAAATATTGTTTGCAGGTAAATTTGAGTTGAATTGCAAAGCTTTTGATCTGTCTGAGCTTTTTAAAGAAAAGAAAATACTTCCACGTAATATACCTGTAGCAAATTTGCAACTAGCTACCAATCATTATTGTCTTGCCAAGCATCTCTACAAAATAAAGTTACTAATCTTTGACAAGTGCGTAATTTGTTTACGGAATGTGTGTCTTACAGACAAGGATCACCTACTGGTCTACGGGATATGCATAGAAAGAAAGAAAGACAAAGGGATTTTCACCGATTTCATTGGGAGGCGAGGTTCAAGATTGTGTGATGTAAATGGAATCATTGGAAGAAGAGATTAATTTGATTGTTGTTGCCAATGATTAAGACAGTTAGTCTGACAATCTTATGATAGTAACCTGATTGTCAAATTTTTTTTTTATTATGTTGGTATACATGCCCTTGAAGTATGATACAACTTTCAGCAGTTTTCATTGTTGACTTTGTCTGTGACAGCCACTAAGATTAGATGTGTTTTTATGAGCTCGGCGATTTTCGTTTGTTAAAAGAAATGGATCAAAGAATTTGTATCAAATTTTGCTTACAAAATGGAACAAAGTGTGTGAAATGTTAACAAAGAACTATGGTGAGTCTGCTATGAGTAAAGCAAGAGTTTACGAGTGGTATAAGCATTTCCAAAAAGGCTGTGAAGACGTTGAAGATGACGAAACGCCCTGGACGCCCCAGCACATCAACAACCGATGAAAACAAGGAAAAAGTGAAAGAAATGGTTATGAACAATCGCCGAATCACAATTAAAGAGGTCGCTGATGATGTTGGCATATCGATTGGATCATATCATGATATTGTTTCCAATATTTTGTGTATGAAACGCGTGGCAGCAAAGTAAGTTCCTAAATTATTGAAATTTGAACAAAAACAGCAGCGAATAGAAGTTGCTCTGGAGTCACTAAATGAAGTCAACGACAATGCAGAATTACTGAAACGTATTATAACAGGTGACAAAACATGGGTTTACAGATATGATGTCGAAACTAAGGCTCAATCATCCCAGTGGAGGCATTCTGGCTTGCCAAGACCGAAAAAGGCTGAACAAGTGCGGTCGATCATGAATGTTATGCTCACTGTATTCTTCGATTTTAATGGCATAGTGCATCATGAATTCCTGCCACCAAGTGAAACGGTCAATAAGGAGTACTACCTACAAGTTCAACGCCGTTTGCGTGAAGCAATCTGAAAAAAATGCCCGGATCTGTGGAAAAACAATTCATGGCTTTTGCACCACGATAATACACCAGCTCACACTTCATTGCTTGTTCGTTAATTTTTTACCAAAAACAGTACTGTAATGATGCCCCAGCCTCCATATTCGCCAGACATGGCTCCATGTGACTTTTTCCTATTTCCAAAAATAAAATTAATGGGCCGTCGTCTTACAGCCATAGATGACATAAAAAGCGCATCGCTGAAAGAACTAAAGGCTATTTCAAAGATTGAGTTTGAGAAGTGTTTCGAGTATTGGAAGAAGCGCTGGCACAAGTGCCTAATCTCCAATGGGGACTATTTTGAAGACGACAACATCAGTGCAGAAGAATAAATAAATATTTTGTTCAAAAAATTAAAATTCTCGTTACTTTCTGAAAACACCTAGTACATTTGGCTTTATTTCCCAACCTTAGGAAATAACGATTAAGTTTAAATTGATATACAAAAGTTTGAAGTTGTGGATAAACCATCCATAGTAGATTAATTTGAATATAAAATCAAAGCAAGGAAGTTGACTTAAACTGTAGCTGTAGTATCTTACAGGCTATCATGCATTTGTAACAGCTGGAGAAAGTATCATGGACTAGTATGACATTCAGTGACATATGTTGATCTGTTTGAGTAGTCAGTGAAACATTAAATAATTTCATATTTCTTTATTACTAAATAACAGTACATACAAATAATTTTTTTTACAAAATAACTATTCTATATATATCCAAGACTAGAATTTATATATAAAGTTAACACGATTGAAAAATATTGTATACTACATAATTTTAATGTATATTCAGAACTTGGTTATAATGGTCTTAAATCTTATGTCAGCTCAAACGAAGCAATAATTTTTTGTAAGTTCGTCCAAATGAACTTCAGTGTAACAAAAAACTATTTTTGACACTAAAAATTGCTGTTATAGTGCCAAAAAATTCTTCTACGTAAGGCTGCCTCGGTGGCCTAGTTGATAGCGTACTGGGCTTTCATACCGAGAACCTGGGTTCGATTTCCGGCGAGGTCTTGGCTTTTTCATATGCTATAAATCATCCCATCGTCTGTATTAGCCCAAGTGTGCACAATAGTCAGATGTTAAACACAAAAAAAAATCTTCCACGTAAGTGTGTTGAAGGAAAAGTTCGATGTACACCATTAAGATGCCTATGGGTTCTAAACCAAGATTTCTTTGCTAATGCTCTTTAACTATAAAAAACAGATATACAATTCCTACACATCTACTATCTCAAGAATAGCAGACCAGACCATTCGTTTTCATAAATTGATCTTTCAAAATACTTCCCCGCCATCTTGGTACTTGGTGAATGCAGGAATATTCATAAATTAAATAGATTCATGGCACTGCAACACCTTGCAATATTGTAAAAGTTGTTAATAAAAAGATTTAGGTCCTAAAGCCAATTATTTAAAGGCAATACAATTTTTTTTAAACAAAATTCATTTTGGTCCATGCCCATATTGTTTTTGTTTTCATAATTAGATATAGATATGTAAAACAGGAGGCATTTTTAAACCGCATGTATATAACTGATATGCCGACTTGTACATAAAATGATTCAAACTAGTATTTTATTTTTAAAACGTTTTTTAAGTTGAGTGTTATTTTAGACAGAATTTATTTTCACCATAAATAAAAGGAAATTACTGTATATTTACAGTGACACTGAACACAAACAAAACATTAAACCTAGCACTGGACTGTGGATTTGTCAAAATGGCTAATAGAAACATGAAATTATTCGGCTAACAACTACAGAATGGTAAAACTGAACAGTATTTAGAAAGATTGGTGCTGTTAAAGGCAATATGGAGCCCAATTGTAAAAACATATTCCTCTCCATCTTCGGAATTAGTCATAGTTCTAAAGTTATGTTATAAATGACTGCTACAAAGGTTGCAGCCTGAGACTGTACTGTCTGTTCCAAAAGTATAATTTTCTATTAATAATTGCAAACATAACATTCACCCCTAAAATTTACAAACTTTCCTTACGAACATGTTAACGGAATCAAATATGTTTTTTAGGGCTACTACATTATTTATTTGATGGAATAGAATCGCCTTGGAGACTGTGTTTTCAAGACAACTAGTCTAGCACACTTCAGATACAGGATTAATGCCAATTGCACTATATTATACCCTCTTTTGCTACAGAAAGATAATTGAATTATCTTCCATAATTTGAGGAATCAATGATTTCCATACTTGACAGTAAACATAAAGTTGCAAATTACATGAATTTTTTTTGTCATGTAAGGGAATTTGTTTATCCATCTAATGTGGGGTATGATTTGAAATTAGAAGTAATACCAACATATAGTTTTTCGAATTCATGATTTTATATAAGGCCACCAGAAATAACAGAAGTTTGTTTTTAAGTCTCCGTATAATTTTGACATGTTAAGACAAAATTTTTTGATTAAAAGTTGAAAATGTTATTAACTTTAACATTGATTATTGATAATGTCCCGCAGAAATTACATGTATTGTTTTGTCTCTTCAGTTTTTGATGGTTACCTAGGTATAATTGTAAATAATTAAAAGTATTTTTTTTAAAATTGCGCATTCATAAAACAATGTTAATTTAGGCAGTCTTGCTGGTGTCTGGATTTGATGTGCCGCTCCAAGTCTCGCCTTCGCACTAAGATTTTCCCACATTGCTCACATCTGAAACAGAATAATATTATTTAAAATTTATATTTATTCACTTTTAAATTAGTGCTTTGAAACCATAAAACTATTGGTAAACATTACAGATTAGACAATTAAAACTGTAAAATTAAATTATTGCCTATTTCAAGAGTAAGAAGGCAATAATAACATTTTACTTTCATTGTTGTATTTCTGTTTTAAAAAAATAATACAGCTGAAGTCAACAATCAGTATGATTACAACAACAATCAGTATGATTGTTATATATGTTTCTCCTAAATAAAAAAAAAACAATGTAAATTTTTTGAAATATATACAAAGGTTTTTTTGGAAAGTAAAGAATGTTTTTTTCTTTAAACACTTCATTAAGGTAAACAAACAAAACTTCTTTCACAACAAATTCGATGTTAGCTGTTTTTCTACATAGTTGCTGTTCAAATTTTAACATATATTGTAGCGTTTCACTATCTTTACTTAGCCTTCTGCATACCCAGTTGCCGCCTAGTTATTGAACCACTCACTAACACACTCTTTCAATTCGTTGCCACTTCTATAAAATGGTTTCCATCCAAAAAATTCTTTAATTTGAGAAAAATATGGTAATCACTCGGGACCAAGTCGTGTTTGCGGCTATAAGTAGGTGTCCAAAAACTGCTGAAGGAAATTCATCATCAATGTAGCAGCATATGGACATACATTATGATGAAGAATGAATGGCACACTACCACTCAGTAACAACCTACACTATGTATTTTGCCCCGCAGGGGGGTGCAGACTAGCTGCACCTATTGAGAGGGTTTAGACGTCCTCGCGGTACCCGAGTCTAACACACTTACACTTACAACACTACACTTATGATTTAAACACATTACACTCACATATACATTTAGGGATTTGCTATTCTTGCCCAGTTACGTCGGAGAATGGCGAAACTGCTTCGTTTTATTTGGCAGGGCCAAGTATGTAACCTGATGTGTGCCTAGCACTGCCGAAGATATCTGATTGGACAAGTTCTGGGACCGAGCAGCCTTCAGGCGCTTGGTAAGCATACCGTTTGAACGTCATAGTGTAGTCAGTGCAGAGCCTGACAGGAGGCTGCTGGTTTGTTATTAGACAGTAGTATTCTTGTTTCTTTGTATTTTTCTCTTAATTTCTATGTTTTTTCTTTTGTAACTTGTGAATTTATTGGTTTTAATTAAATTTTATTTCTTTCGATTAAAAAAAAATTTATTTAAATGAAACTAATTATTTGTAAATATGATGTGATTTCAGGTAACAATTATTATATAAAATTTTCAGTTTTGCGAAGTAAAACGTGATTGTAAATATTACAAGGCACATTGGACTTCTTATGGAATCTTGAGAAATGCCTTTACTCCTATTTTTATGTCTTCTGCATTAATTACACAGTAAATAAATCAAGTTTTTCTACCATAATGAGATGATTTTTTTTGCTCATTAATTAGCATTTAATACAAAACACAAACAATGGTGGGATAATCATTGTCTAGGTACAGGAATTTGAAACCCATCTATCTTCTTTCTTAAAATTAAATTTAAAAAGTACTCAAATTATCATAAATGTGATTTGTGTACAGTATCTATCATTTTCTTAAGCCATGAATTTTTGAAAGGTTCTGACTTATTGGTCAACATGCATTTTTGAGTTAAAACTTTATAAGATTGACAACTACTTGTCTGTTTTATGTTTTTTTTTTTAGATATAATTTATCTATTGTTTTTTTTCAAATTTCACTAACTTTTTTCTTATTTATTTGTTTTTTGTTTCAGGGTTGATTAAATTACCAGATTTAATTGTTGAGTGTTTGATCACAAAGCTTTTTAGAATTGGTTATTAATATAGCCTACAGACAAAGAATAATATGCACAGCTGATGCTTTGAAGAACATATTTTACATTCACAAGACGTTCTAGGCCTTGATATAAAGATAGCTTTACTGACATCGTCAAATATTTTGATTGTAGGTCAAAAAGAATTATTGAAAGGAGGGCAATATTCAAATATGTCAAGATAATGTATCACAGAAGGAATTTAAGATCGTTTATTGCCTGAAATGGTTTAACATTGACTTTGAAAGTAAAATTTCAACTGGAATTAATAATTACACAATAAGTATCTTTGTAAATGAAGATACGAGGGTTGATCAAATATAAACGAGACTGACTTTCTAAAAACTTTTCCGTTTGACATTGAACTCTAAAGGGTGGGGTTTCAGGTAGCCTGGGAGGTTTGGGACGGGCGTAGACGGGCAACATTTCCGTTCGGACCCTTCAGTATAAAACTATACAATGAGTGAGAGTGAAGTGCACGTTTCCGTGGAGCAGAGAATTATTATTAAGTTTTTGGCCAAGGAGGGGGTCAATTCGACTGAAATCTTTCGTAGATTGACGGCTCAATACGGGGACAGGACCCTGTCAAGAGCTCGCGTTTTTGCTTGGCACAAGGAATTCGCCGAAGGACGGGAAGCAGTAGAAAACCTCAGCCATGATCGTCGCCCGACCACTTCCGTCACGGACGAAAACATTGATGCTGTTCGGAAGCTCCTGGACGAAGACAGACGTATATCGCTGCGATTTATTGCAGATGAACTCCAGTTGAGCTATGGTAGCGTTCAAAAAATCGTTACATCAAACCTGGAACTCAGCAAAGTATCTGCAAGGTGGGTTCAACGAATTTTGACCGACGTTCACAAACGGAATCGTTTGGAGATTTGCCAGCGACTATTGACCCAATTTGAACGAGATGGTGAGGCATTATTAAACCGGATTGTCACCTGTGACGAAACATGGGTTCACCATTACACTCCCGAGTCGAAACAGGCAAGTATGGAGTGGCGGAAGAGGGGAGAGAGGGCGCCTCTGAAGGCCAAATCACGATCGTCGGCCGGGAAGGTAATGGCCACTGTATTTTTCGACAATCAAGGCGCCTTTCACGTCGATTTCCTCCATCAACGACGCACAATAAATGCACAATATTATTGCGATGTTTTAGAGGCCGCAAAACAGTCTTTTCTTAGGAAAAGGAAATCTAACCGGCGAGAAACGTCATTCTTCTTCACGATAATGCCCTACCACATTCGGCGAACGCTACTAGGCTTAAACTCGATCAAATTGGCTGGGAACCAATGGAACATCCCCCATACAGTCCAGACTTATCACCCTGCGACTATCACCTGTTTGGGCCACTCAAAGAGGCGCTAGGAGGCCAGCGTTTCGAAGACGATTCTGCGGTGGAGACCTTCGTGCTCCAATGGCTCAATGAAATCCCGAGAACTTTTTACGAAGATGGAATTAAAAAACTTCCAATCCGGTGGGAAAAATATGTTACTCGTGCGGGAGACTATGTACAACTATAAGTTGTATCAAGAATAATTTGTAAGTAAGCAATAATTTTTTTAAAAAATCAGTCTCGTTTATATTTGATCAACCCTCGTATAAACTTTTGGTCCCATTACATATGAATTTACAACAAGGTTTTTTAAATAAAAATAGTTATACTTAATTTGGCTAAGTTATTTAGTCATAAATAATAAGTAAACACATTTTCTTCGTTATTCTTATTACATTTTATAGTTTAATTTTTGACATGTAGTGTTTGTATGTTTTGAGACTGTAATGACTTTGTGTTAATTAATTTTAATATTCAATTTTTTTTGTTTTTTCAGATGTAGCAAACAATGTTTTTCTAATATTAGAGGCGATAGAAAACTATGCCATTTTGGCTCCAACTCCATTAATTTTTATAAACTTCATTCCTGTCTGTTTTTTCAAATATCTTAGAAAACTTTTACTGTATTTTTTTTTTTTTTTTTTTTTAACATCGGACTATTGTGCACACTTGGGCTAATGCAGACGATGGGATGATTTATAGCGTATGATTTCAAGCCCTGAAATCATCCATGCTTACTAACGCCTGAATATCCATGCTAAATTCAGAAACTCCTCTCCCGGCTTTTAAACAGTCAAGCGAACCAAGTTCACAATTTTTCCTTCAACCAATACTCGCATTTGATTGGTTTGTGGTATTTGCGTACCTCAATTCTAATATATACTAGAATACACTTCTGCGCAAGCTATACTACCAGAGTACTACTTTGCATCTTCTCTTCACAGTAGCTTAATCCTGATTGGTACATTCTCTGGTTTTAACAATGGATTTCTGAGAAATTATCATTTCCACCGTAAATTAGAGTATAAATATAGGTTTTAGGTAAGCCGCCTCGGTGGTCTAGTGGATAGCGTACTAGGCTTTCACCCCGAGGACCCGGGTTCGATTCCCGGCGAGGGTTTGGCATTTTCATACGCTATAAAATCATCCCACCGTCTGCATTAGCCCAAGTGTGCACAATAGTCAGACGTTAAACACCAAAAGTAAAAAAAAAAAAAATAATTGGTCGAAAATCGTTGTTCGACAGAACATTGAGGAGGACCACCCACCACAAAATAATTATACAACTGCCTACCAACACCCAGGACAACTCTATAAGATCTTGGGAGGAAATAGGAGGAATCCGGCGAACTTTAAACAAGGCACGAATTTCTTTCACTTCACCATTTCGAACCGGAAGAGTGCCTTGCCATCCTGGTAAACACCCGGACCCATTATTTCTCCCAGAGACTACAACAGTATCATAATTAATAGTTCTCCATAAGGTCTAATGAAATTAAAATCATGCTACAGTTACCGTACTTGTAAGGTGTTTCGCCCTCTGCATGCAGGCGGACGTGTTTGTTCAGGTTACTCGGATCGCCAAATGGTCGCAAACAGTATTTGCATTTCAGTGGTTTGAATCCTGTATGTGTTCTGGAACAGTAATACAAACATTGTTACAGTTTTCTGCTGAAGGAACTTACACGGTTATACACAGATTTTTGTTGTAGGGTTTTACATAGTTCGGCAATCTTGTTAAAGAGTTCATACAGATTTACAAAGTAGAATTAAAAAAAGTTGGTTCATTTTTTCGTCAGTAAGAGAAACCATTTGTAATAAAAAACACTTTAGAAATAATGTGTTGGATGATTTTATTAACATATAATGGCAATCGATTTATTTTGTGGCAGTAAGAGAATTACCAAATGTTTATATCAAGTTATTACAACAATTTTTTTTTTTTTTTTTTTTTTTTTTTTTTTTTTTTTTTTTTTTGCCTCATGGGACCACTTTAGTCTATTTTTTTTTTCCCCAATAATCCCTCATTCGATCAGATCGTTGCTTCCTGACAGCATCTGTGACCACTACCTTCTTGTGCTCTTCGGTTTATCCACTTTAAATTTATTAGTCTTAAGAATGCGTGTTATTTTACATTTGTCTGTTGCATCATCAATTTTCAGTCCTATTTCACTGAGGTCTCTGAGGACTTGTGTGATGTATATTCCCTGTGTTTTCCTGTTGATGCTTCTCATTACCAGTTGTCTCAGGATTCTGTCCTCCGGCATTCTTAGTATGTGAAAGAAGTGGGAAATTCTTCGTTTTTTCATTACACTGAGAACTGGGTCGATGTATTTATATACTGTTTCATTGGTGGCTATTCTCCAGGTCCGTCTTTCCGGTAGCTTTTGTTGAGACACGTTCTGATAATCCTTTTCTCTGCCTTACGCAGCGGGTCCGTCTTGTTATTTCTTGTTGATTTATTACAACCATTTATAATAAGAAACACTTTAGAAATACTGTAAGTCGGCTGATTTTATTAACATATAATGGCAATTGCTTCTGTAATTTTTACTAGCAATATTTAAAAGTACATTTCCATAATTGTACTATTTAGTCAAATGGACAGGTGGAAACATTCTCAACAAACATTAAAATTCTGTCTTGTCATTTTGTAAATGTGTAAATGCTGGTGTTTGTTTATTCAGGTTAAATGCAAACATTTTGAGCATTTAATTGTCAGATTCAAAATCTTTGTTTTTAATACATTAGTCTGACACACTGTATCCAAATTATAGTAATTCTTTATCCATGGCCAGTTCGCAAAATAGCAAATTTTTGTATAGATATTTTAGATAAAAAAGATTTGAAATTTTTTCTTAAATTAAACTTTACCGGATATACGCAAATCTGTCACTACTTCGAAACAGCTGATTTCGCACAACAGCTGTTGCTTTCTTATCATTTCAATTGAGGTTATGTTAAAAATCAATTTCTAAATAAATTGGACAATGAAATTAATGATGATCAACTAATTAATAACTAAAATGAGGATTCGAGAAAAACGTTATACACGATTTATATTTTTTGTTCAGGAGTAGAATTATTTTATGATTTCAATACTTTATAGCAAATATTCGTACTAGCCTTAGTAAGGATGTAAAAATCTATTTCTATTAAGTAATTATTGCTTCTTCAGCTAAAACAACTTATTGTTAAAAACAGGATAGTCTCGTCTTACCCCGATTATAAAGAATTAAATATATCACTAGTGGACCCGTGCAATCTTTCACAGTTAATGGGAAAAAGAAACGAATAATATAGAACAAAGAGTCCTTAGTTATTTTAAAGCAGTGTCATTCATTATATTTAGTACAAATATATATATATATATATATATATATATATATATATATATATATTTGATATATTGATATCAATATATTGATATATTGATAAATACATATTTATTTATAACCAAAATTTCTTCAAAATTATACAATATAATACAAAATATGAAGGACCTACAGGTGGCAGAAATGCCCATACATAGGTACAAACATATACATATACATAGGTACACACATCTGTACAAACGTTTGATGAAAATCAATCAAGAAAATGTTTATATAAAACAGACTTTATGAGTGGAGAAAACTGTTACCAAAATAAGACCACACTATTCTTCAAAAAAAATTGAATATGAACCATTTATGATTTGTATTGTCAAAATTTGGTTTCAAGCGGCTAAATACAATAAAATAGACTAATAATGTAGCTAACCTGATGTGAATCTTCAACCCGTACTTCCTTGAGTACACTTTGCCGCAGTAGATACACAGGTGTCCTTGCTTGGACCTGCCCAGGTTGCTGACCAGAGTTTCCATCTCTACAGCTTGTTGTGCGAGGAAGCTCTCCCCGGCCGTCGTAGGTGTTGCCGGTATATGCGGGAACGTGAGGAGCCTGGCGTGGTTCATGTAAGGCTTGAACGCCGAGTGCCTCGCCGACGGTGGCTCCGAGGCCGACCTCATATCCTCCGCTTCGTACTCATCGCTCCTGTCCGGCGACGGGTTGGACGCTGTAGACAGCCGGCTGTGGTTGTCCGACTCCAGGTTCAGTTTCAAGTTGAAAGCGAGAGGTTTCGAGTGGTTCGTGCGCTTTTCTTTGGTTTCGCTGTGACGCTTTAGTCTCTTCCAAAGTTCTTTTTCGCTGAGATGATCGCAGTGTAGCGCCAGGTGGATCTTGAGCGGGTTGGGGAACTCGAAATGCCGACCGCATAAGTGACAGATGTAGTTCTTTTCACCTGTGAAAAATAATTGTCAATAAATAAAAATAATCGATATATTTATTTTCGTAATTGACAAAATTATGATAAGGAAACAAATCTCACTTGAACACGTGCGAAATTCTAGTTTGGTCTAGATAAATTCAAGGTCATACTAATCTCTCCTAAGGCCGGATACATACCGGAAGAAATCTAACAGTTTGACGCGAATCATTTTGCTTCTGACAATTTGTTTCGGAACAAAAACTTCTTTTTAAAAATATATTGCTTCAGCCTCTGACGGGTAGGCTGCAGCCCTCTTCGCAATTGGAAACAGTTTGAAGAAATACGAATTTATCAGTTACCTAATTAAATTATTGTAACATAGCCACCGGACCACATATTTAAGTAGGATTATGACGTATTCTTCCCGTCAGTGGTCTATCCACTCACCTCGTAAAGGCTAACGCGGTTTCGAAACTCTATTGTTCCATCTTCAGGCCGTGATACAAAATATTAAATCCCTCTGTCGAGGTTGTCACAAAGTCAAACAAAACATTAAATACATACGTCACAAACACTAAACACAATTAAAATACAAGAGGGATTTAACATTTTTATCATGGCCTGAAGATGGAACAATAGAGTTTCGAAACCGCGTTAGCCTTTAAGACGTGAGTAGATAGACCACTGACGGGAAGAATAGATCATAATCCTAATTAAGTAAAATAAAAATGCCAACTATTGGTATAATTTTACTTTATATTAAAACGGGTTTTCTGAATCCTGCACGCACAGGTACAGCTGGATAGGTTAAAGTTTAACTTATCCTTGAAGAGAATGTTATCGCCTAAACAACATAGGAACTGAATTACACAACCTAGTTCCGCTTAATGACACCAAAACAACCACGCTAAAAATCCCTGTAATTCTCTCCCGGCTTGTAAAGAGTCATAGCCTACGAAACCTAATTCACTGCCGTCAACCAAAACTCATTTACGATCGGTTCGCAGTGCACGCGTATCTCGGGTCTATACTACGCTATACCAATACACTTCTGTCAACGCATCTTCCGTGCACAAAAGCTTCTTTCTGATTGGTGCGTTTTTTCTAGTTTTAACAATGAAATTTTGAGAAAATTTTGTCCGCCATAATTTCAAGTATAAATACTGTTTGAAAAAGAACTGTTTGCTATGATATGTTTTTATTTGAAAGGCCAACTGGAACAGTTTAAACACATAAAATTAACCAAAAAAAGGAAGCTATGATGATTTTAAATGAACTAGAAGGGGAAGAAAGGAAATTTTACGCAAATGATTGTAGTGTTGAATATATATCAGGTTTATTATACGATATAATGGGAACACCAGATACGTTTGCAAGTATACGAAGAGCGTGACATAAGATTAATGCTGCGCATGCGTAAATAAAACTTTCTACAGACGAAACGAAATTTTAGGAATCATCGTTTTGTATCAGACCGTCCAAAAAAGGGTAAAACATAAGTCTTAATGTTTTAAGACCTTAACAAACGAGTCTGACAAAAATCATTAAAACCTAATGCAACTACTGAAGTTTTAGACATATATTATTTCTCGAGTCAACATTTCTTTTTCTTAGAACATACTATTCGTACATACATAAATGAGGTATCTTTAGAAAGACTTTTTAATCGGCTTCTGACATAGCAAAACGATTTTGCGCTAAAACTTACTGTTTGTGGGAAATTTTAACATAAAAGACACTTTTTACTGTCATAGGAAAAACAGCATAAGCATCACAAATAAGAGAATATTTTGTATATTTTATGAAGATAACTTATTAATCACGAATAGACAATCCCACTACAAATGCCTCTTTTTTGCATAACGTGCTTAGAACAATTTCAATATTTACTTAAACGTCATTATAGGTTATGTAGCCCTACTGACAGTCCCCTATTCCTGCCCGTCGTACAAGCCGAGACAAGCATTTCGAATACGAAACACATGTTTTAGACACTTTTTTAGAAATATATTTGTGATCCTTCCATCGTGCATTTATCTATTGTTAATCGATTGCTTTTCGACTTTTTTTTAAAACATGTTTTCGCTTCCTTCCAACTACCGCCATCACCCCAACGATTACTCTTATTCAAAAGGCTGTGTTTACTTAAAACTTTTATAGTGCGTAATTTCGCACAGCTTAAGATATTTTGAGCTTTTTGTGTTATACGATATCTTAGGTGAGCATTATAGTTTTTGAACAATTAAATGGCCCAATGTACGCATTTTTTTACTTCGTGGCAAACTCACCTTGAATATTCACTGGTTGCAGGAACGGTATTCCCATCATTGCCAAAATGTCTTCCGAGAACCACAAAGAGATATGTTCTCCTCTCCTAATATCCCTGACGGCTTGAGCTGACACACTGGTATCCTTGATTGAGCACTGCAAGAGGATGTTACAGCTATGGCAGTCTTCGGATAGCTTCGACATCCTTATCCAGGACTTGTTTTCAGCGCTGATGTAATGGTCTTTGTCCAGAGACACTGCAATCTGAAAAAATGGTTATTTGGGTTTTTTGGCCACTTAGCAGAAAGCAAAAAAGAAACTTTTGTACTGTACTGAAATTGTTTTAAAGTTCTTTGGTTGCAGAAATATTTTTGAAAGTCCCTTGCATTCTTCCTTAGTGTGTCAAAACGTATGTTCGTCTATTGTTTATAACTAAATTTTTATGGTAATTTAAGATAAAGACAATAAGATTTGAGCACTGGGAAAAATAAGATAATTTACCAAAGTCATGTCTACAAATTTTTAGTACAGTTGTAGTACTTCGCCTTAAAAAATTAGTTTTGGGTCATTTTTTTTCAGATACGATAATTTGTAAATGAAAAATTAATGTACTAAAAGTTTGATATTTTAAAATAAAGTTCAAACGTAAGATTGAAAAGAAACGCGAAGGCGGTCAGGGTTTATTTTTTGTCTTTTTATATTATTACCGAACTACAATTTTGTAAATTATAAACTTTGCTACTTTTGTTGGACTTATGTTACTATATATTTCTAAAATTTTATGAAGTTATTTTGCAGAATTTGGAGGAAAGTTTCCCCCTAACTGGTTTTATTTAGGAAATTAACGGTCTAATAGTGTTTTTTACGTCTTCCGAACGATTAAACTTGATCGGAATCGACAGAAATAATTTTAAAACAATCCATTACAATTTCCTAATCTTCCTACAATAAAGGGCTACGTGTACGACTGTTAGTAAACTTATACGTAAATCGAAATAGGCAAAATTGGATGGTTCAATATACTACGAGGGTTGTCCGTAAAATAAGGTTCCCAATAATTTTTCACAATGAAAAACATGTTTATTTGCATTGAATAATACATTTTTGGAAAGCTTACACTTTTTTCTATTTTTCGACATAATCACCGTTAGGATCGCTGCATTTTTGCATACGATGAACCATCTTTTGTATGCCTGAGTCGAAAAACTCTTCCGCCGCGCCGCGAGATTTTCGTGTCTTGATGGCCGTTTTCTAAATGGAAATTCACTAAAAACAGCTTCAAAAGGAAACTAACAAACTATACAAACAATCTGGAAACCTGTAGTTGCAAATTTAACAAGATGTAAATTTCAATCGCGTTAAATATTTATATATAAACCATTTGTTATGGTTCAGCGAAAACACTGAAAAGTATCAGCTGTTTTCCGAAAACCCTTCTACATTTTCTTAAAAACAGTTATATTAATTGAACTTTTATATTTAGACATTTTCGTCCTTTTGACAACACATTATTGAGAACATCGTAAAGTCAAAAATTAAAAAATCCGAAAGAATTCCTTTTTGTCCTTTTGGTAAAACACAGTCGATATGTACAGTGTGCTCCATGAAAATGTTTACGTATTTGACCCTTCATTATTTTCTCATTCCTCCATTGATCATTTTGAACTATACATACTTTTTAAAGAAGGTACCAGAAATAGTATGTGAGAATTGTATCTGGCTGATGTTCGTAGAAACAAAATGGCAGCCAAAGTAAATCCCTCTTAAAAATCTCACTGTTCTGCAGTATTTTAAACGAAATTGTTCAACAGCTGTTAATTCTTTATAATTTATGAAATATCCATTACTATTTAGTTATCTTTTAATTAGTTTGTATCTAATTAAATTTACAAAAAAATAATAAATAAAATTTTGTTTGAAAAAAATAACAAAATCAGTTTTACACTTTAAACGTTATTTTGGCCGCCATTTTTGTTTCTACAAACATCACCCAGATGCATTCTCACGTACTATTTCTGGTACCTTCTTTAAAAAGTATGTATAATTCAAAAAAGATCAACGGAATGAAAAAATAATGGAGGATTATGAAATGTTCATTGCTATTTAGTAATATTTTAATTAGTTTGTATCTAATTAAATTTACAAAAAATAATTAATAAATAAAATTTTGTTTGAAATAAATAACAAAATCAGTTCTACACTTTAAACGTTATTTTGGCCGCCATTTTTATTTCTACAAACATCAGCCAGATGCAATTTTCACGTACTATTTCTGGTTCTTTTTAAAAAGTATGTATAGTTCAAAATGATCAATGGAATGAAAAAATAATGGAGGATCAAATGCGTAAACCTCTTCGCGGGACGCACTGTATATATTCGTGTTTTGTCTTTATGCTATACTTATACATAGCATGACGATGAGCGCAAGAAACCCGAAAAGTAATATTGCACTGATAGATGTACCAAAAAGGTAACAGAAGTTATATTGTATTATACATATATATAATACAATATATATATATATATATATATATATATATATATATATATATATATACGTATTATATTATAATATTTTCTATTCTTACCTTCTTGTTCTCCGCTTTATGCAATAAGTCGTCCACGCTTACACTCCGGGACACTGAAAATCTAGGTATATCAGAACCAGCGGCCACCGTGCACTTAGCGTCCGGTTTGTTCTCTAACTGATAACGTTTCTGATAAGAGCTACCCACCGCAGGCAGTACGGAGGGCGTTTTGTTCACAAGCGTGTGAGGTATAATCGGAAACATGATTCAAAATGTCCGCGGAACTTCGGTGACGAACATTAAATTTTCAAACTGAAACTGAACCTGAAACACGTTCTGCCCGAACTGAACATTGATAACAAAAATATTCTGAACAAACCGCGCTGGATATCCTCCAGTCCTCCGTCAATCTGACACCGCAATCCTTCCGAGAAGACTTCAAAAAAATTATTTTCCGAACAAAACAGAGACCATGCTCTTACAACCTGTTTCAACAACCACTGGCCAAAAAGTATCACCGCCTTCATTGACAACTCATTATATATTTGTATGCAGCCGCAATGGGTGGGGTCAGTCTGTTAGGGCGAGGGTGTACCATGTACCTCCCTCTTGGTCCACCATAGATCCACCTTGCATCCTTGCTCCCTCTCCCCCCTTTAAGTCTATATTTAATAAAAATAATCTTCCCTCTCATACTGAATTAATTTATATCGTATTGTTGGTTACACAAGTGCGGTGATTCAAGGGGGGGATTTTTTGTAAACAGACGTGTTGGGAAACATTGGTCATTGTGGTAATGTTTTTACTTTACGGCTATACAAGGACATAGACGGCCTACGGGCCTACATAGAGTGTTGGTCTATTTTTTTTTTTTTAATTTTGTGAGCGAAAAACTTGAAAGATTATCACCCCCACCAAAAGAGAATCGGAAAGAGGGTATCAATTATAAAATTACCTTATTCAAAGTAAAAGGATTTTCCAAAGTTCAGAACGAAATTTCAAATAGCTCAAGTTTAAGGAATTAATAATAGCTAATAAAACATCATAAATGTAAAAACATTAAGTTATTTTGACTGAAATATAATAAATTATGATAATGTTTAAACAATAAAAATACTACAGGAATATAAATAGTCCCTGGAAAAATAATATAACAATAATAATAAATATTAATTAAATTTTATAACATATATTTAAGCGACTCAAGAAATTTATTACTCGGTCAATAGCAGAAGCACCATCTTTTAAAGTATTCATGAATATATCAGTTTTTACTTCTCTTCAACCCTAAAAACTATTTTTTCTGATGTCTGTTTATAAACAACGCCGGAAGCTAAACTGTAATTGACCTTAATTTTTTCAACAGACTCTAGACCACAAGTTAAACATATTTATAATAGTGGTCTAATCACACACCTTGTAAAGTCTACCGCGGTTTCACCATCAGGTCGAATAATTGGAAGTTGTCTTAAGGTTGCATCGCAGCTGTTTTGCAGACGTGATAGAAGCGGGTTTCCAAAAAGTACTTTTCTTAATCTTAACCTTTTTTGAATCCTGGTTTTACCTACACAATCAGCATTAAAGTATGTGTACATTACGATTTCAAACTTTCAAATTACACTACAAATTTTAAAAATGAACCCTGACCGCCGTCAAAAAAAAAAAAAGGATTTTAGAAATTCGAAAATGTCAATTCGTGTAGTTTTTAACGATGATTATGACGGTGAAATCAGATTTTCGAGAACAACATGAAAATTATGTTTTTTTAAGATTTAAAAAGGCCGCCATTTTGAAACTGTTGAACGAACTTGTCCATGCTGTGTACCGAAAACGATTTTTGTGCCACGTTTGAAACAAATCGATCTAAAATTGCGAACGTGAGCGTACTAAAACACACACACACACACACACACACACACACACACTGCGACGACTCGGACTTGGCCAACGTTACGCATTCCGAGTCGACGAGAAAATCGATACTTGGTCGTTCTATTATACAACTTTGATCGATTTAATTTTCTTAGTAAAAAAAAGTAAATTATTTAACCAATTTGATTAGGTTTTGAAAGCTTTATTTTGCTCTTTTATTTATTTATATGTTTATATAGTAATTGTTTTTTCCCGGGGGGGGAAGTCATTTGAAAAGAAATATCTCTTAAACAATCTGAACGTTTATTCTACTTATTAAGTTGGTACATTTGGTACCAATCACTTCTACAAATCATAACATCGCTGTAATTACAAGTTACTCAGTACACTATTATTTGTAAATGGGTAAAGTTAAAAAAAATTATAAAATACATGAGGTGTGTTCAGAAAGTAACGAGAATTTTGAAATTTCGCGGGCTTGGAGAGTCCGATTGTCAAACATTTTTTTTTATTATGTTGGTATACATGCCCTTGAAGCATGATAAAACTGTCAGCTGTTTTAATTTTTATAGACGTGTTTTCAAAAAATAGACGTGTTTTTATGAGCTCGGCGATTTTCGTTTGTTAAAAGAAATGGATCAATAATTTGTATCAAATTTTGAGTAAAAAATGGAATAAAGTGTAACAAAGTGTGTGAAATGTTAACAAAGGCCTACGGTGAGTCTGGTATGAGTAAAGCAAGAGTTTACGAGTGGTATAAGCATTCCCAAGAAGGCCGTGAAGACGTTGAAGATGACGAACGCCCTGGACGCCCCAGCACATCAACAACCGACGAAAACGTGGAAAAGTGAAAGAAATGGTTATGAGCAATCGCCGAATCACAATTAGAGAGGTCGCTGATGATGTTGGCATATCGATTGGATCATGTCATGACATTGTTTCCAATGTTTTGTGTATGAAACGTATGGCAGCAAAATTTGTTCCAAAATTGTTGAATTTTGAACAAAAACAGCGGCGAATGGAAGTCGCTCAGGAGTCACTAAATGAAGTCAACTACGATGCAGAATTACTGAAACGTATTATAACAGGTGACGAAATATGGGTTTACGGATATGACGTCGAAACTAAGGCTCAATCATCCCAGTAGAGGCATTCTGGCTCGCCAAGACCGAAAAAGGCTCGACAAGTGCGGTCGAACGTGAAGATTATTCGATATTAACTGTGTTCTTTGATATTAATGGCACAGTGCATCATGAATTCCTGCCACCAGGTGAAACGGTCAATAAGGAGTACTACCTACAAGTTCAACGCCGTTTGCGTGAAGCAATCCGAAAAAAACACCCCGATCTGTGGAAAAACAATTCATGGCTTTTGCACTACGATAATGCACCAGCTCACACTTCATTGCTTGTTCGTGAATTTTTGGCCAAAAACAGTACTGTAACGATGCTCAAGCCTCCATATCCGCCAGATATGGCTCCGTGTCACTTTTTCCTATTTCCAAAAATAAAGAGAACCTTAAAGGCAGTCGTTTTACAGCCGTATATGACATTAAAAGCGCATCGCTGAAAGAACCAAAGGCTATCTCAAAGATCGAGTTTGAGAAGTGTTTCAAGGATTGGAAGAAGCATTGACACAAGTGCATAATCTCCAATGGGGACTATTTTGAAGGCGACAACATCAATGTAGAAGAATAAATAAATATATTGTTCAAAAAATTTAAATTCTCGTTACTTTCTGAACACACCTCGTAAAGTTACACATCTGTAATTTTACAAAATGTTCAGCACTCTCTGCATTTGTGTTTGCACGTATCTGGATTTATTAGATATTCCAAAAGAAACATTAACGTTTAAACGGTATTCTGTGGATAAGTATGATTGTTTATCTGAAAAAATATTTTTTTAGTTTCTTATTTACTTTAATAATAATATAACTAGCAATACTTGCACGGATTCGCCTGTAAAAAAATAACAAACGTAGTGAGCATGAGATAATGAGTTACTATGGTTCTGTTTTTGTGTCTAAATTCAAATAGTTTTTAAAACAGACGATAGATAACGTCAGTTGTAAGCTGCAATTAGAAATTTTAAAATGCTGATTAGCAGTGTTACCGACCTTCTTCATACAAAAATTTCAGATATTTATTAAGAGATATATGTCGCACACGCTCGAACTCACATTTCTTTTTATTATTATAATTAGATAGGAGATTCCGTAAGATCGAATTAGATAACAATATTTTGAAAGTTTAATAATAAGTCGTAAAAAGATGGTTGAAAATTTTCCGACTTCCGTTTAAACGCTACAGGATCATTACCGGTTACGTTGCATAGCTTTGCTACAATAGTCACAATACATTAAACGAAACCTTTGCAGTGCAATAGATTTTATCGCCAGCCTTCCATTAACTTAACTGTGTAAATACAGTTTATACTTAAAACCACATTAAGCACGGCTATTGTATATATAAATAGAACGCAATTCTTAATAATAAATGCTTAAATTGATTTCCTGTCTGTATCTATATACGCGTGGGAGTCTACTTTTCCTAACGCCATCACTATTTTGTTTAAACTTCACGAACACATTTCAATAAACTAATAAGCTATTTACGAAGAAATCTGCTTTGTTGATTTTGATAATGTGATAATAATAAGGAATTTAATCCTATATTATTTCTCGAGTCAACGTCCCTTTTTCTCAGCACTATTACTCGTACGTAAATAAATGAGGTATCTTTAGAAAGATTCTTTAACCGGCTTCTGACGTTGAAAAACGATTTTGTGCTAAAACTTACTGTTTATGGAAAATTTTAACATATAAAGACACTTTTAACTGTCACAGGCAAAACGACATCATGAATGCGCATGCGCGATATAACAAATCAGACTTTGTATATTTTACGAAACTAACTTATTAATCACGAGTAGACAACTCATTAAAAATGCCTCTTTTTCGCATAACGTGCTTAGAAAAAGTTCAATATTTACTTAATAGTCATTAAAATTATAGGTTATGTGGCCCTGCTGATAGTCTCCTATCCCTGCCCGTTGTAAAAGCCGGGACAAGCATTTCAAATACCTAACACATGTTTTGGACACTGTTTTTACACAAATATATTTGTGATTTCTCATTCCATCGTGCATTTATCTATTGTTAATACGGACATCATAAGATACGAAGTGCAATTAGAGCGTCAAAATACAGTTAGAGGTTATCAAACATGTCTTTATAATTGACTAGAAGACAGTTCCTATTAAAATTACGTTTGCTCTCACTATAAACAAGCCGCAGGGACAAACACTTCAAAGAGCAGGATTGTATTTACCAAACGCCGTCTTTACTCGCGGACAATTGTATGTAGCCTTTTCAATAACTAAATCAACTAACATGTTTATATCCATTAAAGAAAATGAAATACTTATTCAAAAGGCTGTGTTTACTTGAAACTTTCATGGTGCGAAATTTCGCACTATCCCCCTGGTCAGCCTTTTTAAGAGGTGTTTTGGCTTCTACTAAAAGCGTTTATACTTCGTTTGACGTTTGACCTCAAAACTGTGGTCACGGTTTTAAAACTATTTTCATTTTAAGCCGTTGAGGAGTTCCTTACAGTTGTCATTTAAATAAAAAAATTAGCTCGGTTTTTATAAGTACGAAGTGACGTAATTACGTAAAGCAACACTCTGCGACTGACGGACTTACTACTAAAAAATGTCAAGGCGTGGAGTGAGAGAAACGAAGCGGGGCGTGGCGGCAGGCGTAGCAGAAGTAAATTTTAAAAATGTCTGTTATTGAACCAGAAATAAAAATCTTGTATCATGTTGTCTCTTCTTTTTTCTATTTTAATTACGATAATTTGTTCGAAAACACGACAATTCAAAACATATCTAGTTTTTAACAACATAACCTGAAACTTATTATAGCCTATCAGCTGTTCGATGAAATCAGCTGAACGTTGCGAAAATTAATATAAAACAATTGATCTTTTACTATTAAATATTTATCCAAATTAAATTAACGATTCATGTCGTATATTTATATCGGTCAAACGTCTTCGTAGTTTCCGTAGTGTAGTGGTTATCGCGTGCACCTCACACGCTCAAGGTCCCCGGTTCGATCAATAGTTGAAACAGGAAATTTTTAATTATAATTAATATGTTATGAGACTTGCGACGCTCAAAATATACCATTTATATCAATGTAAGCTTGTACACTCGCATTAGGCAAAATCTGGCATCACCACCAGCCCTAAAATATAACACATTGATACTTACTTGTGCATTCATCACCCGCAAGTAGACGTTTGCATCAAAGTTCAAGGATCGTTGATAAATGCTTTAAAAACGTTTTCCTCATTTCCACCGGAAAATGAGCTAGTAGAGCAGCCTTCATGTTGAAACTCAGACCCGGTCGTTTGAATGAGCCCTAATCCTGACCACTAGATCACTTTTTTGAGATCGTTAATTTTGTGTGTGTGTGTGTGTGTGTGTGTGTGTGTGTGTGTGTGTATGTGTGTGTGTGTGTGTGTGTGTGTGTGTGTGTGTGTGTGTGTGTGTGTGTGTGTGTGTGTGTGTGTGTGTGTGTGTGTGTGTGTGTGTGTGTGTGTGTGTGTGTGTTTTAGTATTCTCTCGTTCGTGATTTAGACCTATTTGTTCAAAAATCAAAATTTTAAGCTCGTTTCGTTCAACAATTTTAAAATACCTATTCAAAATCATTTCAAATTTTAAAAAAAATCATAAATTTGTCTTCTTAAATTTTTTTGGAATTCTGATTTTACCGTCATAATCAGCGTTAAAATCTGCATATATTAGTATTTTAAAGTTTCAAATTGCTTAAAAGAAAACGATAATAAACTGCTGTCAAATTAAATTTCTTTGAAATTTGAAAATTCAAAAACATTTAAGAAAAAAATTACGAATTTCTAAAGATTTGAAGTGGCCGCCATCTTGAAACTGAAACAATTTTTTTAGTTAACAAACTTGTTCAAGTTACTATCGAAATCGATTTTTGTGTCAAGTTCGAATCAAATCGCACTCAAATTGCGCGCGCGCGCACACACACTCGTTAAAAAAATGTATACATTTTAAGGATCCCTCAAAAAGGAGATATAGAAGTGAGGATCGACGCTCATTTAAATGCTTCGGGTTTGAGTGTTACCATGATGGCTGCTCCAACAGTTAATTTTTTAAATATAAATTCGATAATCTGAAATATAATATATATATTTCAATATATATATATATATATATATATACAATATATATATAATATATATATATATATTATATAATATATATAAATATAAAGTCGGGATAATCTGAAAGCACGGTTTCTCAAAATCGGTTTAATATGTTTTGCCCATTAATAATACACGGAAAACTGAAGTCAGTGTGAAAAATAAGTCACGGCTAACGAAATTTAATCCTGTCCGTCATAAGTTTTTGTCGAATTTTCCGCAAATCAGAATTTATTTTATCGTGTGTACTTCGCCTTGAATATAGGCCCTATATACAAATTTATTGACTTTTAAGACGTCCTAACTTATCATGAATACACTAACTAGATGGTGTCTTTTGTTTAAGATGGTTTTGTTTAAGTACCGTAAACAAAAATAAATAGTTACTTTCCATATACATGATAAGTCAGATTATTCGATCAGGTTAAAAAATCAGATAGAAAATTCGGTTTAAAAATTAAAAACCAATATGTGGGCACGCCTACATGTATTTGCGCTTAATTGCATCTGCCCTCCAGCCGCCCCTCCGGCACCCTCTACAACCAAAACCGTATGGGAGAAATGATATTTGAGCCAGCTGACGATTGTTTAAAATATGACAAACCCTGACTAAGCGGTGTCACCACCTTGCCGAGGGTTGCGGACGTCAAACAATACCCCCCTAATCCGGAGGGTTCACGCTAGAGCGCAGCACAAGTGCTGAGATAACATCGGGTTCTTTTCGAAATACACAAGTGGATTATCTTCTATTCATTTAATTGTTTAATTGATACGGCGGGAAGAGATTGCGTGTACGGCCGGGCTGTGTTCCGCAAGGTGCTGGCTTTGGGCCGACGCTTTTCTACGGATTTAGATATGCAGTATTGAAATTAATATTTTGCATAATCCTGTATAAAGATAACAGGTTTAACTTGTCAAAGTTCAAACATGCTGTTATCCTCTTACAGAAATATAAACAAGCCAAAATAGTAATTTTCAACAAGTGTGTTTAAACGCGGAAGAGTTAGAAAAAAATATGATTAAAGACTAAAAAGCATACACCAAAATCAACCCAGTTGGCGGTCATGATTTATTTGTGTTTTTTTTATTTATTTGTTGTAGTTTCCAGGAGAAATATTGGGATAACAGGCGTTTTCCAGATCGGCAACGAGCTGGCGAGGCACTTCCGGTTCGAATGGTAAGACAGTAAGAATTTAAATTTGGCTGGATTTGTCCTGTTTCCTCCTGAGCAAGTTGTGGTATCTCGTAGGGTGTTCCGAGGGTTGGTAGGTAGTCGAAAAGTTGTTCTGTAGTGCGCGGTCCTCCTCGATGTTCTGCCGAACAACAATTTTCGACCTGTATTACTACTCGAAATTATGGCTTCAACTATAATTTTTCAGAAATCTATTGTTTAAAGCGGAGGAAGAACGCACCAATCTGGATGGAGCTATTGTGAACAGGAAATACGAGGTGGTGCCGCCGGCTGTAAAGCCTGGACAGAAATGTGATGTTATGGATCACATTAGACACCAGATACGCGAGCACGGCAGAAATGTGAACTGGGTTCGCAGACGTAGGATGTTTGAAAGCCGGGAAAGAAATTCGGGAATTTAGCGTGGATGTTTTCCGGTGTTTATGAGCTGAACTAAGTTGTGTAACTCAGTCAGGCGATGACATACTACCGAACTAAATTATTATTATTTCAAATACGTCACACTGCCTTTCGATATGAATCTCTATATAGTCTACAACTAAAATTTGAACAAAATTTAGTGATACGTTTTTGAGAAATTCAATCTTCATAGTTTTTTCGTTATCCATTCTTCAGTGGTTTTGTAACCTTCTATAAGTTCTACCTTTTATCTTCTATATTTGTAAAACCTTCTATAAGTTTTTTCTACGTTCTATTTATTTAAAAACTAAAAATGCCTTATCAGAACAAATTTGCCATTTAAATTCTATTTACTATAAGTCGCGGCACGAAGATGTCTGGCTGACGTGATGGAAGTGAATATCAAAAAATATTTTTTTTACATTACACTTGTTTTTTTTTAAATTCTGATTTAACCATAGTAATCAGCATATATTAGCATTTTAACGTTCAAATTACATTTAAAATACTAAAATGGACCCTGACCGCCGTCAAACAAATTTAATGACTGTCAAAAAATTTTTGAACATTTTCAGAATGCTGATGTAGTTTTTGATATCTACAAACAACGGCCAGAAACTGTTGCAATATTCAGTGATGATTTCAATGGTGCGATGATGAAGTTTATCTGTGAGAAATGTCTTTTACATTCTCTCGACGATGTGGCTATAGAATCGATTGACTGTTTCAACGGGCAGAGACTTTCTGAGAACACTCTCGGAATCCATAATTAGTTGCCTGTCATTGAATTTGAACGTGGAGGTTAGTGTCCTCATTTCATTTTCCCCAAATGTTATCGGGACATTTTTTGACAAGTTTTTTCGTCCATTAGTTCAATAGTACCAGCAAGCTCAAAGTCGTTTTCATGAGCAGTTTTATAGCAATAGACTTTTTAGGTCAGGGGAAGGGGAGGTACCGGTAGTAGGAGAACTAAGGATGAGTCAGACTACCTCAATCAGGTCAAGCCACTAACCGCAGTGAAGTAGTCGCAGTTCACAGTACTCAATAGTAACGCACAACAAACTACCCTAGCCTCACATTATATCGATCCCAAAACTAACAACAAAGTAATACTATGTTCAGTATAATGATCTGCCTTCTCTAGCTTCGTTAATTCTACTTTCGTTGACGCGTTTAGGATAACCTCCATCTTCAAAAACTATATACGAGATTGTGGCCCGTCCTATTTATAATTTTCTATCTCCACCTCGTATTCCTCCTCTATTCAACACGTGTACATTAAACCTGAAGTGCTCGCTTCTGATTGGCTCCTTTCAAACTTTCTCTTCAACGGTCGTCCCTTCTGTTAATTATTGAAAATTTTTTAATTTTTAAACGTAATATCTGCTTTCGACGATATCTGTTCATTTATTATGTTTTCTCCCTTTAATTTAGATTTAAAAATTTCCAAGTTCTCTAAAATGTTCATACATCTTCCTTTTTCTGCCATATGTAGTACCTTCATTGAGTTTTCTATTTCTCGAGGTATGTGTCCTTCTTTTATTAAATGTGACGCATAATTTGAATCATTTTTTACATGTAAGATCGTCAAGATACATGTAAGAATAAATAAAATAAATATTCTTAACTATCGTAATTTTTGCCTAAAGAGAGGTACCGGAACGTAATTGATAAAGCAATTTTAACATCCCATTAAAAAAGTGATCTAGAGGTCTGAATAATTTCAAGGTCACGGGATTGGGTCTTACCAAGAAGATACTCGTGATAGTTCGTTAATATAAATTCTCTAATAAGTGTTGATAACAGCGCAAACATTAATATTCTTTACAGAATAATCATAACAAATAGTAAAGTTATGCAGTAACAAAACGTACGTCACTCTCCCTCTATCAGAGTGGGACGACACGTGCCGGTTTCGACATACCGAACATCATCAGCTTAGCGGCACGTGCCATGCCGTGTGTTCTTGCCACTGCCTCTCCTAGCCTATTCAACATTTTTCAACAACTGGTAGCCTTCTGAAGGAATGTCAGAAAGTTACATGGTTGGTTAAAGTGGCGTTTACACTATCTAACAAAGTTATACAACTTTTTTTAAAAAAAAGAGTACACGTGCGGAACTCGGGGAGTTACCAACAGAAGCGAAGCTTTTGTTTATATGTTTGCTGAATATTAGTTTGAAGATATGTTTACAAATATCTTGTTTTTTTGGAATAAATAAGTGAACATTTAGACATTAATTACTGTAGTTATAGTAAAAGATCAGTTGTTTTATATTAATACGTAACGATCAGCTGATTTCATTGAACATCTGATAATATGTATCAGGTTATGTTGTTAAAAACTAGGAATATTAACAACAATTAATGTAAATTTTTATACTAATTTCGAATGTATTATAAACGGTTACAAAGTGCACGGGTTTTTCAAGTAAGGAAAAATACCGAAACCAAAGCAACACAACGTTTTCATATAATACGCGTGTACTGTTATGGAAAAGGAGGAAGAAAGAATCAGATATAAAAAACCGAAATTCGTTTGCTCGTTCGTTACATATTTCCGTTACATTCTTCCGTTCGGCAGGCTTTTTTTTAACAGCTTCGTTCTTACAAATTGTTTCATAAAACTTTGTTTATTAAAGTTATTACATTTGTTTTAAAACATGATCGAATGCACTTTAGAAATTTGTTTTGTACAGTCTCTTAAATATGTTTTATCAATCGCCATGATGGATTTTAATAGTGAGTTAATCGTTGCTGCTGCATGTTTAGTTCTATGTTGTGCAAAAAATAAAAGAGCTAAAGTTGCTTCCGTAAGCATGGGACAAATAGTGGAAGTGATTTATTAAAACATTTAAGCCTTTTAGATTTCTCTCTATCACCAAGATTAGGTGATAGAGTGTTACCAAAAAAATTAGGTCGCGTTTACTTCTGAGAGTTTTTTTTTTTTGAAAAAAACCATTGACATTGTTTTTTTAGGTAGCCTAATTAATGCAATAGTTAAAGCCGAATGGAGAAGGCTCCGCAGGGGTGCAGACTAGCTGCACCTATTAAGAGGATCTAACAAACACTTACACTTACAACACTGCACTTACGATTTTAACACTTTACACTCACACTTACATTTAGAGAGGCGATAATAGCCTCAATGTGCATTCGCCTTAAAATAACAACAACAAAAAAAAACCGAATGGAGAAAAAATTATTGATTTTAAGTGGTTTTTGTGCGCTTTTAAAAGTTTCAATACCAAATATTCTAAAACCTTTTGAAGCGAGAATTTTAATTTCAGTTTTGGCAAGAGGAGTGAATAGATCGGAAGCATGTAACGGAAATATGGAACGAACAAGCAAAAGAATTTCGTCTCTGTATTTCTGTCATTTTCTTTTGCTTCCTCCTTTTCGATAACAGTACACGCGTATTATATGAAAACGTTGTGTTGTTTTGGTTTCGGTATTTTTCCTTAGTTGAAGAAAACGTGCACGTTATAACCGTTTAGAATACACTCGAAATTAATATAAACATTTATAATAATTGTTGTTAATATAGTTTTTAACAACATACAACATACCCTGAAACTTAGTATAGCCTATCAGCTGTTCAATGAAATCAGCTGATCGTTACGAATTAATACAAAACAACTGATCTTTTACTATAACTACAGTAAATAATATCGAAGCTAGGTTCACGTATTTATTTAACAAAACAAGATATTTGTAAACATATCTTCAAACTAATTATATATTCAATAAAAATATCCTTAACAAAAGCTTTGCTTCTGTGGGTAAAGCTTTGCCCTCGAGTTCCACACGTGTAGTTAAAAAAACAACATCGTATCAAGATACAATTTGCGAAAATCATACATTTTCTAAATGTAATCTAAATTGGTAAATTAGTTTATCCTCCTCATCTCTCTGAACGTATACGAGTAGGTCTGAAATCAGATATAACTAAAAACTTCAAAATAGATTTTTACATAACCACAATATGATCGTATAATGGGGGAGTATATTTCTTTCTCAACACTAAAAATGGTCCTGCAATTTTTAATCATTTTATGCTCTGTATGTTTTCACAAACTAGGCCTCGAGTCCACGCTTACTTACAAAATATAAATAAAAAACTAAACTCCAATGTGCAATAATTTATTTATTTCTCTTCGTTTGTACATTTTGCAAATCTATTTTACAAATTCTAAATTTCTAAATAGTTTAACAAATGAGCTTTTCTAACATTCAATTAGAATATTGTAAAGATTTTGATTTTGATTTTGTAAATTTTAACAGTAGATGCCATAAGAAAGTCGTCTACCCACCGAAATTCAAAAATGTGTTCTGTTCTTGAGCCAAACCTGAAAATAAAAATTGGTTTTAATGATTACTTATTTTAAAAGTTAATATAAACCCTAATAAAACTGATGACAAAACAATATAAACTACAGAAAATACACTTATTAACAATAAAATGATCAAACACATAATGAGTTTTCGAAGGCGTTTTTTTCAAATATATACAAAATATTAGCAATAATGGATCAGCTGACTTGAGCAGTATTGCCGCCTGTATCGTACTTTTTTAACGTATTTGATGCCCAAATATAATAACGACTTTTGACTCATATTCTACTTTACCTAACCCATAGGAAAATTATTCTACCTAACCAACACTCTAAAGGTCGAGTGGTATAAAAAACCTTTTAATGTTGTTGGTGATTTTTTTAATTTTTCAAAAGACTGAGATTCATGAAAACTGAAACATATACAATATCAAAAAAATCTTAGGCAGTGCGTGACTGACCGACAGAAGTGGCTACTTCTTTTGGCATGTCTGACTGCATACTTTTTCACTATTATAATTTAATTATTTTCATAAAAATTTAGATGCATGCAGAAAAGAGGCAACCTTGAAAATTATTTTCGTATTAAATTTCGCATGTTTGTAGGTATATACCTGAAAAATTAACTGAAACTGTCACAGACTATTAATTTGATTGTCTTAGGATATATAAGGTACTTTAATAGCCCTTAAATAACAAGTAGGATTGTTATAACCCTACTTTTGAGAATTATATTGTTTAAGTATAATCATAAATATAGGCCCTAATATCTGTGATTCTGAAATTCAAAAATTGGTACAGGTCATATACAGTAAATGATTTAACTACACAAATTTAGAAAATACACATTTTTAAAATTAACAAGAATAGTTTACTGTTCATAACCTCAATTGAAATTATATTAAAGCTATTGTGCGAAATCAGCTGTTTAGAAGTAATCACTTCCAGTCTAGATATATAAAAGAACAATATATGCTGTGAGTTGTGCATTACGGATTTAAGCGTGACGCGATTGCAAATGTTTTGTCAACTGCGGCTATTGAAGTTTTCACTTCAAAATGTATTTTATTAACCACTAAACAAAAGTTAGAGCGTTCCGTGACGGCAAACTGAATTTTTTCCCGTGCAAAACATACACCCATATCCCACGATTAAAAGTAGTCACTTCAAAAATTCTAAAAAACCATTTTTTTGAAGTTTGTTTGAAACATTTTTTGAGGTTTTTCCTAACCTAACATACCTAAAGTAGATAGGGGAGCATAATTTGAAGAGGTATAGCGCCTCTATATAAACGTTTTATGTACAAAAACTAAAGTATTGAGTTTCACTTCAACTTTCAAATAATACAGCAGCATACTAAAAAAATAAACATTTTCTTACACTTCTGATTTTACCCCTTCACTACCCCTAAATATTGTTTTTGGATTCGAACCATTACAAACACTATTTCAGTTAACTTTTATAATAACAATTTGTTAACATCGTTTACAAATACAAGATGCACATTATCAAAAATCAGACATGCGTTTTTGCAAACGGACCCTAAAATATAACCAATAAATATAATGAACGGTCGATAATACTTATTGGCTGCCTACATGTGAACCATTACGAGAAAGTTTGTGTCGCATTGTTAAATTACTTTAGTACGAATGTCACACCAACGCATAGGCTGCTGAAGATCGGCAACAAGTCAGTATAGGTACTCAGGTCGCGTGCCCGGTGACTTGCAGCTGCCTCCCCCTCTCACCCCACCCGACATCCTGGATATCATTTAATCTCAATTTAGCGTAGCATATTCTCCACAACCCCTCGCTAAGGGTGAGAGGAGGGACGTTTCAATTGCCCATTGATATTTTTCATTATCTTGTCAATCCTTTGTTCCTTGTAAATTAGCCAAGGTTCATTTCAAATCTATTAAAGTGTTTTGTGGTTTAAAGGGTTGCTGGATTCTCTGTAATAAATTTATTCAACTTTAAAAAGAAAACATTTAAAACCTGATTTTTTTTGTATATACAGGTTGAGGTAACTCGTAATTATATCTTCGTTTTTTACAACTTTTTATTTACACTAATTTTGTAGAATCATTTATTAATTTATAATTCATATGAATCACAATGTTCGCTTCCTCTAGAGTTGGTATTCCCAGGACAATATCCTGTTGAACTCCTGCAAGTATTTTATTTAGGTTAGAGAACTCCTCTTCGTATTTCACCTTTCAGGCAAGCATGATTTTAAAATTTCATAATAAACTGTCTTGGTAAGTCCTAGTGCAGTTTATATTCTAACCCTCTAAGCAGAATGCTTCTCAAATGCTTATCTAAAAAGACAGC